>JAWWLV010000030.1:1093235-1151702 GCA_035041135.1 Platyrinchus mystaceus
CTGGCCCAGCCCTGCAGATGTGCCTGCCCAGGGCTGGGCAGAGGGGCAGGATCCCCTCCCTGCCCTGCTCCAATGCTCCCCCTGATGCCCCCAGGATCCCATTGGCCTCCTTGGCCCCAGGACACATGGCTGAGCAGGGACAGCTGGTTGTCCCCCAGGACCCAGAGGTTCTTCTCCTCTGAGTAACAACCACCAAGGTGATACTGGTCTTTCCAGGGGCTCCAGTTCTGCTTCCTTAGTTTATTTGCTATTTATAGCCAGTGTGAAGGTTGAAAGCAGGAGCTTTTCCAGCACATTTGTGGTGGAGATTGACCTTGGCTGTTGGTGGGCAGGAGCGACTCTGCTTTGAGGCAGTGGCTGTGGACCAGGCTGGTAGTGCAGGACTTTCCTGGACTATTAGCAGAGTTTTACTGAGGAATTTCAAGCAAATGCCACTTGCCAAGTCTGAACACACAGGAGAGAAAGAGGAGGAGAGAAGCTGGTCCCACTATGGGGACCCAGCCCTGCTTCAAGGACACAAGGCAAGTAAGGTCCTGGTTCCCTGCAAGGTCAGGAACATTCTGTTTGGGCAGCGACTGCCTCCTCACTGCACTGTATGAAACAATCCCTTGCTTTATAACTCCTGGCACAGAGGCAACACTTGGCCTCAGATCTCCTTTAAAATTCCTCACACTCTTCGATTTTCTGCTTTCTCTATTCAGGGCCAAAATTGACCTCATGCATCATAACCCTTTGGTTGTGCTACTGAGAAGCACCTTCCCTGCTCCCTGTGCACCTGGCTGGAGCTATTTAACATACCTCTTTTGATCTGGGTTTTTCAAAGAGCAATGCAAGTATTTCAAATCCTAACACTGATTCAAGGCCTACAGGGTAATATTTGAAGTAGACAGATTGTTGCAGGAATCCCAGAGTCTCAGAATAGTTTGGGTTGGAATAGACCTTAAAGATCATCTTGTTCCAACCCACTGTCACGGGCAGGGGCACTGCAATAGGTTTCTGCAATGGAGAGAAGGGCTTTGCTGGCACTGGGTAAGGGGGTTGCTGGTACTCCAGTTGTGCACTCTCAGTGCAGGAGCTCAGTGCTTCCCACCCACTGCACACCACAACACCCCTCTGTGCTGGTCTCACAGGGGGATGCACCTGACAAGGTGGGACAGAGCCTGGGGCTGGAGCAGATGTCCTGCCTTGTCACACATTGTGCTGACCTCTAGACCCCATGGTCTGCATCACACCTCTGTCCCCAACCTCAGTTTATTGTCCTGTACATCCTAATTTACACTCAGAGTTTTCCAGAGTGGAAAACAGTGAAGAAAAACAGCTTTGAAAGCAGGAGAGAGCGTGGGAGTTTGATTTGAAGTCAGGAACAGTGTCAGCATTCGCAGCTCTGCTGTAAGTGCAGCAGAACAACATCAGCTCTGAAGGGCAAACACCAGCAGTGCCCCAGCCCAGAGCCAAGGGCTGAGTGCTGTGAGTTGGACCCCAGAGCCCACGGGCCTTGCTGGGCTCCAGAGGCCTCCTGTGGCACATGCACAGGGCATGACTGTCCCAGGGGTGTGGAGCGTCCCCAGACACGGGTGCTGGCAGCTCCCTCACCCCCTGCACCCTTTGCCCACCAGTGGCACATCAGTGCCAACAGCAGCTCAGCAAGCCCAGGAGTTGAGATCAGTCCACTGACCAGGGCAACCTCCCACCAGAGCATCTTTGTCTTGGCGAACATCACTGCACTGTCACTGTGAGGCTGAGCCAGACATCACCAGTCACACCACAGGCTTATCCAGAGTGGGCTCCAGCTGTTCCAAAGGAGCTTCCAGCCAGCCTGGGAGTCACTGACCTGCAGAGCAGGGCTCCTGCACAGGCCAGGCACCAGCTGCAAAGCTGCTCTGGAGCAGGAGAACCCATGCTGCTGGTCCAGCAGCCCCAGCACTGTGTGGGATGGAGCACAGAACATCTGTGCTCAGCCAGGGTTCCCTCTCCAAATCACACCCTGAGCAAGCCAGACTCCAGGCCTGGTATTTTGGCAATGCTTATGGCCTCTGTGTGGAGTCAGCAGCCCCTCCTTTCCTCTCCTCACTCCGGAGAGCCTCTCTCACTTGCTGCGAAGGTTCACCCCAGACCTGATCTGTTCATGGCTATCAGGGCAACACCAAGTTGACCAGCACAGCTCAGTTGCCCAGGAACCCTGGGGACCTCTGAAACTACCCATGACACTTAAATCCAACACATGGAGACAGCAGACACCCCACTAGGATCTGGATCTAATGGGCTAAGCCAAAGAGGGCTGGAAGCACCAAAGGATCCCACTGTATCAGCTGTGACAGCCAAAAACCCTGGGCCAACACATCCCCTTCAGCTGGACAGGAGGAAGAACTTCTTTGCTGGGCAGTGACCCAGCCCTGCCCAGAGAGCAGAGAGGCTGTGGAGTCTCCTCCCTGGAGATATTGCAGTGCTGTGTGGTCACAATCCTGTGCCATGTGCTCTGGGCTGGCCCTGCTGGAGCAGGGAGGTGGGACCAGATGAGCCACTGTGGGCCCTTCCAGCCTGGGATTCAGAGGGATGGCTCTGGCTTATCCTTGGCTGTGCTCTGGGCTCTGAAGGCCTTGGTGGCTTCCCCAGGACCTCCCCTGCAGGACTGGGCACAGTGCAAGTGTCCACACCACAGACAGACACAGGCTCTGGCAACACAGTTCATCATCACTGGGCTCCAGAGGTTGTTTCCCCAATAGAAGACGCCACACAGAACTGTACAGACTAAAAATCCCTGCTAAACACAACAAAAGTGGACACCAGGTTTCTGCTGTGCTGCACCAGCAAGGTGCACACGAGGAGGAAACTCCACAGCTCCCCTGGGAGACTGGATGTGTGTGGGAAGGACATAAAGACCAGGCCTTGGCTTGCAGGGGAAAAGGGCACTTGTGCCCCCAGGCTCCTGCCCCTCCTGCCCCAGTCCTGACAGACCCAATCCAAGGTCTCCTTCTCCAGGGAACCTGGTTGCCCTTCACTGATGCAGAGAATGGGAGAATCACCCTGTTGCTATGAGAAAGGAGTTAAAAATAACTTGGCTACTAGGATGGAGTATTGGGATGGATGCAGAACAACCTGATTGGTTTTGTGCTCACTGCAGCACTGTTCCCTCTGCGGGACATCAACTCCACCACCTCATGGATGAGCTTTCTGTGCCCTGTCCAACCCTTCTTCCTGACTTCACCCCCTTGCAGAGTCCAGTCAAGTGCTCCTGTAAACTCCCAATTCATGGCTCGGCATAAGTGCTTTTGAAAACATAAGACAAAGTGGGAACAGGAGGCAGATTCGTGTTTGAGGGCTGTGCAATGTGATAACCACCACTCTGCAGTGTGGTGACAGGGCTGCACATCCCACACCACCCCCGCCGCTCCAGCCTTGGACTACACGTGCTGCTGTGTGGAGAGGGGCTCCAGCAGGAGCTGGGAGCTCAATTAATAACAGAAGAGTCTGCACAGGTGCCTTTGCAGCAAAGTAAACAGAGCCAAGGCTGAAGGGATGCAGGGCACCGGCGCTGGCCCTGCTTATACCCACACCACTCTTCCTTTGAACACAGAGGGAGACAGGAAGGAGCAGATTAGCAGCTGGGAGTTTCCAGTGTGAATGCAGTGAACCTGCTCATGTCAAGCCTGGCACCTCGAGATGTTATTAGGAGACAATAATTTCTCTTGGCATTGTCTGGAGGCAAAAGGAGTCAGGGTTCTGCAGAGACTGTGACAACATGAGCACCAGAGACAGGGCTGTCTGAAACACCCATGTATTGTAGGGACAAGCCCCCCATGACTTTTGAGAATACCCCTAAATGCTCCCATGATCTGCAAATGCACAAGCCATCAGCTGGCACACCAAGCCATGGAATTCCAGACTCCTGCTGCTCCTGCACAGTGCCCTGTGGGAGCCAGGGCTGCCCTTTGCCCATTCCCCCAACCTCAGCCAGGCCCCCAAACTCCTCATTTGCTCCATAACATGCACCTGCCCCACATTGCTGATGCCTGTGACCCTCAGGACACAGCAGAGGACACCATGCTGGGGACCTGCCATGGGGAGACTGCCAGCCACCAATACAGAGCCCAGTCCCTATTTCTGTGTGCTCCCTCAGGACCCTCCTCCAGCACCACCTGAATCCCAACACACCAGGACCCAGCCCTCCTCACAAGGGCTTTACTGTGCTGAAAAGACACTCCCTCAGATGACAGGGGAGCAGGTTTGTTGCTAAATATGAGATTTTTGATTGCAACGTGCCAAGATAAGGAGTCAGGAACAGTCACCCATGTCGGGGGCCAAAATCAGCACACAGCGTAGGGCACACAGGTACCAGCACTTCTCCATCCCTTTGCCTGCAATTTGTCCTGCCATGGGAAGGAGAAAGAAATATCTGCTGGTCTCCCTTGGGCTACCCAACGTGCTCATACATCCTGGCTACACTAGACTCTATTTGCTCCACTCTTTCTGATTTAAAAAGTGATTTGCAGCTTCGAGCAGATACTTGAAGCAAGCTGAGTGCTGTTCTCAAAGAAAAAAGAAACCCCAAAACCTTCTCCTCTGGCAAAAGGACAGGTTTGCTTTGAATGGAATTACACTTTGGACTTGCTTCTTTGTCATGTTTTATGTTTTCCAAGCACTGCATAGGATTAGCTGGTTAATTAATACTTAGTATTATCCTCACAGATGGAGAGAGCTTCTAAGAACTCAAGGTAAAATATTTTAGCAATACAGATTTGTGCCAACATAAATTTATACCCTTAAGCATAATGAGATTAGTAACAGGGAAAAAACCAAGATAAGAGTAATAAAACACAGATCCTTTCTGTGCACATACTGGTCTTTTTGCCTTTAGAAGTCCCTTTCTCACCCTACACAGTGAGAAGGTTTAACCTCCTTTATTCATTTTTAATCAAAGTACGGATTAGCAGCCAGGGTGAAAGGCTGAAGAGGGGCAAGTGGCACTGCAAGGACAAGTGACCCACTGCAGGGGACTGGGGCAAGGCATGGCCAGCCCAAATCCCAGTGGGACACCTGCTGGTCTGCTGGGCCCCCTCAACCTGCAGACAGGGCTGGGCTGAGCCCGTGGCAATGCTTGATGTCATCGCCCAGCAGGACTTGTGGCCACTTGTGGCACTGTCCCCTAACCAGGCACTTCCCCCCAACTCCCCAAAGGGCTCAACACAGCCCCAGTATCCCATGTGGGAGGCAGGATAAAGCTGGCCCAGCCAAGGCCCATTCCCACCTCCAGATCTGAAGATCTCAGAAAATATTCCCGCTCTAAGCCACACAAAAAAATAAATGAAAAATGGCTGAAAGGAATCCAGACGAGGTCACCAAACATTTCATTTTGAAACGTTTCTTTCCATGCCAACCTTTTCAGCTACTTTCAGTAGAAGTTTCAGTTAAACTGTTTTGACAGAGATTTTGAAGGTTGCATCAAGATGAAAAATTCAGATTTGCACTGAAAAATGTAAAAATAAGGTATAGAATCAAAGCTGGATGTAGCTCAGGTTCAGTTTGATTTTGGCAGGGGGGGCAGAAGAGATGATCCCCACAGCTCCCTCCAGCCTAAGCTTTTCCAGGTTTCCACGCAAACTATTTTAAAACGCTTTCAAATATTTTGTCAGGAAGAGCCTTCTCAAAAAATAAGCCTTTTCATCAACAGTTAATCTTAGCAGTAAAGAGCATTTCACTCGAGAAATGCCACTGAGCTCAGGGGGCCCAGTAACTTCATCTGCTCCTGGCTCCAGTCGAACCCGGCTCTGACTTGCTCCCCCTTTGGCTGCCCTTCCCTCCGAATTACACAGCTCTCTGCTCAGGTCATTCACAAAGACAAAATCCCAAGTAATCAGACAGATTAGATTTTATTCTGTTTTCCATGTGCAGCTTGCCTAGCATGGCATTTGTGATGGGGATGGCATCACTCTGAACAGGTTTGGGGTTTGGATGAGCCCCTGCAGAGGCTTCCTGGGGTTACATAGGCCACCCACAACCTGCTCTGGTATTCAGGGTACTTGCAGCACCTGACACTCCTGATTCCCAGCCTCCATCCCCAACACCCTGCACTGAGCCAGCCTCTGAATCACGAGTGTCCCAGCCCCACATCTCCTACACCTGCACACTCGCTGCTCCCAGCGCCGAGCCAGCCCGGCCCACTCAGCACACACCGTGTCACAGGTACATGAGTCACCCCAGTGCTTTCAGGCTCTATTTCTGGCTCCCTACATCACAACCGGATCAATAGCTGATGCGTCGACATCCCCTGCTATTTTTCCTTCCCTGGAGCAGCATCCCATCCCATCCCATCCCATCCCATCCCATCCCATCCTTCTGGGGATGAGGATGTGCCCATGGTGTCGGTGCCACAGCTCACCCCCCACCAGACCCACTCAGGGCTGCCAGTGCCATTTGCCCCCCAGGCACTAAACTTACGGGGCGATAGGGCAGGTGGGATTTAGGGGGGCAGAGCTAAGGGTGGGTGGAGGTGGAAGGAGAGCTGCATGTCTGCTGCTTGGGCACAGCCATCTCCCAGGATGGCACAGCAGGGCCTCACCTGGAGCCAGGGCACCTGGGCTTGCATTGCTCCTGCTGCCTGATGTTATTATGGGAAACATAATTGATGGCGGTCTGGAAAGAGGAAACAACCCAAATTCTCTAGGGACTTCTCTAGGGGGAATTTGGAATAACTAAGAACAGCAAAAGGCCTTCTTACTGGAGCACTTCTCTCCATCCTGGGAGAAGAGCAACCCTGAGGACAGCCTGGCCAGGTAGAGGTGGCCTTCCCTGGGGTGCTCCCAGCAAAGACTGGCTGCTCCTTTGCCTCTGGGCAAGGAAAGAGGATCCTTTGAGCAAGAGCTTCCTGCAGCCTTCCCAGCTGTGTGGGACCATCATCTCCATTACACCTAAAATAGAGCAGAGCGTTTGCCTCTTTCACTTCGCGTGGAGACAGCGATAATTGGAACAAAGAGGAGCCTGAACTTTGCAGCAATGGGAACTTCAGTGGGGAGGGATCACATTGGCAGGAAAATCAATCTGCTGCACAAAGGGAAAAGAAAAAAAATCAACCCATGGGGCCAGAGCTCTTCAGTGAGACTAACAGCATGTTCAAGCCGAATTTGGGGCCCCCAATTAGACAGCTCAGATTAAACAAATACTGGCAGAAGATCTGCCTAGAAAAGAAAAACCCATCTGACCTAAATAAGACATTTTCAAAGCTGAGATCATTGTGGAGAGCAGCTGTGACCCACACACATCCCCTGTCAGCCAGGTCTAGGTCTGCACCTAGAGGGTCCCATCCTGCTCTGACTGGTCCCAGTGGCAGGAGAGCCAGGCTTACAGGGGAGGCACAGCTGTCAGGTGAGACATCCCAGAGGGAGTTAACACACCACACGCTGCAGGAATATTAATTCAAGCCTCTTGTTTGTAATCTTAAAGATTCAATTTTAGAAATTACAGCTCATAGGGAATTACTCACTGAACCTGGAAACAACAGGCTGGAAGGAAGAAGTATAAGTGCTCCTGCCAGGCTCTGCTCAACACCAGCAGGAGAGAGGAGCCAGCCTGGGGGGGAGCAGGGACACCACTCCGGGACCGCGGGGTCGGAGCAGCCTGGGAAACCAGCAACACACAGAGCATGGAGGGGTCACTGCTGCCAGCCCCCATCACCTGCCCCATGGTTGGGGTCTCTGCTGCAGGGTGCAGCATCCCAGTCTCTGCCCCACTCTCCCTCTCCAGCAGAACAAACCCTGCACCTGCCCAAATGGCACGAGAACCTGAGCCAGGCTGAGCCAGGCACAGCCCTGCTGTACACCCAGCCCCTGCAATGGGCACTGGTGGGATCACTCTGTGTTTTGGGATCTGTGATGGGTCTTTTTCTCTTCCCCAGCACCACTCACCCCAGTACACAGAGGGCCTGGGCACCCTCTGATCCTCAAATCCTTCTGCCAGAGTGTGGAAGCTCCAAGAAATCACCTGCAGCAAGCAGCTCGCTGGGAACACGAGCACAAGGAGAGGCTATTTAAGCACCTCTCAGGCTCCTGCCACAGCAGAGGCCCAGAAGCTGAGGCACAAACCTCTTTGGGGCCAGATTCAGGGCTTGCAGGAACGCCCAGCACTTGCAGGCTGGGAGGGGGCTTCTGTGAGAGAGCAATCACTGGGGGTGCTGCAGGGGGTCGGGGATGTATTTAAGGTGCCCCCACTCCTCTGACAGCAGTGCATTGCTATACAACCCTTACATCATGCCCTGGCATCCCTGCCAGGGATAGAAACCAACCCAGTGACCTCTGTATCCCAATGGTGGCCTTTGGGAAGGGAGCCTGGGTGGGCTTGTGGCTCTGCAGCCCTGGCAGGGACCATGGCTGGGACAGGCAGTGGGTCCCCAGGGCCCCTGCCACCACTCCCAGCCCCACTCCTGCAGCTGGAACACAGAGATTTACAACGTGCCTGCTGGCCCCAGGAATGGGAAGCTCCAAGGCCTATGTTTGTGTAAATAGATGGTTTGGTCTCCTAATGGATTTTGTGGACTATTAAACTCATCTGAGGTGTTCAGGAGGACAGAGGTGCTCCCAGGCCCTTGCCCACGCCGGCACAGGGCACAGGTCAGCCAGCACCTCACTCCCAGCCACGCTCCAGCCTCCTCCGAGCCTCTGGCAGCCTCGGGAATTACACAGCTTACTGAACAACCTTGCTCAGACCCAGCCTTCCAACTCAGAGGCAGCAGTAGCCAGACACACACCATTCACTTGAACAATTATGTTTCCCTTAATATCACCCCCAGCCTGACTGGGAGCCTGGACCCCCCCAAGCTGGGCACCCCCACCTTCCTACAGGAAGCACAACACCCCAGCACTGCAGGCTGCAGCCCACACACACTATCTGAAATTCAATTAAAGCAAATATTATTTTGCTGTCACCCAGTCAGAAAGCATTACAGCACCCTGCACAGCAGATGCAGTTGGAGGCAAAATAATCCCCGTGGAGAAGGAGGGTGTCCCTGGGCGCTCGCTCCCAACCCCAACCGTTTATGGCAGCTTTCAAGCCTGCATTGAGGTTAAACCCCAAGCATTAGTTAAATAATTAGCTAAATGGCACTGCTTAGCCCCCGAGACCTCCAGAAGGTGAAGAAGCCACATGAGTCAGAGCAGCTGATGAGGGCAGGAGACACGGCTGGCAGTGGGTACCAGCCCAGGACCACTGGGACACTCAGCCCCCACTCCTGGGAATGGGCACACCACAGGGGAACCACCCCAGAAGCTGGACCAGCCCCCTCCTACCCCTCCCTCACCCCCAACCTGAAGCAGGAATTACTCTCTCATTTTTGCAAAAACGGTAAGTTTAATTTGAAAGGGCATAATTCTTAATTTATGTGTTGTCATGAACAAAGACAGCAAAAGTAGGTCATTTCATTATCTGCTGCCTGAGTATTTTGCCAAGGAGCCAAGACATAAAGCTAAACAAAATCATCACCCAAGGTTTGGGATTTGTTTGTGGAAAAAAATATTATGGTTATTTTTCTACTTGCTTGATTTGCACATCTTGGATTGCAGAGCATATTTAGCTTGGCTTTAAAGCATGCATTTATTGTGACTGTCAAATTTGATAGTGCTGCCTATAGTCAAAGAGCAATCTTTTATGGATACACTGTCTCAATTTATAATTCAATATCACAGCTTTGAGAACTTGTACAATAAGTCAGCCAACAACAAAAAAGCCTGAAATGTCTGTATGCAAATAAACATGTCAGTGCATGAACGAGCACCTTCCAGGAAGGGCCTGCCAGCTCCCTCGGTGCTGCACACCCCACAGCCAGCTGAGGGACTGGCAGGGGTGGAGCAGCCCAACACCTGGGAGCTGTGCCCGGGCACTGCCAGCCTTCCTGAGGGTCTGAGATCGTCCTTCCAGGTCAGGGAGAGCAGCCTGTGTGAGACAGGGACTGCACCACCTGCGCTGTGACTGCACCAAGGAACCGCCCTTGCCAGATCACACAGCACAGCAGGCACCTCAGCAGCTCTGAGCAGCACCCAGGAGGACCTCCATCACCTTAGGACACACCAAGGCTTGGCTTTCCCTTAACACACAGAGGAGGGATCTGCACCACCCTTGGGACAGGGACAGCCACGCCTGGGTGGGCAGCAATGACTCAGCAAGAGCCCCCCGGGCACCAAGTGCTGCTGCACCCTGTGTGCATCCCCTGCCTCCCAGCCCCACTGACACCCATCCTGACCTGTGGGATGATCCCACAGGTCCATCCCATGGCTCAGGTTATCCACTGATGATTCCAGCCCTGTGTCTTTCCTCTGCTGTCCTGGGTTACTGGCAGGTCTCCCGGGGGACTGCGGACACGTGCTGTGGGTGGGTTTGTCTCCAGCCTCATCCATGCATGGTTCCACACTGACATTGTAGCCTTGCCCAGCATTATTCCACTGCTCTTGGGGCTATTGATAAACCTGTTGCCATCATCACTCTGCTCAGCCCCATGAGATAATTCCTGTGGTAGTGAGGACACTGCTTGGGACATCCCTGCAGAGCATCTCAGCCCTTACTACTCCCTGGGAACTGGCTCAGCTGAGAGGGAAAAGCTGGAGCTTATCTAGAGTTCGGGGGTCCCAGGTCAGGGAAATTGAGCCCAGTAACAAGTAACCAGTAACAGCCTGGCCCACCTTCCCTGGTCTGAGTCGAGATCATCCACCCCTGTGTGCTCTCCTGGGGAATGGAATGTGCCTTGGTCCTTGGCAGTGGAGGGGCTTGGAGGGGACCTACTGCTGCCACAGCTCCTGGTCCCAGCACTCCTGCTGTGCCCTGCAGGAAGAGCTGTGTCCCTCACCACAGCCCTTTCTCTGAGCACAGTGCTAAGGGACGGGTCAGGCAGCAGGTCCAGGGGCAGCCTAGGCTGGGGTTGGGCTGTGCTGGGTGCTGGAGCTGGGGTCTGGAAGCATGCCCAGTGCTGCCTGCCAAGAGACAGCTTGGGAGGTGTTCCCTGAGCCTTGGCTTGCTGGTGGCACCGCATCTGCACGGGGGACCCTCCTGTCCCCACCCCAAGCAGCGCTGTCAGGGCTCTGGAGATGGTGCTTTGGGGCCGTGACAAGTGAGAACCTCTGAAAGTCTCAGACAGGCAGGAAAGGCAAACAGCAGCTTCTGTGTCCATCTGCAGCCAAATGTGTGCTGATCTGGGGCTGTATTCACTGTGCTGAGCTGACAAGCTTCACCTGCTTCCCCAGGGTGCTGTGTTTTGGGGTTGAGCATCCAGTGGGGATGGAGGACAACCCCAAAACTGCAAGGGGTGAATTGCAGGTGGCACTGCTGTCCTGAGAGCACAGAGCTGGCTCAGCTGCTTGGGAGGGAGACAGACCCTCCTTGTCCCTGTGTCAGTCAGGCAATGGATCTGGCAGCCACTCAGACCCCCACGAAGGGCTGCCCTGGGGAAATACCCTGCAGATGGGGGTTTTGCTGCAAGACCCCCACCTGACTCAGAAACCATCAGCAGGTCCTTGAGAACAAAGCTGTGCCATGAGCTTCCACTGTTCATTCTGCCTCCAGAGTGTGGCAGCTCCAGCAGATTGTGGCAGATTGTTTGTAATCAGTCAACAAAGAGGAGAAAAAAAAATCCAAAGTATTGAGTAATTTCAGCTCCTAATCACAACTGAGGAAACTGTGACATTCTCAGACAACAAGATGCTCAGTATTTTGAGGATGCTGTGAATTACTGATGTAGTCTAGTGTGAGGAAACCACCTGGCCACCTCCTCCCATTGCCAAGGGATAATTTCTGCTGTATGCTGTGGGTTTTCCTTCTTCAGCACTTGTTGGTGAAAAGGTTCTCATCATCTTTGAAGCTCTGATCCACCAGCACCTGGTGGTTATTCCTGAGTTTTAGGACCTTCCTGAGCAGGCACCATGTGGCCCAAGGAGCTCCAGAGATAATCAGTGCTTTCTACTCAAGTCCTCATTAGACCTGCATTTCTTAATTCCCCTGAGAGAAGGCTTGGAGGAGATTTCATAGACACGAGTTCACCCTTTTCAAGCCAGGGTGAAGATCTGGCAGAGCAGAGACCCAGTGCACAGAGCCCTAAAGGACATCCTGTGGTCATTCTGTCTCCTCCAAGACATGGATTTCATTTCCAGAGGGCTGGATCCTGATAGATGCTGAGCACTTGCATTTTTTCTTAGCAGACAGCCCGATCTATAAGCATTTAATAAGACTGAACAGTTTTCCTTTTTCCCACTGACGTATAAAATGGGTTTGTGGGAGGATTAGGGAGCAGAGGTGGGAAACGTCTTTATCTGCTAATGATCCTGTGAATTATACATGTTTAGTATTCATGCATCTGAAGAAGAGGCAAACATAGCCATTTTCTGTGGAATGACCTTTACCAGCAGCCAATACATTTACATTTAATTTAGAATTACAATTACCGGGTCAACTTGGGAGCAAGTGGAACTTAGATTTATTGAGAGGAGACAAAAATTGGTCTTTCTGCCTTCACCAGTAAAACACATTTTTTTTCTCTTAAATAACCCCCTCAAGCATGCTCTCCAGCAGGGACCCAGCAGCATCCCATGGCAGATGCATTTGAGCAGCATTGCCTGTGTGTTTTGGCTGGGTGAAGGCTGGGCCAGTGCCCATCAGAGCGTGGCACAGGCTTTGGTCAGTGTAGACCAAGGGGCTTCCATCACCCCTGCTGCTCGTGGGATGGAGCCAGAGGCAGGACCAGCTGGCTGAGGTCCCTTTGGACACTGGAGTTATGGCCTTGGCTCTGGCCTGGCCTTCTGGAGTGAAGCATCTGCCTCTCTGCTTCTTTAGGCAGTGATTTTGCCGGGCCAGCTCAGCTCCTCTGTGTGCACAGAAGGGTTGGGTTTGGGGCTGTCACCATCTAGAGGAGGTGGCACTGGCTGGAGGGGACTTAGTAGGACTGAGGGTGTCACACTGCCCCTACAGCAGCTTTTGCCATGCCTTTAGCAAACCTCTTCCCTTGGCACAGGTCTGGGTGCTTGCCACAGTCACTTCCCTTGGGAATGGGAGGTGCCTCCATCAGGAAGCTCTGGATTTCTTGGCTTCTCAGCTCTCCTTCCGAAGTGCCTGTGGCGAATAACCCAGGGATGAGTGAGTGGGAGTGCCTGAGAGTGCAGGGGAAGGATTGCCTGAGTCAGCTGTAGGCTGGGTCTGTCTCGTGTGCAGCCCTGTTCATCCCTGAGTCTCAAACCCACCCTCTCTTCCACCAACCTCTTGGCCCAGACGAGGTTGCACAGGTTGGGACAGGGCACCCCACTCCTCTCTGCCTTCATGCTGCTGCCAGCCCAGAGGGGGTCCCTGGCACGACCAACTGCAGGCTGGGCCAGCTCCACTGGGCAGTTCAAAAGCAGATCCCAACATCCCTGGGGATGGAACCTTTGCCAAAGTCACGCTGAGAGGGAAGTGAGTGCTCAGCCATGGCTGTGACGGCCCCACAGAGCCCAGGAAGGAGGAGAGCCCAGGGAAAACATCACACAGTCCTTACACCACCTCTGCCTGTCCTTTGTACGGGTTTCCCCTTTGCAAGCATCTTATTGTCTTTTTTAGTCCAACTCTCACCCTCCCTCTTCTGCTAAACCCCTGTGAAGGCCCTGAGAGAAGAGGCAGGACCTGTCCCGCTGCAGCACAGGAGATTTAGGCAGGATTAAATACCCCAGGAGTCTTCAGGCTGGATTAAAGACTCCATCCGGTCCTGACCAGAGGGGACTGACGTGGCTGGCCCACAGCAGCAGTGCCCATCACAGGGCAGACACGAGGGCACGTGGGTCACAGCCTCTCCAAGGTGTAGCCCCAGAGCGAGTTGCAGCAGGTGATGGTATCCAGGAGGAACAGGGCAGCACAGAAACAAATCACTCCAGTTATTGCCCACAGCACAAAGTTAACCCAGGAGGGAGCTGTGGAAAAAGCCCATGCCTGCCACAGCCTGGGAGCCCACAAGACAGACCCCTCAGCAGAAGAGCAGCCTCCTCACATGCCTGCAGAGTTGTCTCTTTTATTTCTTTCTTAGGCCTGTAATGTGTCAGCAGAGTGTGCCGTGCTGTACTCAGTAATCACAAAGCACTGCATGCATTAACAAGCAATTTCTCGTTAAAGTCCCCATGTGTGCCATGGATGAGAGCACAGGAGCATCCCCCAGGCTCCCTTGGCTCGGGGCTCTGGCTGCTCAAATGGCTCCTGCCGTGCTGCTCAGCTCTGTTCAGGCACATTCCCATGTTCAGGGTTTTCTCGGAGCTCTTTCACCTCCAGCTCCGCAGATGTTTGCAGACCTCAACAGGCTGCACGGAAACATTCAGTTCCTGCACGGCTGGAGTCCAGCAGGGAAGGGGGTGCTGTGCCCAAACACTGTGCCAGTGCAGGCCTGTGAGAGCAGCATCTCTGCTCTGTGATGCCCAGAGCCCCACAGAGCCCCGTGGGACAGCCAGCACCCCTGTTCCAGGCTGGCAAAAGGCCTTTGGTGTCACTGCTGTCCCTGGGGCTGCACACGGGGTGCCCATGGCCAGCATCTGCCTTGTGGTCAGCAAGAGCAGGTGACACATCCCATCATGTCCCTGTTCCCAGAAGGACCTCATGCCCACTGGGGAAGGGATGCCAGGGTCGTGGTGCATGAAGGATGGGTGTGATGAGGATGGGCTGGATGTCAGCCCCCCAGAACACTTGATCCCAAGGCCATGCCAAGGAACCTGAAAATGGTTCTGGTCACGTGGCAAGCACAGGGTGGACAGCAGGAGCAGGCACAGCATGTGTGTCCCAGGAGCTGCCAATGCTGCTGGAAGGGTGGCAAGGGCTGGAAGTCACATTGTGGTAAACAATATGATTTCCCTCTCTATATAAATTATAAAAAAATATGATCTTTGTTTTTATATATAAATATATAGAGAGAGATGTCTATCATAAAAAATTTATATGGTAATATATAGATTGTATAGAAATATATATCTATCTCTAGGAGGTGAGGCCCTGGCACAGGCTGCCCAGAGAAGCTGTGGCTGCCCCTGGATCCCTGGAAGTGTCCAAGACCAGGTTGGACGGGGCTTGGAGCAACCTGGGCTAGTGGAAGGTGTCCCTGCCCATGGCAGGGGATTGGAATGAGATGAGCTTCAGGATCCTTTTCAACCCAAACCAGTCTGTGAATCTATGTTATAAAGTTTCTTTCATCTAGAAATATATAAAAATACTCTATTTTTGAGTGAGTTTCTGAGCTAGCCTGTCTTGGTCCTTTTTGTCATGTACAGGGAGGTCTGACACACCACTGCTGGCCCTCCTTGCACCAACATTGAAGCAGTTCTCCAGGTCCTGGTGCATCCAACTGGTCCATGCATGGGAGGCACAGCATGCCTTGGGAGGCTGCTCCTCGTTCTTCTTCCACACCCTTCCTTCTTCTCTGCTGCAGCCAGGCTCTGCCCCTGCCCTTTTCTCAAACATGGACACCAAAGAAGAAGGCAGCCAGGAGGAACTGGCACTGACATGCAGCAGAGATGCTGATCCCCACCCCGATCCCTCGACACAGCTGGGGTTGGCCATCCATGGGTGCTGCAATGAGCCAGTGAGTGGGGAGCACACAGCTCACCCCAAGGGGTGGTGAGGCACTCAGGAACCAGCCAGGGCTCTCCTGAGGGTCCTGGGGAGCCCCCTGTGCCCCTAGCCCACCTGGCAGGGGGCTGGTGCCTTTCATCTTGGCTCTTTCATTCCCAGCACAGCAGAAGCCGATCCTGTGCCGGAGCTAATTGGAAGCCACATCGGAGCGTGAGTCAGGGAGCTGCTCAGAGCACACTGCTGCTTCATCCTCCCGCCTGACAAAGGCACTCTCCCTTAAATCCATTACTGAGATTTTATTTTCAAGCCTGTCAACGGGGCTGAAAAGGTTGTGAAGCTGTTTGGACACAGCCCTGCAGGGGAATTTAGCTGAAGAGCTGCTTTCTCTAAGCCAGGACCTTCATCACCCGGCTCTGTGATCAGATCAGCGCTGCAGCTCAAGGTTCATTGTGGCGTCACCAAAAGCCACCTCACAGGACGGCCAAACCGAGCATCAGCTGCTCTGGTGCCCATACAGAGCTCTCATCTGTGGGTGGGATGGGTGGCTGTTCCCACCACGTGCAACCAGCCCAATCCAGGAATTCTCTGGGCACCATGGAGACAGGTTCTCACCATCAAACTAAACCTTACTCTCCTTCCTACGGGTCTAAATTCAGAGCCCCTCTGGATTTTGGTCCCATGTTAATAGCTGTAAGCATGGCTCTGAAACGTTCACCTTTTCCGTGATGTTTGGAGACATAATTTCTCCAATATAATGCCCAACAGGCTCTGGAAAAGCACATCCCAGCTGGCCAATGTGTCTGCTAAGTCCCCCATCACCGCCTGGGCACAAGGCCAGTGTGGTGACAGAGCTTTGCTGCTGCACACCTGGTGTGCTCTACCAAAGTGCTCAAGAAAGGAACTGCTGTGAGCTGCTCAGAGAGAGAGGAGACATTGCAGGAGGCAAGAGGTCTGGGCAAGAGGAGAGGGAATGGCACCCTGGAGACTGGGATCAGGGATCCGGGCTGGTGAGAGGCTCTTCTCCAGCTGAGGGGAGAACAGGAGCCACTCTGGCTTATGAACAACCTCCCAATGTGTGTCAGACCTGGCAGGATATCACACAATCCATGGTCTGGCCTGGATGTGGCAGTACTGCAATGAAAAGGCTGATTGTCACTTTGGGTCACTGACAGTGCTGCTCCTCCCCTGTGTGGAGACACAGAGCTGGTGGGAAGCCACAGAGGAGTCTCAAAACCTCTTGTAGAGCCCAAAGTCCCACTCCAAGCAGCCTGTGCCGGAGGTGACCCCCATGGAGGGTGACAAGCTGCTTGGTCTCTGCCTAGCAGAGACAATCATTTCCCTTGGGCCAACCATGGACCAGGAGCTGGTGGCTTCTCTGCTGCTGCACATCAGCTCAGAGGGACGAGCCCTCTGCCATTGCCAGGTCCACTTCAGCATCTTCTGCACTTCTCTCACCCACACGTGGGCCAGTACAGCAGAGCCCGTCTCCCTCACTGAGGCAGGGACTGGGAGAGCAGGTAAATGGCACAGCTGTATTTAAAAACATTTAAAGCCTGAGTTAAGCCCCAAACTATCCATTTCCTTAAACAGGCTGGTTGGCACATCTCCAGCTGGGCCATTAGCTCAGGTAAGTTCTCCACCATCCACCCATGTCACTTTTCTGCTTCATAAAAAGAAATACATTAAAAATATGCATTTACTCCTGAAATTGGCTTCAGCAGCACTGAGCATCCCTGGAGTGATGAGTTTTGCTCCACACACCCAGCTGCTTTCTGTGAAAAAAGCTTATTTTGAATTAAGATAATAAATCGAGCAGGGATTTGGTTAACCCTCGCCTTCCATGGTGCGACTGGCACTGGCAGCCAAGGAAACACCCTTGAGTGTGTCCAGTCCTGGCCTTGGTGGTGATGATGCCCCCAAAGACACCGTCGGAGCTGTGCACTCTCCTACCTAAAAGTATTTCCAGGTCACAGAGACAAACACAGCCAAGCTAAGAAATGTCCAGCTGAGGTGGGATCCAGCCTTTCCTGAATGCTGCTCTGCCGGAATCCTGCAGAGACTGGCTGTGAGTGGAGGAGGCAGGGCAGGGATCATCACTCCAGTACCCAGCTTTTGCACTGCTCAGTGGAGCTGAGGGTGTTGATTTCCCCCCGGGCGCTCAGCAGTAGTCTCTGAGGTGCTTCCCAAAAGCCCATCTATTTTCCCAGGTCCCTGGGTATGTTCTGAGGTCTTTCCATCTCTGTTGTGTAAGTGAGGTGCGGGGAGAACGGCCCCTTGTCGCCACCCGAGAGAGGATGTGGCACTTGCCGGCACTCCGCGTGTGCAGAGCAGAGCTCCGGCTGCAGCTGTACCTGCACGCCGGGCTCATTTCCACCCCTCAGCACAGGCAGTGCCGGAGCCTTGCCAGAAGCCAGGGAGGGAAGATGCGGCCCCGGGAGCCGGCGGTATCTTGCTGAGCCAGCAGAATAAATCGCCGCTCCCGGCTGGCGCTGCCGGGACTCGCATCAACAAGGCTCTCCCGCGGGTGATGCGGGGACAATGGCCTGGCCGTGACTGCGGGACGGAGGAGGTTTGAGGCTCCTCCTCCTGGGTCACTCCTTCTCCGGCCAGCCATGAAAAAGGGCATGAAACATCCATGAACCCTCACCCTGCTGAGGACCAAGCGGCCGGGGATCATCGCCTGGGGCATCGTGAGGTCACTCCGGACACTGAGAGCATCGCCCGGGGCACATCAGGAGCGAGAAGAACTTCAGCTGAGTGCAACACGCCGAGTGTGTGGGGGGTGTATGAGTGTGCACAGCTTTGCACATGCGTGTGCATGTGTGTGCACACTGGGCATATTGTACAGAACAGCTTTCTCCTCTCTCCCTGCCCCTGCAATAGCTTTAGCACTCCCTGATCTCTGCGAGGGCGCTGCATCCCCCAGGATGCAGGTTTGGCCCGGGATGGACACTCTGGGGCTCTGGCACGGTGGGAATGAGGCTTCCTTGTTCCCATTTGTGCTCTGAGCTGGGAGCATCTCAGAGCTGTGGGGATTTCCAGGAGAGGCAGTTTCACCTGGCATGATTTCAGCACATGTCAAATAAGTGGCAGAGATCTTCCAGGGAGTCTGGAAAACATAAGAGATGCTCATCAGCCCAGCAAAGCTGAGATCTGATAAAGGTGAGGGCTCAGACTGATAAACCCCCAAGTTAACTGGTGAAAAAAATGCCATTAGTAACCAATTGTTTGCAGGCAAAAAGCCCAGCATAGAACAGAAATAATCTGCTTACAATGTGAGTGTCACCAGCATTTCAAGTTCCCTGAGAGCAGCTGGAGATTCAATGGCAGGGTTGATTTTGGCCCGATGCCCTAGCTAGGAAGAGAGGTGTCTTCTCCAGTGGGGTGGCCACAGAGCCCGGCCCTGGTGGCCCCTCCCACCCTGCTCTGACTCCTCCATGCCATATCTGCCACAGAGGAACCAGCAAGAGCCCATTCCTAACCAAATGACAGCCCATGGAGCAGCAGTGACTCATGCTGGGGATGACTCATGAAATCACAATGAGCCACAGCTCTTTTTGGCTTGAAGGGGCTCGTGGCCCTTCCCAGTGTTGTACCTTGGGACAGCCTTTTCCAGTCTGCGCACTGATTTTGTCCTCTCCAGGACAAAATTCCCAAAATTGAGCTTTGCCTTATTTTTCTGGTTATGAGATGACCATTTTTCATGGAAAAGTACTTTTTCAGGCGTGTAGGTAATATGGCCAAACATGACAGGGGTGGTTGCCAGTGTGCATGGCATCTCCTTGGCCATGGAAGAAGGTGGCTGGCTCAGAGCACCCCCTTTTCTCTAGCAGAGATGCTGGAAAGAGAGACCATTTGAGTGGAGGAAACACAGGTGATTAAATGCCCCTCTCCTCTGGATTAAATACAGGAGGACACAGTGCAAATGAATATGAGGCAGAGCAAGAGGGACCATCCAGACCCCCTGCAGTGGTGGGAATCCTGAGGGTTGCAGAGATCAGCAGCCCCATGGAGGCTGTTCCCAACCTCTCTGCAAGGTGACACAGCCAGAGCCACTGACTTGGAGTGACACAGGGTGACAGGGACTCCTAGCTGCAGCATCAGCCTCCAGTGCAGCCCTCCCTGTGCCATCAAAGCCATTGCTCGTGGCTTTGCAGCCAAGCCCCAACCTGGATGGGTGGTGATGGAGAAATGAGGCGTTTCAGACTTTGCAGCAGATTTTGCCAACCCTTTCCCAGAAGAGACTTAATCACCAATTCAAAAACATCACTTACCAAGAAGAAACTCTTTACCTTGCCTTTGGGCATGGATTTTTCCTCCTGCTTAGCTCAGCCCACGGAGCACCCAGGGTTATCCTGTGGTGACACTGTGACTGATTTGCTCCCAAGGACGTGGTGCAGTGCCACTTCACGTGGGCTTTCGCTCCTCTTCCCCTTGCCTAGTGGATCATCCTCTAGGTACGTGGAGAGCAATGATGAATTCCTGGTAGGACAGAGGGATTACTGTGGGGGAGACTTTGATGAAGCAGTTGAGGAGCTTCCTGGACAGAGAAGCTGCAGCTGCACTGGAGAATAATGAGAGCATCCACTTGTTTAGAAGAGGCATTAAGAACTTTTGCCCTGTCTTTAGTCCGAGAGCTGTACTGTGGATTAAGGAAAGACATGTACACTTCTCATTTAATAAGGGCATATCTGAACATCTGACTCTCCTTCATTATTAAATATCAGGCTCTTATTTGAAGATAAAGAAAGGAAAAATGTTTTTTCTTTTGTTTTAGCATTTATTTCTTTTTCTCTTGGGTACATCCTCCTAACCTGATATCAGGGTTTGCCGGAGGAGACATGGAGTGGGAGCATCTTCATCCAATGCCACCAAAGGACCGTAATGAAGGAGACCCCTCTTCTACAGATGGCAAATTTTGAATTTTGCCACAAAATTCATTGCAAAATCACCCATTTCCCCAAAAAGCCTGTGAAACCTTGTGAAAGAAAAGCCAAGCTTGTTCAGAAGAGGCTCCTCTTGCCAGTGCTGTTGCCAGGGCATGTCCCAGGCGGACAGGAGGGGTTTGCAGACCTCAGCCAGTGGGAACAGCTCTCCTCCTTCACCCTCACCCCAAAACTGCACCTCTCTCTTTTCCTGACTCTTCCCTTAATTGCATTTTGCTTTGAAGTCTTGGCTGGAAGCAGCTCCTGTTGGACACCCAAAGCCACAGCCTGACTTGGCGGGACACGGCCAGGCTGCTCAGCCAAGGTCCCTGGCCACCCACGGGGCTCGTGCCACCATCCCCTCCTGTGCAGCAGCAGGAAAAGCGCTGGGCCAGCGTTGCTATTCAGCCCAGCTATTTATATCCCGAGAGGGAGATGAGGACCAGCCGTGCAGCTGAGCCAACCCATGCGAGCGGGGGATATTTTTAAGCACTGGCTTTGAAAAGGTTGGTAATGAACCCACAGCTTTGCTCAGCAGCAGCTGCACCCATCCCCAGCCCACCCCTGGCCACCATCCCCACCCAGGCGGGTCAGGACCCCTGGCCTGGCCTGGGGAGGTGCATTGGTGTCCTGGGCTCCGAGCAGGGAGGTCAGGGCAGAGCGAGACGTGCTGGCACAGCCGCGGTGGCTGCAGCCCCAGAGCCTGGCTCAGCAGCCGGCTCTCCAGCCCGGCTTTATCCTCCCGACAGCCTGAGGTGGCTGCAGCCCCAGAGCCTGGCTCAGCACCCGGCTCTCCAGCCCGGCTTTATCCTCCCGACAGCCTGAGGTGGCACAGTCAGCAATTACAGCCCGCTGCTAATTGTACACAAGTCATGGGGTGCCACTGGGGCACAGCAAGCGGGACACATGAGCCCCTTGGCCAGCAGGTCCAGCAGCTCTGCTGTGCTGAATGTCCCGTTGCAGCCCTCGGTGTCCGGGCAGCCCCACTGCCCTCATGTGTGGCTGGGATGAGATGAGGACCCGGGGAATGCTGGTGACATTGGAGCTGACCCAGCAGGACAATCTCGTCTGTCCTCAGGACCCGTGCTGGTGCTGACACCCCCTGGGACATGGGGAACTGTTGTGCAGGGGATGCACCGGCTCCCAACTGAGCTCCAATCCTGGCAGCATTCCCTGGTCAGGCAGCTCCTCCTGAGGCTTCAGATGGAGGGGGATGAACACAGACACTGTGCTCAGTCTGGACCCCTCGTCTCCAGGACAAGACACTCAGCTCAGCCCCTCAGCCCTCTCCCCATCATGCATCACAGCCCCCGTGCTGCTGAGAGCTTCCCCAAAGCCCCCTTTGTGCTCCCTGGGCACAGCTGGGCTGTGGCAGTGTCCCCACAGGTCCCTCACCAGGACATCCCTGCAATGGGCAGACAGGGCCCTGCCTCTCCCTGAGCCTGGCACTGTGAGTGCCAGCATCACACTCCTCTTGCTCCTCCATACCCGCTGCAGCTGTCCCAGCAGGTCCCAGCTCCCAGGCCGTGCACAGAGACACATCTGGACTGTTTCAGGGCTCCCAGGCAATGGGAGACAAGCCCTAAGCAGTGCAGGGAGAATCCCATCACCCAAAGGGCTCCCCAAAGTAGGAGGGAGAGGTGGGAGGTGGGGACACTGCTGTGCCAGGGTCCCCAGAGATGAGCCCAGGGATACATCCAGTAGCCCAACAGGAGAGTCCCCACATCATCCCAGCTCTCAGGGATGCTGGGAGGGATTTATGGGGAAATTGGAAATGTTCCCTCTGGTTCTCCTCCACCTGCAGCACCAGGAGCTGGCCCTCTGGAGCTGTGGGGTGGCCGTGTCCCCACTAGGCAGGAGGAGCTGGCAGAGGGCTGGCTCAGTGCACAGGCAGCATCTCCTGCTCCAAGAGCAGCCATGCCAAGGGGTAAGCAAGGCTTTGGGCTTCAGCAAGAGGGAATCAATGCAAATGATGGGAGCAATTTGGGGACGAAACTACTGAGCCATTTTCAGCCTGAGTTCGGGAAAAGAAAGTTTTCCTCAATGCTAAACCAAATCAAATGTTCCAGATTCCTCTTTTTTGTTTCATTTGTCTCCTGAGAAAACCAAGTCCACAGCTCAATCCTGCTGATCCCAGCCGGGAGCTGGAAGCTTGGACAGGCTCCTGGTGGAACCCAAGCTGGGTGCCCTGGTGGGGATCAGCACCTCTACCCCTGCAATAAGACATGGGTTCTGCTGGCAGAGCAAGGGGGGGCCCCACGGAAGCAGAGCCTTGTCCCCCACCAGACACTTTGCCATCTGTATGATTTGTTTCTGTTTCCCTGACTTTTTTTCTCCAAAGCCAGGTGGGTCTGAGCCTCTGGGCCAGGGAAGAGCCAGGGCTGCCACGGCTCTTCTCTCTCCATTACCTTTCTTATTGAGCTGTCTCTCACACTGCTCACGGCAGCAAAACATGCTACAGGCGTATTAAGGATTCTCCATGCAAAACTGATAAGCTGAAGCCTCATTATTATCCCGCCAAGTGATTATCTTTCCTTGATGAAGTCTCATATTTGCCCAATTTCAGATGGAAACCTTCCCCTTTTCAATTTGAGACTAATTCATTTCTTGACTCCTGGTTACAGTGCAAGATATCACAAACACTCCCTGGCTCTGATTTATATCGTTAAGAATCATTTACTTGCAATTAAAATGAGCCTTCAGGGCTTTTGCAAACAAGGCAGATTAGCTGACAGTAAAACATTTGCTTCTTGTAAACAGCAGCTTCAGGCTATGAAACCGTCTGGAGGGGAGGGAACCAGCCGGAGCTGCCCCGGGGCTTCGGGCACGGGAGAACTAGAGGGGACTTTTCCAATTTCCTCATGAATCCCCCAAAAATGCCCTATATTATCCCTGAGCACTGGGATGCTGAGGTGACCCTCCCAGCGGGCTCAGCTCCGGGGAGCCCTGGCACAGCTGTGTCCCCAGCACCCCCATCTCCCACCTCCTCCCTGCCCCACTCAGGGCTGGTTCCCCATTGCTTGTGAGCCCCCAAAAGGCTCTGGATGAGTCTTCAGGGATTTGGGACCTGAATGCTTCAGCACAAGCCTTCAGTGGAGATGTCACCTAGCTGCCTGCTCATAATTAAGATAATTAACCATAGGATCATGTAATTGGCAAACTTTCTGCACTTGGCTCCTATTTTACAGCTGTTCCAGGCCCTGAGGAGCAAGAAGACAAACCCACCCTGCACACATTAACAAATCATTTGAACAATCCTATTACCTTGAGGGAAACAGCCCAAATCCTTGTGTGGAGACCAGCATGCTGGGCATTTCCAAGAGCTAATGGAGCTGAGGCAGGATAGGGGAGATGCCAGGCAGCCCCTTCTGTCCCCTGCAGGTGGGTACCCAAGGGCTTGGCATCAGCCAGTGGAGGGATGGTGGAGCTCAACCACTTGGAAAGCACCCAAGAAGAGGGTCTTAAAATCCCCAAGTGTAAATATAGCAAAACTCAACATTGGCTCTTTAAAAAGCTTCATCCATCCTGAAAACTGGAGATAAACCATGGCAGGATAA
Organism: Platyrinchus mystaceus; assembly: GCA_035041135.1. NCBI lineage: Eukaryota > Metazoa > Chordata > Aves > Passeriformes > Tyrannidae > Platyrinchus > Platyrinchus mystaceus. The sequence continues at coordinate 1,117,261 of JAWWLV010000030.1, forward strand.
CATGCCATCTCTGCTGTTGGGTGGTGGCTCTTACCCAGGTAACCTGGGAGGTGGGGACGGTGGGGGTCTCACCCATCCTGAGACTACTTGCTTCCCTTTAAGGGAGTAACCTGGGATAGACACTCAAGCCTTGGGAAGAGGTCTCCTGGGCAGCAAGGTTAGCTGAGGTCACTGCTATAAAGGAAGCTCTTGCCTCCCAAAGACAGGACACTAATTCCCTCCAGTTATCAGCTGCGGCTCCCTCTGATTACATGGAGAGTTTATTGGGTGACTGGATAATTTGAACCTATGGAGTTATTAATTATGACCTTAATCTGATCATTGCTTTGTTCCATTTTTTAATTAGCTTAGTAAAACTGTAGTCATTTAACTTGGTAATATACTTGCTTAAGTGCACGTCTGATTGCATATCCTTTTTATATCCATCAGAAGCACTTGGGACTGCCTCACTCCATCCAGCTGCAAGCTGGGGCATGAACTCTGAGAAAACCTCAAGTAATATTAAGTTTACAAGCAGGTTGCTCTGCTCCTGAGTGGCTGAGTACTCCCCTATACCTGTGTTATAGCTGGCAGCAGGAAGAGGGTGTGGATAAAATGCCCCAGTGCCAGGCAGCGGGGGAGAAAATGGGAATTTGAACCCCAGGGACTGTGCAATCAAGACTAAGCCTTTTTATGGTCAGCACAAGGGGCAGCTTTATTCAGACACGAGATTTTTAAGAGCACAAATCCAGGTGTCTTATGGGGCACCCTGCCCTGAGCAGAGGGAGCTCAGCCCGTGCACGCTCCTGCGGCTGTTGGTCAGCGGAGAGCTGGAGCACATGGATGGTGTGCATTGTCTGCTCCCAATGATTTTACTGATGCTCATGGGAAGCTTCTATCCCAGCATCTTGGAAGGAAAGCAAAGCTGCTAGCAGAGGGCACAGGGCTGGGCACTCTCAACTGGAGGTCAGACCTGGCAGCAGTAAGACATCTCCAGCTGGGCAGCAGGGCTCAGGTTTTATAGCCTTTGATGCTGACACCTGAGGACTCACTCATGGTCCAAGGGCTGAGATTTCCCTAGTCTGGGATTTTACTGTATTCCCAGCTCTCCTGGGATACACAAGGCAAATAATTTCCTTGGTTTCCCCATCTGTAAGGAGGGGATAATGGTGCTGGCTGCCACTGCTGAGCCCTTTGAGAGCCATGGATTTGAAGTGCTCTCATTGAACAGGGTTTGCTCTTCCCAGCTTCCTACTTTTAGGCTTGAACAGGATTTTGGATAGCTTCTGCAAATGTATGGAGGTACTGTGGGATCTGCCTGTTCTAAAAATACTGCTGCTCTGCATCTCAGTGTACCTGTTGTGCTGTCCCCCAGGGGTAGAGGATAGACAATGTGCTGGAGGTGAATGCGTAGCACAGATGAGATTTTTAAACAGAATATCAGCACAAAGAAGTGGGAGTACTTCAATAGAAAGCTGTGCCAAGCCAAGGCCAGGGCTGCCCGTGTTCACCAAAATCACACTGCAATCACCCCTGCAGTGGGCACAGGGGCTGGCACTGTTAGGTACAAGGGTGCTAATGAAATGGAACCACTTCCCTACCATGTTTGCTACCTTTTCCCACTTTATTACTTAATTCACAGCAGGGTAGTTCCACATCCACCCTCCTGGAACTGAATGTAAGCAGAACTGTATTTAACCACCTGACTCATTAATCCCTAACATTCTCTGTGCAGGCCTCACTAACAGAGCTGTGCAGGAAGGCAGTGCTGAGGTAGGAAGGAATTAAACAACTTTATCCTAATCAAAGGCCAAACCACCAGTTCCTCAGCGGCCAAGTGCTGTAACTTTTGCTAGTTTCTCTGGATGATATCCCACACTGTCCTGAGTGCCTGACAGAAGGACAGATGCTGTGGTGCCAGAGCAGGGTGATGATCCCAGGGACAGGGGAAGGCTTGTCTCAGAACTGGATTCAAAAGGCCTTTTGCTGGCATCTGCACTAGGCAGGTCCTCTTATGGCATGGCTGTCCCTGACTCCTGGGAGCTGTTGGCACTTGCCTGGCAATGCAGATGATGGTGACCACCTCTAAGCTATCAGGGGTGGCTGTATCCTTCAGATTGTAACTGTGTCCCTGCAAAAATACAGGTCTCACTTTCTGCTTGCTGCAGGGCAAGGGGTGGCCCCATGTCCACTGGCTGGGGCTGCAGGGGGGAACGATGTGGCTGCAGAGGATTGCTATGGTTACAGGCACTTTCCTCATCATCCTTGTGGTTTTTAATCACTGCTCAGTGATAACCACAAATCAGCTGAGTGAAAGGCACTGGGATTTCAGACCCCTCCCACTGCCTGTGTCCCCAGGATGGGGAGAATGGAGTCTGTTCCTCAGGACGGAGCAGGGAGAAGGGACCCCCAGCTGGTGGTTCTTTTCTTCTGGGCAAAATTAGGTGAGTGAAGGTACTTAACTGGGCTCCAAACCATCCCTCCACATCATTGTCCCTATGCTCCTGCCTGTCCATGAGCACTAGGCAACACCAGAGGGGAACTCAGTAAGGGAGAGAGACTCTGCACAGCTGTAGTGATTGAGTCCTGTCTTAAAGCCATGCAAAATTCTTCCAGTTCCTGTCCAGCACCCATGTGACACTTGCTGTCTTTACATCCTCTGGCCTCACCTCTTTGGTTTCCCTTTCTTCTCCTCTTGGTGCTCCTCCTGTCATGTGGGACTACAGATTGTGGTCTCTTCCTTCACCGGGCAGAGACCCCGCAGTGCTGGCTCCCTGTGCTGGGCCCTTGCCAAGCAGCAGCTCTTCCAAAATACAGGGAAATAAAAACAAAATCCAAGTTTAGGCAGACAGTCCTCCTCTGGAGGAACTCCCACAGGTTCCCTCCTAAAAGCTGTTAATTCTCCAAAGCATCCCTTGGACACAACATCTTTGAGTCCACAACACCCATCCTTTCTCCCTGGTCTGCCAGAGTCTGTACTTAAAGACCCACCCACTCCACCTAATTGGTGATAATTAACTCTCAGGCATGAAAGCAACAGTTGGCACACCTCAGGGTTGTGATAATTTGGGTTTGACCATGTCCCTGTGTGAACTGGCTCTGCTTTGAGGTGCTGGTGCCCTCTTTCCTCCTTGTTCCTCATTACCCCAATCCAGACCTCATGACTCCCAGGCATTGTGGAATCAGGGGGTGATGGAGACCAGCACGTTCTGCTCCAGCAGGACAACTGAGGTTATTTTTTTCCCCAGCATTTCAGCTATAAATAATTGAGCATTTTAAAACTCCATTTCTGCCACAAGACTCTAGAGGAAAGGGTTCAGATCTGGTATACAGACATATTTTTAAGCAGTGAGAGATTGATTTGTGCTGCTCCTGCCTGGCTGACACCTGCATTCGGTCACCTCGAAATGGCTCAGCCTGCTCCTGCAAAGAGGACAAATTGCTGGTTCCTGAGCAGCCCTGCTGCAATACCTGTGTGGTATTGCAGCCCCTGGGAGATGTGCTGCTCTGAAGCAGCTGCAACATTGTCTGCCCAGGTCAACCAACAGCACAGCAAATTTGCACCAAGGGTGGCTGAAGCTGGGGCAAGGAGGAAGCCCACTGTGAGGGCCTGCCCGTGGGAATGGGCCCCTGTCCCCCAGGGTGGGCATGGAGCAGCCCCCACCCACAGTCCAGGGTGTTCTACGTCTCATATGGCTGGTTTCCAGGGAGGAATAACAGCTCAGAGCCTCAAGGCTTTTTAGCTGGCTCTTCCTGTTGCTGCTTTCTGAAAAAAACAATAGTGGGAGGTTTATGTTCCTTCTCTTTTTTTCCTTAATTCCATCCTTTCAGTGATGTTACAATTGCTTAAGTGGAGCTTTCCCTGATGTGATGTCGGGGTAAACTGTGCAGCAAAATTACAGCAGCTGAATTAGTGCTGTGTTTTGTGCTGCTCTCAAGCATTTGCAACAATTATTAATTTTCTAGTGCCTATGTGGGTGGAGTGCAATCCTTTCTTCAGCTCCCAACTCTCCAGTTCTCTCCAGGCTCTGGATGGGATCAGGACTTGTCCAAAGTCTTGGGGTGACCTGAAGTGCCTGACATGGTGCCTGCAGTGCCCTATCCATGGTAATGTCAACTATGTGTACTACCAATAAGCTGGAGAGCAGAAATATGCTAAAATTGCCAATACATTCCCAGAAAGATGCAGAAATATCTTCTTATTTTTATCTAGTAGAGCCATACACACAAGAGGAGTGAGAGCCTTTTATTTCTGGGAAGCCAAGTGTCTCCATTCTGCCCACACTCTAAAGCCATGGAAATAAACTGAGGTAGCTCCTCGTCCCAAAACTAGATTTTTTTTGAATTTGCTTAAACCATTGGACAAAGTGGGTTGAGCAGAAAAAGGAGAGGAGAAGAAAAAGTATATCCTGAAATGAGAAAGCCAGGGCTGAAGATTGCTCTTCTCATTGGCACCCACACCCAGGCTGGCTGGATCCTGAGGGGTAGGTGAGGCTGGACTTTCCCATTTCTACCTCTGTGTCAAGTGTGCAGAAATATATCCTTTGGAGAGCTGAGGGCGACTGCTCAGAGGCCTGGGAAAGCCTCAGACATGCCATGTAGGAGACATCACTGAACCCAGCAGGACACTTCATAAGTCAGACTTATCTCTTCCTCCCTCATGTAAGAAAGAGCAGAGATCAGCAGAAAATAATTGCTGGGTGTGATGTTCATGCTCTTACTACAACACCACAGGAGGTGGGAAACCCTACTAACTTTTATCCTGGCTAGAAAGGATCCTGGTGAAAGGATTTATGCTGCCCCATCCTTCCCCCACCCCGAGGTACAGACACACAGCATGGCCACTTGCCCAGGTAGACAAGCTCAGAGACGGGGAGGAAAAGTGTTTTTTCTCTGATGACTTTGCTCCCAGTAATCTCAGCTGCTGTTTGTAAGGGCAGCAGATACCACAGCCTCAGACAAAAATCTGCTTTTCAAGCAATGATGTCCCTTTTCATAATAAATGCTGCCAACTCCCAGAAGTGATAGCTCACAAACAATCAGGGAGAGGACAACGGGAATGCTCTTTGAGGTGCTGTGCAGAATAGATCATCCACTGTACAGCAACAAATCAAATTTAGGGAGAAGGAATTTGGAAACAAATTACCAGCAAGATATTTCAAGCTGACAGCAATTTGGAGCAACTTAGGTCTGTCTGGTAAGAACTGTATTCCTTTTATTTGCCTGTCAATAGCAGCTACCTTATAAGATTGGTTTCTCATTGATAATTCTCTTGCCTGGAACAGAAACTCCTGAGTACACTTAAGTTGATAACTCTGCCTTTGATCACATTTCAGTAGCAATGCTTTTCACCTTGATGACAGGATTTCTCCCTTTGGATGAAGTTTCAATGCCTAAAAAGCCATGTGGTGGTAGGATTTCCAGCCTCAGGGAGCTCTTGTGCACTGCAGATTCCTAGGCTTGGGCTCAGGGCTAGGAATGGCAGGGATATGAGCTTGGGGCAGGACTGCAGAGATTGGAGCACTAACCTGCTCTGCCTCAGTTTCCCTGATACTGCAATAATATAGAAACTGCTTGTAGATATGTCTGACTTTATGGGAGAGGGATAAATAATATCTGCTAGTGACGCCTTCTCATAAATGCTGAAACGTGATGGATTGAGGGAGTTTCTCTACACGACCTCTTTGTGTGCCTGGGGGAGCAGTGTGTTGCTCCATATGGCGTGTGTGAGTTAGCAGGAGCACATGGGGGGCACATCAGGTAAGGTGCAGCCACAGGCTCAGTGCACACCCACAGCCCTTCCCTCGCTCCAGGCTGGGGGAGCAGGTGGAGCCCAAGTGCAGTGTGGCCAAGAGGCACCCTTGGGTGGAGGAGGAAGTCGGGACTGACCCACTCTGCACACAAGGGATGTCTGTTTGTCCAGCACCTACACATGCTGAGGACTCAGCTCATGCTGACCATGTTGTGCTCAATGTGTAAATTACCAGGCAGGGTCATTATTATCCATCACCAGGAGAGGAGAGGACAGGACTGGGCAGGGAGGAATGTGTTGGGGGGAGACTGGAATGCAGCAGTGCTGACATGCCCGGAGCAGGAGAGACTTCAAACCGCTGCACTAGCCTGTAATTTCCCTGCAATTTCTCCTTGGGAAGTAATGAAAGTTTATGACCAGTCGTGGCAAAGCCTGTGTCTCTCTTCCAGAGAGAGGGAGATAAAAATAGTTTGGAATCACACTGAGAAAAAGAGAATTTTGACATTCCTTTGAAAACTCTTTGTGGTCAAGTGTTCCCGGCCAACTTTGGCCAAGTATTTAGTAAGAGGGATGCCAGCTGTGACTGACAGTCATTTCAGTTGCCCTCCTGCAAGCCAGACCCTGCTTCTCTGCTGAGGGAAGTCAGCTGAACAGAATGATTCAACCAGTTTATTCTTTTGAAATAGAAATGAAGGGATTTGTGCTGGTTCAGCAGTGCCCTGGCAGCCAGGATGGCCAACCATGTCCTGGGGGACATTGGGCAAAGCATCACTGACTGGGCAAGGGAGGGGATTGTCCTGCTCTGCTTTGCCCTGGGGTGGCCTCACTTCGAGTCCTGGGGGCAGTTTTGGCTGACACAATATAAAAAAGACATTGAGCCATTAAAGAGTGTCCAAAAGATGGCACAAGGATGGTGAAGGGTCTGGAGGGGCCATACAAGGAGCAGCTGAGGGCACTTGGTTTGTTCAGCTGGAGAGGAGGAGACTGAGATCTCCTCATTGGGGTCTTCTACATCCTCCCGAGGGGCTGCAGAGGGGCAGGTACTGATCTCTTCACTCTTGTGACCAGAGACAGGACTTGAGGAAATGGCTGGAGCTGTGTCAGGGCAGGCTCAGGTTGGATGTCAGGGAAAGGTTCTTCCCCCAGAGGGTGGTTGGCACTGACCAGGCTCCCCAGGGCAGTGGGCACAGCAACAAGGCTGCCAGAGCTCCAGGAGGGTTTGGACAACGCTCTCAGGGACAAGGTGGGTTTGTTGAGGCATCCTGGGCAGGGCCAGGAGTTGGACTCGATGATCCTGATGTGTTCCTTCCAACTCAGCATATTCTATAATTCCCCTCAGAGTCTCTGTCAGTCTTGGGACAGGAGGAGTGTTTCCTCCTGGTTTTCTACATTGCCCCATTTGATGCTTTAGGCTGGTTTTTACCTTACTTTTACTTCATTTGATGCTACTGAGTTTCCAGGGAGCATGCAAGGGAGTTTGGTGTTCCAAATGCAGGGTCAGGTGCTGTCAGCATGGGATTTGTTTCCTCCACTGGCTTCTGCTTTGTGTATAACCTTTGGGAATAATTTACTCATCTGGAGGGAGGAAAGCCTTGATCCAAGGATGGTTTAAATTTGTAGCTTACGTTGTGGTCCTTTAACACCCTAAATTAAAATCCCCCAGTACTTGTTTTGCACCGCATCCCCCATGGATAACGAAAGCAATCTACAAGGCCTATTTACTCAGGCAGTGTCTTAGAAACTAAAATCTTATTGTCTGTTCTCCACATAAATGAAAGACTTGGTGACGTAACAGAGGCTCCGTTTAAAATGAAGAACCTTTTTCCCCAGTGCCCTTGGCTAAGCTTGCACAGCCCCACCTCCCCGGGAACCACGTTTCAATGGTGCTGTACACCCCTTAGTCTTCACAGCATTTTTGGATCTTTCTAGATGGAAAGTGCCATAGAAATGTAAAACCTTATTAATTAAAGGCTGAAATAGATGCAGTGTGTGGAGGTCAGTGACTCATGCAGGAGGATTCTCAGGCTTCTGCTCTGCATTGCCTCGGGGCGCTTTTTTGAATGTTCCCTTCTCCGGGGCTATGACAGTTTATAACACAAAGGCTGTGTGAACCTGGAGGTGAATGCAAACTACTCTGCCTCGGAACAGCAACCAGTGAACCCAGTTCATGCTGAGCCTTTTGGGACTGCATAATTTCTCCTCATTACAACTTCTGCCTGTTTTTTTCAGTAGGTCTGTGCTGTAGTGTATGTGCATGGCAGGGATGCTGCTGGGGGCCAGCAGTCCCTCTGCTCGTGGTCATGCTTGGATTGCTTCTGGGCTTCTCTTTCCGGAGGTCCCAGGAGGATTTGATGGTGCAGGAAGAGAGAGGTTTTGCTTAGGATCCTGTGGCTTCCTAAATATGAACCAGGGCATGTTTCTAGCCGACAGTTTTCCTTGGAGAAGGTGGGCAGTGAGCACAGCAGCCAAAAGCCCTGGCACAGGGAGCACTGTGGCTGCAGCTCCAGCTGGCACAGCCTGGGCTGGCCCGGGAGGGGTTGGAGCAGCAAGGCCTGATCCCCGGGCAGCCAGCAGTGCCAGAAGGAGCCCCAGTGTAGGTGCAGGTATACTGGTAAATCTGTTCTCCTCCTGACTGGGGTTTGTTCCACTGAGGTGGGTGTTTCAGTCTTCTGCATGCACAGCCCAGGTGGCAGAGCTGCAGTCCCCCCTAAAGCACCACCTACCAGCATTTCCAGCAGTCCTGGGGCATGCATCACCCCAGGACATAGGGATTTGCTTTCTGGCTGTGCAGATGTTGATTCCTAGCTGGATATTGGGAGACAGTCTTAGTTCTTTATGTATCTGAGCCCTGAAGAGGAATGGTGATGTCTCCCAGCTGTATGGGAACACTACAAATACAGGGGGACCCACCCCAGTGTCACAGCACAAGTGAAATGATGTTTGTGCCAAACCCTCATTTAGACACTTTGCTACGTGGGTGACTTCATCAGAGCCACCAGTCCTTAGGGGAAGCTGCATTTTGGGGTGACTCCTGTAGCAAAGCTCACTGTCTGTGAGGTCTCTGCCCTGCTCCTGGCCACTGGCTGGCAGAGCAGGGACCAAAGAGGTGCCAGGGCTGCACCCTGTGAGTGCTGCTCTGCAGCCAGCACAGCTGGTGGCACAGCACAGCTGCCCTGGGGCTGTCCCCACTGCACAGCCTGACACCAGCCTGCACACAGCCTCAACAGCTGGTATTTGAACCCTCAGATTCCTTTATCACATTTTTAGTTCTTCCTCTCTCTGGTTCCTGCTGCCCCTTCGGCCTCTCCAGCAAGGACTTCAGCCCACCACTACAATACTCTACATATTTTCCTCAATCTTTTAATTTCCTTCCTTCTCTCATTCCTCTCAATCCCCCCTCATTACCATCTCCTCCCCAGCAGTCCTGTCTTTGCACCTCCCACTTCTATTCGCTTCTCACAAATAACAAAACTAAACTGCTTTTCTTTGAAAAACAAACAAACAAACAAACAAACAAACAAACCCCAAAAATAAAACCACAAAGAAAAAACACACATTTTGAAATGGGCACAAACGGATGCACAGAGCAACTGCTTCATGTCAGCAATGTTGTCACAGAAACAGTTCCAGCTGAAGCACATCATTTAGACCCCGTGTACGCTGGGACTGGCAGTGTATTTACAGCAGGTGCTACATAAACAAGCCCCTTCCTGGCTTGGCACACAGACCTACCCCGGGACTTAACTGTGGAAGGGCAGCTATGCCCACACGGGTGTCTTCAGGTGCCCCTGGCAGGGATTGCCCTCGAGCACCCGTCTGAGTAACTCGGACACGCTGCCAGCAGGGCACAGTCACCACCCTGCTCTGCTCTGCCGTGCTGCACCTTGGATCGCCCTCACGGAGCCGAGACCGAAGTTTTGCCCATTTTATGCACACAACCTCCCGCAGTATCGCTGCGGCCGCCCCGCCTCCCTGTCCTCCCCTGCCTTACCTCGGGTTTTCACCCAGCGAAAAGGGGAGAGAGAAACATAAAAAAAAAAAAAATCCAGGAAAATGGGATTACAAACCCACAAACACTGTCACAGGAAGATCTGAGGTCAAGCATAAAACCTCTAAATCATTTCAGAAAAGGGATTAGATTTGCAGCTGCCGGCACAGCCTGGTGCTGTGGTAATGACATGCACTGGATGGGAGGTGTGAGCTATTGTTGCTGGGTGCCTGTCTGAACACCCCCCTGCATTTTAGTCTTGTTGACAGAGCCCAGCACCGTGATTCAGAGAGAGCTGTTAATTAAGAGACAAAGTCCAATCTCCACCTAGCTGGCTCTGTTTTTACATAATTTTATTTGTTTGCCAAGCCTTTTAACTCGCTCCATGAACTAGCAGAGCTGCCAGCTGATCTCCTACTTTTCCCTTAGCTTTTCAGTGCAGTGCAGAATGTGTGATTCTCCACAAACTCCAGGCCTTCTACCTTTGAGTCTGTGGGTTTAAAAGGGATTTTTTTTTTTTTTTGAATCTGACATTTTGTCCTGAAAGGATGTGAGGCACACAGAACTGCCAAATGTGGAAGCCACCACAGGAGGCCAAGTCATGATATTAAAAGGAGTAATGAAAGAAAGCAAGCTATTGAAGTGTAAACTCAATTTTACTGAGAGTATGAGTATGAGTAGTTTGAATCCCTGGTGCAATTGACACCAAATATTAATGGTTTGGTACAGGCAGGAAATACAAAGACTTAAAAAAATCTGTTTTCTCTGTGTTTCCAGAGGAGAGTCTGTTTGTTAAGGCACTGAAGACCCTATATTTCTTTAATAACATGCATCTCAGTCAGTATCATAATTACAGATTTCACTTTCTTTCGATAACTTCAGTCACTGACCAGGCTGGGCTCTTGATCCCTATTTTCTTTCTGGATTAAAAGACAACAGTACTCCATTTATTTCCGAGTCTTGGATCCCTTTCTTGGATTAAACCTGCAGGAAGGAAAAATGCAATCTAAATCACTGCAGGACACTGTCTGTCTTCCTGCAGGGAAGGCTTGCAGGAGTATGGCAAGGGTGGGAAACACAGCCCTGCAAATCCCACTGAACCAGTACCTGGAGGAAAGTGCCAGTCCTGCCCACGGTGTGGTCACCTGTGCTGTGGCACTGACCTGGGCCAGCCCCCTGGGCTCAAGGAGTGCCCTGAATGAATGTGGTACCTTGAATGAACCTTCCTGGCAGGTTACTCAATCTCCCTGTTTTTTGCTTAATAACAAAGGATGGAGTGAGGAGTTTCAGGTATCTCAGGAGTGCTGGTGAATGAGTCATGAAATGTGTTAAATTTATTCAGTTGTCTTTACAATCCAGTATAAGTGTGAGTTCTGTAAAGAGATGTGTATCAAACACCATCTCAAAACACACCACAGAAAGTCCCAGACTAATTTGTTGTAGGGTAAAAACAATGACTCTCTCACAAGAGGCTCACTGAGACTTTTCAAAGAAAACTTTGAAACAAATTAGGGCATAAAGACAAGTTTCTCCCGCTGCAGACCTGTTCTGCCAGCCAAGGTCAGGTTCCCCAAACCTCCCGCTCTTCTGAGAGGGGCTCTGCTGGCCCCGCTTGCATCCCTGGGGTTTCCTCTCACCTGTCGTCTTATTATTAGAGACATCTGCATGAAGACAAAGAAAAAAAAAAAAAAAAAAAAAAAAAAAAAAAAAAAAAAAGCAGCTCCTCACGAAGGTTTTGGTTTTCCAAAACAAAAAGTCAAATCACAAGCACAAGAGAAAACCTGCTATAACTTTTTCTCCATCTCCTTCAAGTCACAGCATCTGGGACCTTCGGTGTCCCACGCCTCCTCAGGAGGACAAAGCCAGGTTTTGACCGCAAATTTGTTGATTTTTTTTTGCCTCAAAAGCGGCGGCCCGAGAGCCCGGGCGGGGGCTGGAGGTGGGTCCGGTGGAGGGCTGCCCTGGGTGTGAGGGGTGGATCGAGGAGTGAGGGAGGGCTCCGGCCTGGGGGGCTCCTCGGGGGTCCCACACGGGGACGAGGGGGATCCTGCGGGCCGTGCCCGGGGATGAGGGGGTCCCGCCCGGGGACGAGCAGCCGTCCCGCCTGCCCCGCCGCCCTCACCTGCGGGCGGGCGGTGCCGGCGGGCGCGGGGGCGGCGCGGCGGGCGGTGCCGGGAAGAGCGGCCGGGCCGGGGCGGGAGGCGCCGGAAGAGCCCATTTCCTCCGCGGGACGGGACAAAGCGGCGGGGCCGGGCACGGGTCCGGAGCGGAGCCAGGGCGGCGGCGACCACCCCACCGCACCCCATCCCATCGCACTGCACCCTCCTGCGCCCCGGTAAAGTTGGCGGGGCCGCGCGGCCCCTCCGCGCCCCGCTCTCGCACTTGGAAAGTTTTGGGCGGCGGGGCGGGCCGGGCCCTGCGGCCGCGGCGCCGCGGGAGGGACGCGGGAGCGGGTCGGGAGGAGGAGGGGAGAGGAGAGGAGCGGAGCGGGCCGGGCGTGGGGCTGAGCCGGGCCCGGGCTGGGCCGCGCGGGGAGGCCGCGCCGGGCCGGGGCGGCGGGGCCGGGGGAGCCCGGCCGGGGCGGGGGGACACGCCGGGTTTGGGGCCGCCGGACGCCGTTTCCCGGGGCAGAGGCGGCGGCCGGGCCGGCTCCCGGGGAAGTTTCGGGGTGGCGGGGCGGGGCTCAGGCCCCTCCCTGCGCGGCCGCACCGGGCTGCGGGCCGGGCCGGGCCCGCCGGGAGCCCCCTCGCCTCTCGGAACCCGCTTCCCCCGGGCGGCGCAGTGGAAGCGGGAGCTCTCCCTCCCTCCCTCCTTCCTTCCCGGCCGTGCGGCTGTTCCCGCACGGGAGCGCCGGGAACTCGCCTCGGTCGGCCCCGCCACGTTTCCTGACGCCCACCTCCACCCGCTCCTGTGCCGCAGGGCGGGCGCTCCTCCTTCCCTCACGGAAAGTTTCGTGCTACTTTTCACAGACCAAAAGTAGGAAAAGCGTATGAGCTCCCGGCTTGTGTGTGACCCCTGTGCCTGCTGCCGTGGGGTCCCGGGGCAGTGAGGGGCACCCCGCTTTTATTCATTGCTAGTGCCCGTTCAAAACACGTGAGATCTTCCAGGCTGAAAGTTTGCAGGAAAAAGTGCGTCCCGAGTTACGTTTAGCGAGGAATTGGGTGTGATGAAGGCGGGTTTCCCTGCCTGCCCTTGGCCCAGCAGCCTTGCCCAGGAGCTGGCGGGTGTGAGCTGGCGAGGGCCATCGATCGCTCCCTCTCACAGCTCCCCACGTCCTCCATGGCCGCGTCCTCATCCCGGCTTTGGAGTTATGGCTCCAGGCGTGTCTGCCCTATCTATGGAACTGCTCTGGGAGCTGTTTGCGGCCCCCTCCTCCCTCGCCTTGTTTGTCTTTGACCTTTGTTTTTCGCGATGGGAGTTGTGCAGAAGGTGTCGGGTTCCTGAGTTACTGGTTTCCTGCGTTTTTCCCGCACCGGGACTGGGGAGGTGGGAGAGGCTCCGCCGGGCTCCCGGTGCTCTCAAAGCGGCTGAAGGCTGGCGGGTTGTTTTTCTCCGTTCCCGGCGTGGTTTGGAGGCAGGGTTGTGAGTAAATGGAGGTGAAAGCCCAGCTCACTTTACAGGACGTGCAGTCTTTGGTCTGTCTCGGGGCGCTAAGGCCATGTTAAGTGTTTATTTATTTCTCCCTGCTGAATCGAAACTTTTTGTTTAAAAGGACCTATTTTGATGTTGAGTCATTGGTTTTTATTTACAGAGGAACAGTTTTTAAAACATCAAGGAAATGTTTCTTTGACTTTTCTCGGCAGAAACGGACAAAGGTTTATTAATAAGGCTTTGTTTTGGGAAAGGCTCTGCCCTAACCTTTTCCATGACAAACAACGTGCCTTCAGTCTATAGGGCTTTTTTTCAGCCAGCTCTAATAATAGGCCTCTGCATCGGAGATTAAAAGTTTACACAAGGTGGCAGGGGGGAGCACAGCGGGCAGAGATTAGAAATCCTGTGCTCAAACCGATGGTTTAAAATACAAATGTAAATACTTACCTCACAATAAATTTTCAAGCTTTGTGAAACATCAGCACTTCTGTGCTGACGTGTGTAAAGGCAGACATTAATGTGCAGGTTCTTCACAGGACTTCTGTTGGTCTGATAAAGTTAACTGAGCGATGTAATAGAAAAGTAATTTGTGTTTTTTTTCAGGAGCATGAATATCTTCCTTCTGCAGCTGTAAGATCAAGAAACTGATCATGCAAAGGAATCCACATTAGTAGAAATGTTTATGAATTGAAAATATATTTTAGTGGGATTTCAGCCCTGCCTTGAAATGATGTCTGCTCTTACTATTTGATTTCTAGATGATCTTTCTTATGCAGTGAATTAGTGAAGATCACAGAAATACTTAGTGGCCAAACCAGCCTGTTCATCATAGGTGGCCAGTGGGGCTGGTCTTCAGTGAGGACCTACATGGCTGTGATGTTTCTGTTCAAGGACTTGCTGTGTTTCTGAGGTCTTTTCATTGCTGGACGCTAAAGGGAGCGTGAGGAAGAAAAGAGGACTAAGTACTATTTTGTTAGAGCAGTGCAATATGAAACAGTCATTCAACATGATCATGCATCATGGACTGGTTTGGGTTGGAAGGGACCTTAAAGCCCATCTCATTCCATGCCATGGGCAGGGACACCTTCCACTAGCCCAAGTTGCTCCAAGCCCCGTCCAGCCTGGCCTTGGACACTTCCAGGGATGAGGCTTCCTATTATCGTGCCTTAACTGGACAACACTCAAATTCTTGTGCTACAGAGCTGTAGTGCATATAACCTTGAGGAATTGGATCCTTTACTGCTCTGGGAATTCACCCTAATTTAGTTTTATAGCTAATCTGGAATAGCTCCATTCAGTGAGTTTATAGCTCATGCGTTGGTTAAACAGTGTTGCAGCTTTAGAGAAAGTGCAGATGTTTGATAATTACTACTTTTAACTCCATACTATTTTAATCCAGTGAATGAGACTTAAAATAGAGCCTACCACAAAATTGCATGGCAGCACCCTCACTGGATGAGCTCCTCTGAAGAGACAAGCACTGAGAGTGACCTGCTGTGCCACAAAGCAGAACTGGGTGCAAATGGATTTACTGAGGTGAAGGAGTTGCAGGAGGAATGCAGTCACTGCAACTCGAAGTGGGATCGTTCTCCTCGAAAAACTGAGACTCCTTATCTGCCAGTCAGGGTGAGAATGGGTGTAACTCTGATTTCTGGTGTGCAGAGGGTTAGTCCAGACTCTTCTGTTGGCAAATCTGATACTTAGAGATGATTCATAATTCCTCATGACTGATGGATTTAAAGAGCCAGCTACCTTTTCTCTCGATATGATTACACAGTTTTGTTTGTTAATCTCAGATGTACTATGGAAACATCTGCTAGTCCTTTGATATGTGTTTATAAATATCTCTGGTGGAATCAGAGAGGAGTAACCTTTTTTTCCCTGTGCTTTGTGAAGTGATAGAAATTATTAAATACACACATCTAAACTAATGCAGTTTGCAAAGGGAAATTCACTCCCAGTCTGTTGACGTGCCCTTCTGTTACAAGATTTCTAATTTACCAGACAGCTGCTTGATTCATCATGTAGACTCCTGAGAGCTTCTTCTGAAAGGCTTTAAGTTCAGGCACCTCTCCCCATGTCCTGGGCTGCATCTGAAAGTGTGACCAGCAGGTCGAGGGAGGGGATTCTGCTCCACTCTGGTGAGACCCCACCTGCTGTGCTGCCTCCAGCTCTGGGGCCCCAATGTACAAAGGATATGGAGCTGCTGGAGCGAGTCCAGAGGAGGCCATGGAGATGCTCCAAGAGCTGGAGCACCTCTGCTCTGATAGAGTTGAGGTTGTTCAGCCTGGAGGAGTCTCCAGGGGGACCTTACAGCCCCTTCCAGTGCCAGAGGAGCTCCAAGAGAGCTGGAGAGGGACTGGGGACAAGGACTTGGAGTGCCAGGACAAGGGGGAATGGTTCAAACTGCCAGAGGGCAGGGTTGGATGGGATATTAGGAGAAATTGTTCCCTGTGAGGGTGGGGAGGCCCTGGCACAGGTTGCCCAGAGAAGCTGTGGCTGCCCCTGGATCCCTGGAAGTGTCCAAGACCAGGTTGGACAGGTCTTGGAGCAGCCTGGGCTAATGGAAGGTGTCCTTGCCCTTGTCAGGATTTTGGAATGAGATGGGCTTTAGGGTTCCTTCCAACTGAAACCATCCTGTGATTCTATAGATGGAAAAAGCAAATATGAGGCCAGGTGTAGCTGAAGGGAAAACCATTACCAAGGCAGAGAGTGGAACAGTGGTGATGAAACCAAGCTGGATGCCAGGCAGTTCCTCAGCAGATCCGTTTTGGTACGTGGAATGACACAAGGAGGGAGGAGTGTTGATGTGTGTTACAGTCCAAGAGAGAATGAAACTCCTGTACTGTTTCCAAGGCAGTGAGGGGGTTGAGAACAGAGCAGCCAGGAAGCTGGCAGCAGTGTGGCAGGTAGGATAGCACTGGGGATAATATGAGACAAAACTTAAGCTCATGGTGTGCTTTTTTTTCCCCAAACAACACCCAGTTTCTCAGCTGTCTGTGCCGTGTTGGGGAATAGCTCTGCAGATGGCTGTATATGCTGAGGAATTTCTGTGTGGAGCTGATGTTGGGGGGCAAATGTGATGTTCATGTAAGTTAGGGTAGAAGAGGCTGTAAACCCACTAGTGCACCCTGTTCGAGCTTGTGGATAGCTGCTGAGGATCAGGAGAAGAAAAAAATTACTTTTTTATCTGGAGGTTAATTGATGGAAGTGAGGGAGAAGTGTAGGCCAGACAGTTCTGGCATTGCTGTTGTTCAGCAGAAGGTCAGGAGGTCATTTAGGTAAATACTAAATTTGCTGCTTTTCATTGAAGTCAGTAAGAGCTAATGCTCCCAGGATCAGTGTGGTGGTTTGTGCTCCCTCTTCCACTACCGTTCCCACTCCCCCAGGGGCTCAAGAGTTTTCATTCACTGCTTTATCCTGGGCACTTGTAGAGGTGATATCTATGCAGATCTAAGGCTCTAAGAGGGAGATTATTCTTCCCATATCTTTTTCTGGATGAAACAACCTCAGCCCAGAAGATCCACTTAAATAAATGGGCTGTACAAGGGCTGCACTAGCAATGTAGCTTTACACTGCCACAAAGGTCAGTTTAATTTTTCATGTAAACAGGGCTGAGCTGTGTGCCTATAAAATGGTGTTTAACCTGTGTAACACCGAACAGGTCAGTATTCATCTCCACAAAGTGCTCTTGAGATCTTCAGCTGAAGCCATAGGTGGGTAAATGTTGTTTTTAATTGACTAGAATATTGAATTCAGACCCAGTGCTGTTGAACAGCAGAGGACAGAACTGTGGTATGCTCAGAAGCAAGAAGGTGAAAGTGGGTGTGAGCACAACTAATTAGGATGTACAAGCTGCCTGTTCTTTACCCTCTTCCTTGCATGTCCTTGTAATATACACTTGTAATACTAATTTCTTTTAGTGTGACTTAGAGACCTAGTGAGTGTCATTGCTCGATGTTGGAGAGTTGCTCATGGTCTTGGATAATTCATGCTGGGCTGTGGACATGTGACACATCTGGCATAAACTTCACTTACAGTTTACCATACAGTTCATTCCAGCCAGTACCTATGTCCAGGTGTTTTGGAGTCTAAACAGCCTTAAACTTAAATTATTCATTTAAAGAATGGGAAGTTGAACAGTGAACTGTAAGTGGCCTGCAGGGGGTTTGATGTGATCTGATTGCCATAGGTTAAGAGGTCCATTCAGCCTTTTGTCTTGTCGTCATGATGTTTTGGTTATGCTGGTCCCATCAACTCTTTATTAGTCTAGCCCTTGTCTGAGGCCCTAAATTACAAGCCCTTCTCCTGGCCTTGGCCAAGCTGTCATCAACAACAGAAGGAGGGAGTAGGGCAGGAGCTCTGTGGGTTGTTTCCATTTGCTTGTCACACTGTTGAGCAGTATCCTCTGGCTCCTTTGATGCCTTGGGGAGTGATGGATGCTCTTGGACGGTGTCTGATGTTGTGCTCTTGTTCTCTGGTCATAACTATTGACCCCTGCCACTTTACTGACCCCCACAGTCATTTATCTTCCCTTCCCCATATCCTCCCCCACCTTTTTCTCAGGTGGTGGCAGTGTATAAAGCCACCCCTAAAAGGGAAACCAACAGACAAGCAGTCAAACGAGCAGTAAAATCCTGAGAGAAGGGCAGACAAGTAGCATTGCTTCCCTGAGGTTCTCTGCCAGCTCCAGCAGTGTAGAAGCCTCCTGAGCCAGGAGTTGGGGCCCGGGCTGAGCTCTGTTCCACAGAGGTGCCAGTGGCCGAGGTGAGCAGTGCCCAGGGCTGGCAGGAGCCCACTTGGCTGCTGACACTGCCTGTCCTGCCTGCAGCTGCAGACCAGCTCTGTCACTGTGTTCAGTTCAATGACTTTGTCTTAAATTTAGAAGCCTTGTGAGTCCAGTGACATCATACAAACTACAAGTCAAATGAAAGATGCAAAATGTTTTTTGAGAGAGTGAAAAACAATCTGGTTTGGCTCTGAGGGGCTCTGGACTGGTTTAAATTTCAGTACAAAGCATTGGCTTTGTAGTTACTGCCACTTCCATGTTTGGAAGATGTATTTAATTACAAACCACTGCTGTTGGAAACACATTTCCTAAGTAATGTTAAACTGTGCATCCTGAAAGCAGAGATGTGGGTAAGGCTTTTTGGACAGCCTGTGTTTGTTACTCTGTGGCACTTCTACTGCCGATGGAGTCCTCAGTCATAATTCTCCTATTTTGTATGGGTACAGAGAAGAGGGCACTGTGATTGTGTGAGTGGTTTTTTTCCTCCTCTCCTAGCTGGAGCTAGGAAGAAAAATAATGACATAAAATGCAGTAAGAGTAGGGAAAAAAAAAGCTGGAAGGGTTTTTTGTAGCAAAACAGAATAATGCAGATGAGTTGTGCAGGGTTCAAAGCTTATAACCTCAAGGAAAAAAGTTAATTTCTGGTCTTTATGCATCAGTACTTTACCATCAGGTGTTCTAAGCTGGTTTACTTAGTTTGCAAAATTGGTTAAGACACTTTGAATATGATTATTTGATTAACAGAGTATTATTGTGGGCCTAGGGAGAAGTCAGTGGTTGTCAGTGAAAGATGCAGTGTTCAGCAGAACCAGAGGCAAAGTGCTGGTGGAAAGCCAATGGAACAGGATTTCTTAGCTCATCTGGTTTTTGTTCTGTAGCTTTGTCATGTTTCCTGTTCCTGGGGGTGAGAGAAGGGGTGGAGAGAGAAAAATGTGTCTTTAATCAGTTGTAAGTTGATTTCCACTTAGTAAATAGCTGTGTTACTACCTTAAAATCTCTTTTTACTGCAAGACCATCCAGGCAGTGACTCCTTCCTCTCAAACCTTCTGATTCCTTCCTGTTGCTTTTATGGAATGTGGGTGGGACAGTGATATTCTATTCTTTTCTTAGCAGAAGCTGCTTTAATTGGTCATCCATATGCGAAGGCAGTGACTCCAAAGGATTCCTGTCCAGGCAGATCACTGTTAGCTCTGACTCTCCTGCACCACGGTGCACCCTTTAGCAGGTTTGTACTTGACAGGAGGTGGTTATGGCTGTGCAGGTAACTCTGGGGAGCATCCAAAACTTCATTGCACCACTCTTTTCATTCTGACCTGCGTTGCTGGAGAAGCTGCAGAGTTCTCAGCAGTCAGTGCTCACTGTGCTCTGCAGCTTTTGGGGAGAGGAGATGCTGTGTTAGAGCCTCCTGCCTTACCTACTCTCCCAGATAGCTGCAGCCATTTAAAGATGCTTGACTCATCCAAACCACGCTTGTGCATTCCATTCATGTTCTCTCTTTCTTCCTGGGGTTTGTTTTTGTGAATCCCTCCCTCCTCCCCTCCTTAACTCGGCAAGTCCAGAGCTGTCTGGGGGTGTGTGGGGATGCTGCAATTCTTCCCGTGAAAGTAACTCCCAGCTGAGAGGTGGTGCTGAGGGTTACCCTGCACATAAAGGGAAATTCTCAGTCTCCTCACCTGTGGGGTTTGTTACTTTTTTTTTTTTAATAATTGCTTTGTAATTTTTATTTAAGACTGACAGAGGGTTCCTGAATCTAAGTGAAGGACCCAGCAAGGACTCCTAAAGGACTTTTTCCAGGAAACTTAGAAAGCGTTTTACTTTGAGGAGTCTTCACACTCCTTTGCTCTAGTAGCTTTTGGAAATGGAGAAAACTTTTTCTGTTCTTAAAACATCATGAGTTTTTGTTATGTAGCCTTTAGTTGCTGCTATGCTGAGCATGCAAGTGAGAAAGAGTACAGTATTTAGTCTCTGTTAATACAAGACTGTCCATTTGCTCCATGTTTAAGCAGATTGTCTCATCAAACCTCTAATTATAGGGAGTCTTGGTTTTTTTCAAAACATGCATGTCAGTATTTGTGTACTTCTGACTGTTTTAAATTGCTAATGAAGGTCTAGATTTCCAAGATGTGGTCAGCTAAAAGCACTGAAGGGTATTGCATAACAACATATCAATTTAGGAATGAAAGTGCAGTTTGAGTGGGGTCAGATTCTGGTTATTTCTGATTCTTTAGCATAAACAGCACTTTTTATTGCAGGTTGAGTGCTGAAGAAGATCAGAACAAAAATTCCCACGTTTTCTTTTCCCTTTATTGCCAGCATTCAGTGGGTTTTTGCAAGCTAAGCAAGAATCAGTTTTGCCGCACTGGCAAATTCTTGTGCCAGTTGATAAAGTAGACTAATTTATAACAACCTTTTTCTTATTTAAGGAATATTTGTGGCAAAAATTAACTTTTTGAAAGGTTGCCCCTTCTTGGATTCATTGCAAATGTAAGGTTGGTAATTGGAACCTGTGCTGGCATAGTTAGGGGTTTGAAGAGCTGTGCTCTGTAGCCACAGCCTAGTTATTATATCTGCACTGACTGTGTATCCCTAGGGTCTGAACCGTGTGCTGTGGTCCACAGAGTGCCAGGAAGCTGTTCTTCCGTTCTTTTTCAATGATTTTAGGGAACTTCACACAGTTTTCCACCTCAGGAGTGGGAAGAGACACTGAGGGCTCTCAGTAGTTGAATTCAGGTGGTCCAGCAGATGTTGAATTCAAGTGGCCCAGTCCTGCCTGGGCTCCAACATCCTCTCTACAGGCTGAGTGCCCTCATTGTGTTTGAAAGTGTGAACCTATAGTTTGAGCCCACAGCTTAAATGTGAGAGATGTGGCTGGGTGAGGGCTGGCTTTGGGAGCTGGAAGTTGCCATTGCTGCAGGGATAAGTTCATGACAGATGTTGCTGTTTGCTTAAAAGGCAGGTGTGTCGCCCTTCTGCATGGCCAGAGCCACGACCTGACCCATAGAACAGCTGAAATAGAGCAGGTACAAGTCTGGTGGTTACTTGTTCTGATTTTGGAAGCTTTCTTTTAGGGTGGTAGTAGTGCAGGTCTTCAGCAAAAAATGGCACCGACATTGTGAAGGCAGAGTGAATGTTATTGTTAATAGCAACAGCTTGCTGCTCATGACACATCTTTTCTTTTTCCCAAATACGAAGGTTTTTAGCTAAAATATTAAAATCAGTCTTGGTTATATAGGAGATCCTCTTTCTTAGGCAAAGCATGTGTGTCTTCTCAAGCAGCCTTGATACTCTGTCAGTCTTTATGGAACTGGAGTCCTGCATGTGCTTTGGAATCTGAAAACTGTGCAGAAATGAATTGGACGCTTGTTGGGACATACTGGGATATCCATCTGGACAGTTAAATGGTTATAAGGCTGAGTTTGGTTCCTGCATTCTTTTAGGATGTCATCTGTGAACTGGAGCCTTAGTGTGACATAAGTAAGTCACTAATTGCTCGTGCTTGCTGTGATCTGGCTTGCCATGCACCTCCTTTCTAGCTCCTTTGAGACAAAACAATCCTGGCAAAAAGGAAGTGATCAGAGCTTAACTCTTACATAGTTGAAGGCAAGAGGCTGCTGTTAGTACTGGCTAGGAAAACATCATATTTGTGGGTGTGAAATCACCGTTGTGGTCCCAGGAACATTGCAGTGTGCAGAGTGTACCTTCATCCCCCTAATGACAGCTAGACTGAAATGGAGGCGTGAAAACCTGTTGTTCCAGAGTGTGTTCCTGATTTTGATGGAAAAAGAGTGGCTCAAGATCCCCAGCACTGTAGCAATGTGGAAGCTGCTGGCAGAGGCACATGCTGCTCTGGGGGGTGTGTTGCACCCCAGTCTGGTGATGTGACAGTGTGGGGTGGGGGGGCTGTGCTGTCAGAAGGGGAGGGTGAGGGGCTCTGTGGCTCTGCTGGCAAGGCAGTGGGCAGGAGATAGCACCCATGTGGGAGAGGGAGGAGTTCTAAATGTCATGGATTTTTGTAGGGATGCTGGATTAGGTTACATCTCTGTACTCACTAGCAAGGTCTAAAGATTTGCTAAAGCAGTTGAGAAGTGGAGAAGCATTTGTTTCTTACTGGTTCTGTAAGGCTGTCTGATGAACTGTTTCAGATGCCTCTCTGTGGGCCTTCTCTACAAGAGCAGCAGAGAAAAGCATATGAGAAACAGATTATGAGAGCTGGAACTGGAATGGCACTGGTGAGAAACAGGTTTGTCTGAACCCAAACATCATCTTTTCTCTTAGTTGGTTACTGCAGTTTGGGATAAAAAAGGGTATAGCAAAGTTGAATATACTTGAGTGGCAGAAAATGCTTTGATAATCAAAGAACATAATCATTGATTTCTACAGAAGTTTGTTCTCATCAGTGATTTCCCATATATTTTTCCATGTTGCATATAGATACCACGCTTGAAAGTTTAGTAAAATCATTATGTTCAGTGAGAACCAGGAATTTGAGACAGGATGGAGATGGTCTTACCTCAACACCAAGGTGTGACATGGCCAATGTATCTACTATCTAAACTTCTAAGTTTAATAATACAGACACAGCCAATACATTCCACCTTTACCACCAAGACTTGAGTCTCATAAGACAGGTTCAACTCAAATTTGTCCCATAAATATAAATACAAACTTTGCCACAATGTGCAACATCTGAGTTAGTATTAATATTTCTGACTGTGAAATTCTAACAGTAAGGATTCCTAGGGAGGTGGTACCTGCATGAGTGGGGGAGAAGATTTGGTAGCTGAGCAGATGAAATTTAAGGTTGAAGGCTGTTAGAAGAGAGTGACTCCCTGTTTTTAGTTGTGTATACTTGATGTTAAATAAAAACAGCTTAAATAAAACCTGCTTAAATCCTCTTTGAAAAGCATCACATACACCAAATATCCTTGACTAGCAGCCGTTTGGCTGCCAAGGGGAGTGTTGCTTTATTTGTGGAACACGACGGACAAATCAATTTGGAGACTGTGAAGGGAAAAAACGAAGCTTTATTTTCTGGATACTCCTAGTTATATGGAAAACAATTTTGAACTGTCAGTGGGGCATGATGAAACCCCGATGTGTGAGCTGGGTTTAATATGAAGTGTGACTTAACCTTTTGGAAGCCAGAACTGTTCAGAAGGTTTGCCCTAATGTGTGTGTTAGATACCCACTTCCTGAAGATCTTTGTCTCTTGTCTGCTGCCTTCAGCAGGGGTAAAGGATCCCTGCTGGTTGTCAGGTGGGTTAGGGATTTGGATGACAACCCTTGGGACCAGGGAAGCTGGTTCATTTTCTGTCTGGAAGATGAAGCTGGGTCACTGCTCTGAATCCTGTGTTCCATCATTGACTTGGATGATAGAGTAAGGGATGTTTTTATTATGTGGTACAGAAAGACAGTCTGGCAGCATGGTAGAGGACCAGATTATCATTCAAAATGACTGTGACTACTTAAAGAAATATGAAAAATAAAAAAGCTGCAAAATAATGCAGTCAAGTACCTATTACTGCACCTGGGCCCATGGGCTGCACAGGATGGGGAGTAGGAGAATGTCCTCCCAGGTATAAAATGTTCTTGTCCTGTGTTCTTTTGTTGGGCATTTTGGATAGCATAATGCTGGAATGCAGCATGTGGTCTGTTCTGCCTGGCCCAGGTTAGCTCGTGCTGTGCCAGTCAGGCCATTCCTTGAATACTGGCTTCCCTGAGAAAAAACAGGAGACACCAGAGAGTGCAGTTGAAAGCAGCCTGTCAAGAGAGTTAAAATGTGAAGCCTGACAGCAGATAGCCTGTTAAAGACCCTTCAGGTAGCACAGGGTGGTGGGACTGATGCACAGGAGGTGAGCAGTTATATTTTTTGCTGCATAACCCAAAGAGATTTGCTCTGACCTTGCAAATGCACTAACCCTCAGTAAGATGTTGCATTACTGTTGAACCACCATCGTGACCGATGTCATAACCCAAAGGTTTGCAGTTAATGTGCTGGATGGGTGAGCGTGGTTTAAGGTTGGGGCTTCACGTGTCTGAGCATTAGATGTGTGGGGAGGACATTCCTGCTCCCTGCAGAAGCTCTGACTGATGATCAGTTTTCAGTGGCACTTGGTTCAGCTCAGCTGTGAGACCCAGCTTTGCCCTGTGTTCCCGCTTGGGAGGCTTTGCCAGCAGTGCCAGGTGACATCTCCATCGCCGGTTGGGCTCACAGCAGTGTCTGTGTGGCACAGTGGGCCAGATGGGGATCTCAGCCCACCCTGCAAAAATGGATTTCTTTCCCTTTAGCCAAATCAGTTCTTCCCCATCTGGTTAATTGCTCAGACGTGGGGAAAGCTGTGCCAGTACGGAGGGGGTGTGATGTGCGAACGGGAATGAGTTCCTGGAGGGGTGTGGGAGGATGAACGTTGGTCTTTAAGCAGCTTTTCTACTGCTTATGAAACCACAGGCTGGGCGACCACAGCTCCCTGTGCAGTGGTGGTGTTCTATATATTCCCTCGCTTGGGATTCAGCGTCACTCACTCTTCCGCCGCGTGGTCCGTGCTGCCTTGTCCTCGAAACTCCCGATCCCGGTGCGGGTGCTGCTGGCTGTCCTGTGTATGAGCTGTGTGTATGGCAGGGCTGGGCCGTGGAGAGCCTGGTCCTGGGTCAGCAGGGAGGCCAATGGCCTGCCTGGGTCCCTCTTGCAGAGGACATCCTCTCCCGGTGGATGTTCCAGTGACTGTGGTCCCTGGGGGGGTTATGGTGGCTCTCCAGGAGCTAAAGCTGGAGCACTCAGCTACAACATCCTCTGACGGGTGTTTACTGTTACCAGATTTGTGTTCAGTGAGGGGAGAGCTCCAGCAGTCACAGGGAAAAGGCAAGTTTTCAGAGCACTGGAGCATCCTCATGGTGAGATCGCAGCCCTGATGTAATGCAGCCCTGGCAAACCTACCTCACCCATGTGTAGGTAACCTATAGCCTGTTCCTGTTTTCTCCACAAGTATTTAATTGAATAAACCTATTTATTGCAATGTGCAAATGATACCAAAGCCTTTGCTGCCAAGCAGTCTTTGATATCAAGCTATGCTTTTTAAATAAATTTCAATACCGTTGCTACTAAGTGGTTTTATAGACCATTACTTTTGGCCAATTCATGAACTATTATACTAACGTATTTTCAGGTGAATTTCCTTTATTATTCTACTAATACAATTAATGTGTCTTCTCATGGTTACCTTGTCCTGCACTTTGTTTCTATGAGAGGTGTAACATCATTAACTGTATAGAAATAGCCTTTACCTAGAAACCTGCTGGGCTTCCCAGAGCCCTGGGTGTGTTTCTCAGAAACCATAATGGCTTTCAGCATATATTATCTTATGTAGGAAACATTCATGCCAATCTAACTGGAAGGGAATAAACCAGTGAAATTCCTTGTGGAGGGTGGGATGTTACCTGGGGGTGAAGGACATTTCACAGTGTGCCCTGTGCCAGTGTCTGGGCTGTGGAACGAGCCTGCAGATGAGTGAAATGAAAAGAGGGTGATCAGGAGAGAAGGTTAATTACTGAGTTCACAGGGCTTAGGGGTCAGTGTCAGAGGCTCGGCCAGGACAGGAGGTGGCCACCCTTCACATTCCTGCAGTCGGTCCCTGGGGCTCTGGAGTTGCAGCCTGGAATGTGCTGTGGGAGCTGTGAGCCTTCACCTGCACCCCCAAGCCTTTTCAGTTAAAGCCATCAGAAGGGTTTCGCATATGCCAGCATCGATTGGGTTCTTGCCAGTCCCTCTCTTTTTTCAGCTTTTAAAGTGTTCTTTCTGCCAGCAGTGTGGGCACTTGGAGCGTGGGTGGAGTGGAAAGCTGAGTGCACTTAGGTGAACGTTGCTGCTCCTCAGTGTGACAGCTTTCCAGGGCAGAGCGTGTCGGCAGTGGTGGTGTGAGTCCCCAAGGCCCGCGTGGTGCCCCGCGTGGTGCCCCGCGTGGTGCCCTGCGTGGTGCCCTGCGTGGTGCCCTGCGTGGTGCCCTGCGTGGTGCCCTGCGTGGTGCCCTGCGTGGTGCCCGTGGGTCAGCCTGCCAGGGAGGGCTGCTGAGCCCCCAGTGCCCCCAGCCTTGACCCTGCCCTGGGGAAGCAGAGCCCCGCCTGTGCCGCTCCTGCACTGCCAACTGAGCTGTTGGAGTGAAGCACTTGGTTGTTGGTACGTGTTGTGAACATGGTTGGTTACCAAAATTAGTGCCTCACCTCCTGCTTCTTAAAAATAATGGCACGTTGTGCTCGTCTGGTGGCTCTGGGGACATCTGGTGCTGTCAGGGCAATGGGACTGCTGAGGTGCCATGCAGGCAATGCCCTGTCCAGAGAAAGATTTTAAAATACTGGCTAATAAGCTTTAAAATTACTTCAACAGTAGGTATTTAGGAAAAGGGGTGGAAGGGACTTGGGGAATGCATTTCTCTGCCTGAGTTTTTAAAACATAAAAAGTTACAAATGTGGATTTAATCTGATCTTGAATTTTGAGGGCAGCACAAAGCAGGAAGAGGTAGAATCTATTCTGTCTGAAGTGATATGAATTGGTTTTATTGATCTGTAAGTACTTTAAATCCATTTTTTACTGTAGTTATGGTTCAGTTTATTCTTTTGTTGTGCTGTACAGCATCACAGTGTTAATCCAGTGATCTGTTGTAGTTCATTATTTTTAGTTTTGTTTTTATAGGCTACTGGTTTCAACAGCAAAGCTATTTTAGTAGTTTCACTCAACTTTTCCCATAATCATGTTTGCTGTTCCACTGGGATGTTGATATAAAACTGTAACGGGAAGGAACGGCTCTGTGACAGCTTTGAGCAGATCTCTTCATGCAAATCTGCTTTTCTCTCCTATGTAAATGTTATGGGGAAGTGTAATAGATATGTAAGCTGTTAAGTATGAACCAGCTGGATTTTCTGGCTTTGTAAGGCTTATATTCACTGCTTTACCTTTGTACTCCCACAAGGTGAATTGGGCAAAGGGGGAGGTTGGGTGGGTTGAGTTAAACCTGGCTCCTCACGAGTAGCCCAGACATTGCCCATCTTGCCATGGCTCTGATAAAATAGTGTGGCTTCTCAATAGGTTTTTGTGTGGCTTTATTTGGTTTTTGGCTTTATTTTCTAAACAAAATGTACAGGTAGTGTCTGTATATTGTCATAACAAGCGATTTTTAAAATTACTACCAGTTGAACCAAAACTGATATTTCTGGAGATGGTATAACCTTTACTTGCACTGAATGGATGTTTTGTGTTTAATGGTCTCCATTTAATTGAAAGATACATTCCAACAGCATTAACCATAAAAAAATTGTATTTATGCAACTCTTTTCTTCTAGAAATGACTGCTGTCACTGCAGCCAATGTGAACTTCAAATGGGACCCCAAAAGCCTGGAGATAAGAACACTGGCGGTTGAAAGGCTACTTGAGCCTCTTGTTACACAGGTGGGAAAAATGGGGGCAAAACAAACTTTCATAAAGATGTTTTGATGTATTATTTCAATTAGGTAACTTGTAAAGCTTAAATTCCAAGAGTAAAAATACTAAAAAATTAAAGATGGAAAGACATTTACGAGTAGTTTCTTTGTTCAGTTTTATTTTAAGAGTTACTGGGCAGAGGTGTAGTAAGACTGTGCTGCTTCAGCACTGGATAAGACACAGTCTTTCAATTAGAAGTGCAGCAATGCATGTTAGTAACTCATGTTCCATGCCTGTGGTTTGTCCTGGATTTGTGAATAAGAGCTTCTTTCTCCATGGTGTACATGTCCCCATGAAATGCACTGAAGAGTATAGGAAGGCTGGAATAAGGCTTGTAAATGGGAGCTGTGGCAATGGGCATTTCGAAGATTCTAGGAAGAGGCTTTCCAGGAGGTTTGGAAGAGTAGGTACAGTGGAGACAGTTCACTCATCTCTTCTAACATTGTTTTCCTGGAATATGAAATGTCTAAAATGACAGTACGAACTAGACACAATTCCTGCTAAGCACAGACTGGAATTATCACGTTTTATTTCCAGTATTAATATCCCTTTAGTCATCAAACTACTGTTCCCTCTGGATCCTCAGATGGGCAGTTCTACTGTAAAGCTTTCTAGATGGAGTTACTGATGGAGTCTTTCCTTAAGAGTTGTTGTCTTAATTTGGCAAACTTTACTTGAGCAAACTAGTTCATAGGACCTTTTTGTCCAAGTTCAGTGTCTGTAACTTATTCTTTAAGGAAAACAGGCTGTACTGGCAATCCCAAATTTTCTGAATGATGTGACTGGCAAAATACAGAGGGAAATGGAGCAAATTGTTGTGTTGCAACTTCTTTCTTTGCAGGATATGATGAACTGAGACTACTCAGTACAAATGCTCCCCGTTAACCAACATGATATTCCCAGCTGATGGCTTTCCCTCTCTGAATCAGCCCACTGAGAAGATGGATTCAGCTCTGAGGACCTTTATGTCAGAAGTCCTCAGGCTTTCTAGAGTAGTAATTTTTTTAGTGTTATTTAACATCCCATTAAAGTAGCTTTGTATGCATTTTCCTAGGCTTTCCAAAAAGGAGAGGAGGGGGAAAAAAAGGCAGATGGAGAAGTGTGTGTGGATTCTGTGACATGTCTGTGTTTGATAGAAGGGGGTGGATCCTGGTCCTGAGCGAAGAGTACCTGGTGGTCATCTGGCTGCTGGTGATGGCCCTGGTCCCAGCAGGGTTTCAGTCTAAAACATAGAACTGGAGGTATTGGTTGATTGCAGGAGAGTTGTGAGAGCTCAGTTTGGGTTCTGTTAAGGAAATAATGAGCTCTAGGGGGTCCTTTGCTCTGCATTCAGCCCACTGTCTGTAGTACTGTTTTGGACTGAGAAGACACTGTTTCTAGATTTCTATAGATCCAGACTTCAACCTTGTTTGGGGTCTCTGATGACTGGAGAGTTATCCCAGACTAATTATCTCCACCTTGGTTTCCTTTATGTGGTGCCAAAGAGCTCTGGCCTGTTGCTGGGATTGCAGTTTATCAAGAATACAAATAGATCTCCATTCTGAAATCAACTTTTCAGGTCTGCTGCTGAAAAGAAAAAACTTTAAGCTGTTCAGCTGCATTTATAGTGCTCATCTAAAGAATCAAGAAGCACGGTCGTGTTTAAACAGATGTGAGAAACACTTGCTAGGTTAACTGTTGGAGCTGGCAACACACTGTCTAGAAAAAATACGTGTGGTATTGCTGTCAAATTGATAAACACCTCATTCATTTCTTGTTTTGTTTTTTTTTCTCCCCTTCCACCTGTGCCTTTAGGTGACAACACTGGTTAACACCAGCAACAAGGGCCCCTCTAATAAAAAGCGAGGACGTTCAAAAAAGGCCCATGTTCTGGCTGCCTCGGTTGAACAAGCAACAGAGAATTTCCTGGAGAAAGGAGACAAAATTGCCAAGGAGAGCCAGTTCCTCAAGGAGGAGCTGGTGGCGGCGGTGGAAGATGTTCGCAAGCAAGGTAAGAGCGGTGTGTCGGTGGCTTTTGAACCGCGGCTCTTCAGAGTAAGTTCCTTTTGCTGTTGTTACCCTTCGCTTTGTTTCTGACTCTGCACCTCTCCACTTGTGTGGATTCTCAGCTTGCCTGGCTGAGAATTACAATTCATATTACTTGAGGAGTAATATGAACTGGATAGATCTGGAAATTGGATGTCCCAAGTAGAGATTAAGAGGAGAAGCAGAAGGGTTGATTCTTTGAAGAACATTTAAAAAACTCAGGTTAGGCTTAAAGGTAAACACCCCCTCCCCCCCCCCCAAATTTTATGGAAGTACATCTCAAATGTCAATAACTTCTTCAATATTTCAATGCATACAGACCAGCATTGTAGGAGGAAGAGCCAAGTGTTGACTTGACAGAGATGTGTATCTTGAATATGCAAAATGTAAACAGCAACAAACAGAATGTGAAGACCTTGGTTAAATATTCCAGGCTTCCTCCCCCACATCTAGTGTTGATTTTTACAATTTTCTTTTTTACTTTCTTAGAGAAGACCTCCAAGAAAAGCCTGTGGAGCTGACTTACTCTAAAATATGCACTAGTAAATATTGTTGCTCATAAATCATTTATCATTCTTCCAGTCATGAGTCTTTTCTATGCTTCAATGAAACCCAGTCAACTGGTATTAATGGTGATGACTGCTCCTGCAAAAAAGGGAAAGCTCATTAGCATTAATTACTAGTTTGTAGCTGAAGTTGCAGAGTGGTGAAATATTAGTAAAAAATGGTTCTAAGTTCTGGATGATCCTGGCTGACAGACCAAAGAAAGAACAAGGTAAGAAGGCTGCAAAACAAGAGGCTAATTGAGTTGGCTTAATTTAACAACTACAAGCAGCGAAAGAGACCCCTTGGACTCAAAGCTTTAATTCCTGGTGCTTGCAGCTCAGAGTTGAGAGTCAGAGCTCCTCTGGGAGTGCCTCCAAGTGACTCTGTGATATCGGTGAGTGAGGGAGCTGTGCTCAGCCCTGGGGATTGAGAAGTTCCCTGAGCTGGATTTATAGTTGTGCATTGCAGTGAGAAGCTGGTAGGACTGATAGAAAAACCCTCTGGGTGGCCCTTTTCACTTGTTTCTTGGCCTCTCCTTGGTTTTGAGACTACCAGTGGGGCCAAAGCCTCACTGCTCTGCTGGGCTCTGACAGAGGAGGTGAAGTGCACAGCTGAGAGGCGCTGGAGTGAAATAACTTCCCACCTTAATGTCGCTTCACTTCCTCCTCCCTTTTTGCTGCGTGCAGCTTGCATGTGGTCTGGTGCCTAGAGAGAGTGGCTGTGCCTCTTTCCTGAGCCTGGCTGTGTGCTCAGACTTGAGGGAGTCCCCTGGATACAACTGGTGCCCACCCTCATTTGTGGGGACCAGGGGTCAAAGCTGTGCCCTGTCACAGGGCCAGTGTTTGGCCACGTTTAGCAGAGCAGCTCTTGGTAAGGGAAGTGGAAATCAAACCAGCCTTTGAGGAAATCAGAAGCAAGAGGTGAAAAATGAGAGAAAACAGAGGGAAGGATTATTGCCAGCAGGGCCTGGGAGGATTGCAGTTATCAGCAGTGCTAATAACAGCAAGGAGGTACAACCTCCCAACATCCATGTTTATATCCATTCCATGCACTTATGAAGCACTCCCAGTATTGTGGTAGACCAGTTGGAATTAATGAACTGGAGAAACAAGGGAAGTGTGATATGGAGCCTGTGCGTGTGCTTAGCAAGTCTTTGTGTGTTGGTGCCTTTATCTGCCTTTTGCAGCAGGGGCAGGAGTGGAGAGGAGGATCTGGGTGTTGTGGTCAGCAGCAGGGTGAGCAGGAGCTGTGTCTGAGAGCAGCAGTGGGATTACAGTGCACAATTTATCTTCAGCAGGGGACAGGAAAATAGAATTAATAACGCCTCTATTTAGGGTAGGGAGAGGTTTAGTTACCATAATAAAAAAAGATGAATGAATGTAGACAGAGATTATGAAGATGATTAGGACAATAGATAACTTGTCTCATCAGAGAAAATTAAAAAAATTTTTTTTAGCCTAGCGAGAAGAAGATTGAGAGAGTACATGATTTTAGTGAGCAAGCTTGTTCATAAAATCCCATTTGCTGGGGGTAAAAACAAAGAAGTGAAAAGAGCTATTTGGAATGAATAATAGCATGGCTACATACTAAATCAGTGTAAGTGGATCTTCAAAGTCTTCCTATTTTTTACAAAGGAAGGATAAATTACACCTTGCTTTAAATATTAAAAAAATTAATGAAATCTCCTACAGTAAGATTTCTGGCCCTTTAAAGATTGGACTTTTGGTGTTTTATAAAGCAGTGGAACTGTTTAAGATTCTGAGTGGAATAGTGGAGGCAAAGAATCAAAGTGTTTTTCAGAGTAGATCCTGCTGAACTCGGTGCTGGGCAGACATTTGATGTGAATGCCTCGGATTTCAGCATCCTTGCAGCATTGGTACAGTCATTTCTGCCTTTGGCGGTTTGCTGGGTAACAGAGGGGGCAATAGTGGTCTTGCCCAGCGTTAGTGCCCCCACTGTGAGCTCTCTGTGGGATTCTATCTTCTCATGGACCGTGAAGTCTTGGAGTGTTCAGCTCTGCTGGTGCTGTTGGGAGGTGTTTTGGAACTGAACCAGTTCCTTACCCAGGTGCTTGGTACTGAGACAGGTTCCAAACTGGGATTAAGAATGAAATTTCTTTTGGGTCGGCTGAGACTGTTCCAGATTTCCTGGAGTACTGATGGCCATAGTTCACTGTCTCTGTGGATCTGCATGTGAGCGTGGGGATCCAGGGAATTAGCTGTGCTCTGGCAGCTCTACATAACAGACCAAAAACTAAAGCTTAAAATTAAAAAGCTTAAGCCTGTGTATGGGGCTTGAGGTAAGAGAATGGATGAATGGTCTTGTGAATCCTCTGGGCTTTGATCGTGTTTCAGGTTGCAAATGCAGGGGAATGAGCCGACTGATTCAGTGCGGTGTCTTTCTGCCTTGTGTTTCTAAGTGAAGGTTTTTTCAAAACTGAACAGTGAGACAAATTATGAAAGGGGAAAATGGGTTTTCAATGGTACTTCAAGCAAGGTGCATGGCTTAAGGACTTCCAAAGAGCAGGAGGAGGCCAGTTGTGGAACACAAACACTGAATTATTCTTGGAAAACTCAACTTGACAGTTCTGTTATGACCACTTAGCCTAATTTCTTGGGAAGGTGCAGTGAGTTCAGTTGTTTCCCTTCAAGAGCAATGCTTTAGGAGTGTGCACATGGATTAGAAGTAATCCTTCAGCCAAGGACTTGGGGTCTTTGAAAAGCCATAACCTAAGGGAGCTCAGAGATGGCTCTTGGAAAACCGTAGGAATGTTGTTGGCAGTATATGGATGTAATTGGAGACAAGACTGAGGAACTAACAGAAGTTTTTATTGCCATAAGTGTCAAATCCTGTGTTGATATGGCAAAAACTGATGCAGGGCCTTGTCCTTTGTAGTAGAAAGATAAGGCAGCCTGTTGTGACAGGGTGTTGGAGGTGGCATTAGTGGTGAGGTGGGACTTCAATATCCACAACAGTAGAGACTTGAAACTCTGATTTCCTGCTTGCCTTCAGTTAGTGGGGAATGGCAACCTCTGGGGAACTGTGGAGGGTGGAGGACTGGCCTGGTGGCACTTGTGGTGTTTGCAG
Organism: Platyrinchus mystaceus; assembly: GCA_035041135.1. Lineage (NCBI taxonomy): Eukaryota > Metazoa > Chordata > Aves > Passeriformes > Tyrannidae > Platyrinchus > Platyrinchus mystaceus. The sequence continues at coordinate 1,150,488 of JAWWLV010000030.1, forward strand.
CGCTGCTGGCAGAGCAGCCTGGGGACAGGCTTTGAACTGGGAGGGTATGAGGTGATGTGTGGGTGCGAGTTTCCAGCTTGGAAGAAGAGCAGCACTGCCTGTGTGTCCTGGCCTTGCTGCCTTGCCTGTCCCCTCTGCCCTCCCCTCCTGTCAGTGGTGGTGGTGACTCTGTCATGGTCATCGTGTACCACTAGTACCACTAGTAGTGCTGTCTGAAAGAGCTGTCAGACCCTGTGGGCATGGTGGGAAGGCAACTAGAAAATGGGAATTTTCTTTTGAGGGACTAAAATCTTACTATTTCTGAAATGGGCTTTCTTCCCTTAGATTTAATTGAATTCATAGTGCTTTATTGACAGGATCATAGGACAGTTACTATTGCCCCTTCTTTTCTCAGCTGTTTCATTTTCTTTCCCTTCTAATGCCTAGTGAAAAATCCAAGGTTATATTGGAAAAGCAGATTACTCATGTAAGAATTTGTACCAGCTTTATAATCTGTCTCATAGTTGGACTCCTCACCATGTGTTAATTTTAACTCTTCTTTATCTGCTCCCCAGCTAATGTTACCTCTGGTTCAAATTTGAAAATGGGAAGATTATGTGCATCCCCTTTGAACTGCTAATGCACACATACAGTGCAGTAACTGCATATTTAGGCCAGGGCAGATGCCCTGTTACCATTTGAATCCAGCTAAAATAACTACCCCATGTTGCTTTTCCTTTATAAAAAGTCTGAAAGCCAGCTTTCTTTAATTGGCAGAAATATATATATATATGCAACAACTTTAAATATAATCTTCCTTTAATTCTGGGAAGCCGGTTATCTTTTGACACCCTGACAAGCTGTTTGAAACTCACTAAATCTTTTAAAGTCTCCTGTTAAAATAAGGAGGAATAGCATTTTATTTCAGGACTGGCTTGAAAGGTTGCAATTTAAGAAATGGGTAGAGGATAATTTTGGTCGTTAGCAATTTCTGAGATTCAAGTGAAGCAAGTGGCCACCTCTCTAAATTTTTCAAAATAGAAAATAAATGAAAACAACATTCTTTTAGGAGTTGAAAATATGGGAATTTTACATGTAAGTAAATAAAGGGGGAAATATTTTTAGTCAATTTTTGGTTCTGGCATATCATAGAATGGCCTGGGTTGGAAGGGACCTCAAAGCCCATCCAGTGCCACCCCCTGCCATGGGCAGGGACACCTTCCACTAGCCCAGGTT
>JAWWLV010000030.1:1156964-1179235 GCA_035041135.1 Platyrinchus mystaceus
GTCTTCTCACAGTGTCACAGGAAATAATGACTTTTGAGTCCATTCCTGTTTTCCTGTGAGGTCCCAAATTCAGCTGCCCCAGCATGGATCTCTCAGTGAGATCACAAGATCCTACCCGAGCCGAGTCACTCCAGCGAAGGTTCTCTCTCTCCATAGGCCACAGGTCTTCAGCAAGACTCTGTTTCATCTTAGGCCTTCCACAGGAGTTACAGCTTCCTCGTGCATCTACCTTCTTCAGTGTAGGCTCCTCCATGAGCTGCAGGGGAGACTCTTCACTTTATAATTTTCCATAGACGGCAGGGATTTAGTTTTTAGTCTTTTTCCCTGCTAAAGGGAGAGAGCGGGGGGAGAAAAAGAAAAAACTCACCCCCTTTGGGCTCCTCTCCTCCAACTGCCAGCCCCGACCTTGGAAGGTTCTGTTGTCTCTCTGCCTGGAATTCTTGCAGTAATCTCGTCCAGGCAGTTGTTTATTAGAGCTTTTCCCCCACTCTGTTACATGCTTCAGGGGGGCTTCAATGCCACAACCTGCCCATGGCCAGGGAAGGAGGGAGGCCTGCTGCCTCTCCTTACATGGTTACTTCTTCTCTGGCCACCTCGTGGCTCTTATCTCATCTGCCTCACAGCCTTCTCTTCTGTTTTCTTAAAAATGTCATTGGCAGAGGCATTACTGAAACTTTTGACTGGGGGTTTTGCTCCGGAAATCCACCTGGCAAAACTATTTTCAGCCCCGGGGGGGCTGACTGGCAAACCCACCACAGTAACTCAGCCATGTTCGTTCACCTGCTTTAGTGGCACCAGCTTACTTTTATTTATATTGCCTGCAAGATCACTTTCCACTCAAATACAGCAAGTCATGGGTAAAGTAAAAAAAAGTCTTTTTCCAAGCTAGGGTTGATGGAATATAGAAAGTTATCTATGTGATTCTTGGTGATTGAAGGCTGTCAAATTAAACTAGCTCTGAAATAGCAGTTAGCCTACTGCTACCTTAGATGTAAGCCTTTGGTTTATTTGAAATATATTATTTCATAATATATTTATATAATGTATTCTTGTAGGTGACAGAAATGATTTATTAAAAGTGAATAATGTCTTTGGAATTGCCCAAACTACCTATTGAGGGGAACATGAAGTGGGAAGTTTAATATGATCTTTGGTTGGGGATGAAGTCATTTCACACTGATGTGTTGTACTGATCTGTCATGTTCTTTGTCTCATGTTCAGCATGTTGCTGAGGACAGCCATGCATTTTTACTGAGATCTCTTTCCTTTGAAGCCAGGATTCTGTGTCTACCACTGATTCAGCCTCTGAATTTTAAATACCTTACCTCTAGAACTCTTTTTAATATTGCAAAGCCATCACTCAAAAGGCAATTAATAGTTGTGGTTTTGCCAGATTTTGCTCACCGTCTCCTTTTCATTCTTACCACTCTTGTCCCTCCTTTTCTGCCATGTTTCTTTTCCAGGATAAAGTACTATTTGAGTTTTCCCTGTGCCTGGTGGGAAGCCTTTCTCTGTGATCTCTTGGGTAACAAGACGATGTCATGGCTGTCTTGATTTTTATGACTGATTTCAGTTTTAAGTCTGCCTTTCTTCCTCTGTCAGCTGTGTGCTCAGTAAGCCTTAGGAGTGTGCCTCAGGTTCCCCTGAGGGACCACAGCTTCTCACAGGTCCCTGTGGGAGGGGAAGGCAGGCCCTGCAGCAGCAGTGTCAGGGACTGACTTGGGTACATGGAATTGAGGAAGCAATTCCATTCGGGTTTGTGGACTGACTGATCCAGCTCAAACCATCTAACAAGATTTCTGATAGATCACTGTATTTTACTTCACAAACTCTCCAATATATGACTGGAGACTACTTTTTTGAGTGTTGCAGTTGCCATGAAGCTTGTGAGCTTTTAATTCCACTTTGTGGGGCTCTCTGCTAGCAGCAGTGCTTGATCAGCAGCCCAGCTCAGTGCAAGGTGTGAGCAGTACCTCTCGTCTCATCCCTGCCAAAGGAGACTGACAAAACAAATGTGGTGAGGTTCTTGGCAGATGTTATCCCTGCACTTCATTTCCTGCTGCTGCTTGAGTGTTACTGTGCTCCTGTAATAAAAGCTTTGCACACACATGCCCCCACATACTCCAGTGATGGTAAAATATTAAATGGCTACCAGAAGATAACAAGCTGATTGTTATCTCTCCTTTCTGATGGTGCAGTCCATGCTGCCGTTGTATCAACCACATGGCTAAAAGCTTCAGGAAAAGTGAGGAGTGTGTTGGAGAGCACATGCTGTGTTCTCATCCCGCTGTGATGGCTCCATTGGGATATGAAGTGTGCTGGCTGGCAGGAGAAGCAGTGGTTGTGCTGTGGCTGCTGAGCTCAGCTTGTGTACAGACTGAGAACCCCCAGCTCAAAAGACTTCGGGCATTCACTCGTGACTAGCAAATCTTGCCCCTGTACTGGGAAGAAAACCCATCCAACCCTAAACCAACCACCAAACCTTCAAATGGACAAATAAGTTTTCTTTAAGAAATCAGAGACCTGTTGAAAATAAATGACCAGCAAGTACTCAAAGGTGGTAAATCCTGCACAGCTGCTGCCTGGGGAACTTCCCTGGCTGGTGTATTGGCCCCTCGAGAGCAGATACATCAGTGCTGCTGTTTCAGCCTTAAGTCTCTTGGTGTGCTTATGAATACTCTGGCAAGATAAACCTGTGATAATTTTCTATCATGAAGAAATGGATTTCTGTGCTGTTTGAAACCTTTATGTTGATATTTCACTGGGGAAGTTTTGAGAATAGAGTTGTATTTACCTGCCTAACAGCGAAGAGAAGGAAGACTGGACAAAGTAGGACAACGGAGCACTAGATACAAGGCTAATTTTGGATGTTTGTTTTCTTGTTCATGATGGGATAATTATATCTGACAAGTTAACCAGTGAAGGCATGTCTGAATTGACATGTAGTTAGGAAGAGTTCTGTACTTTGAACCTTATTTGTGCTGGCACATTCGATTTTTGCCATTCATGTAATGAGGCTTCCTGTGGCCAAGATTTGTTTAGCTGTCAAAGCAGCACAAGAAATGACTGGCAATGTAATCTGCCGGGGAACCTCTTAGTAATTTTACAAAACTACTCACGAAAATCCTCCTCAGTGCCAAAATAGTGTCACTTGCCTTTTAATGCCTGATCAAGGCGTTGCTCCAAGTGGTGGTTTGTGTTGGTGACTTCTCAGTAACTTGCTGCTTGGTCCGATCACTGATTTTGCGGAACCTTTCTTTTACTAGAAACAAATTATCGTGGATCCCTCGACCTTCAGCGAGGAGCGTTTCAGGCCGTCGCTGGAGGAGCGGCTGGAGAGCATCATCAGCGGGGCGGCGCTGATGGCCGACTCGTCCTGCACGCGCGACGACCGGCGCGAGCGCATCGTGGCCGAGTGCAACGCCGTGAGACAGGCCCTGCAGGACCTGCTCTCGGAGTACATGGGCAACGTGAGTGTCTCCTGCTCTCCTCCTGGCTTAGTTTGGGTGGCTCTTAACTCCGTGTGATGAGCTGAAACGTGGAATCAAAGCTGGTTTGGTCTGGTCCAAACAGAGTTTGAACAGTAAACAGTAGTCCCGAAAGTTTTGTCTTGAGTCAGGATGAAACATACTTAAATCATCAATGATACTTATCTTAAAATTGATCTCTTAATCTTGCAAGCAACTGTTATCAAGTTGTTAACCCTTTGGCACTGCTTTTATTTTGTGGCTGTTAATGTTGGTTTGTATAGGAATTCAGTGGAATTAGTCTGTTTTTCCACCGTGGTTTATATAAAAGTAACAGGGCTTATGCACAAAGTACTACTTTGCTTCTGTTGACTCTTGGAAAGTTTAACTGTGTCATCTTTTTAGCTAAAGGCATAAATTGTCAGAATCAAGTTAGTTATTGTCGCTACTCAGTTTGAGTAGAGGTGATGTATGAAGTCAAATATTTAGTGAAGAATCCTGAGAGCAGTTTGGTGTAAATATTGGGCTCTGAGCAGTTCTTTTCCAGTGTTTAGGCATCGAATGTGCACACACAGTATTTGAAGCCTGGGAGTGTTTCTATGGTTGGAGTGAGTGTCATGTCATGCGGATGAGCTTCTGCAGCTGAAGGCATCATGATATAATACTGGACTTTCTTCCCCCCCATTGCTCCTTTGCTCTTGTCCCAGTGAGTTTTCATCTGAGTAACTTGCTGTGTTGAGAGGTGAGCTCAGGATATCATAAGATTGACACTATATCTTGATGTTAAGCTTGAATACTGTTAAAGCTGATTTTGGAAATGAAGTTACAGAAATAGCAACAACTTAAGCAAACTGTGTGGCTTGTAGAACTGTGGCAAGTAAAATTGTCTGAAGAAATCTTAGTGGGAGTCTTATTTATGCTTTTGAACATGTTTGAGGTGAAAGTTCAGAGTTACCTTTTTTAGACAGTAGGACTTATTTAGGAGCCTCGATGTGTTTTAAGTACCTTAACTCCAAATCTTTTGGCAAAAGTGACTTCAGTGCAGAGTAAAACTGGTCCAAAGGCTGCCATATGTGGGTTGGGGTGGTAGAATTTGGAGAACAGATGCAGTGTGTGGTAGAGAGAAAGGAAAACAAGGATTTCTGTTTACCAAAGACAAGGACAAAGCAATTGAACGAAACTGGTGCAAGTCTGATGTAGCCTGCGGGCTGAGCGAGGTAATTCATGTAGTCTGTCTTAATTGCTTGTGCTCAGCACTGACAATTTGTAGAACTTCAGAGTGCTGCTGGGAAGCAAAGCATGGGGTTGTGCCATTCTAAACTCCTTTGAGCAGAGTGTTTTATTGGTCTATGAAGAAGCATCAGCAAAAATCCCTCCAACAAAGGTGCTGCTGGATTGGATGGAGCCCTGTCAGCATGATTGAGAATGGAGCAGCCACCAAAGGCTAATTGAACATGGGGAAGAGGTAGATGCTCAGTCTTGCATGTAAGAGTTGGTGGCATTTGTCTCATTGATAGTTGGTCAATACCCATGTGAGAGTGCAGAGCTGTGAGTTCCTCTCACAGAAATGCCTGTCCTCCTCCTCAGCCATGTGCTCTTGTCTCTGATACCAAGTTAAAGTAATCAGCCGAGATGGAAAGAATGTATTCCCTCTGTTATCTCCTTTAACACATTGTGAAATTAGTGGAGCATGCTGAATTTTTTAAAGTCACTGCTATGTTATGATTGTAGACAGTGTAGTTGGGGAAATGAGATTAGAAATTCAGTGAAATGGAGTGGAAAAAGCAATTGATAAATTATGGTGGAAATGTGGGATGGTGTGTAAAAATCCATACTGTAAACCCCTCCATGATTAAGCTGAAGAATGACTAATAGTTGGGAATCTAAACAGTGAAAATGGTGTGATACATCTACAGGAAGAGTAGGGATGTGCTGACTTAGAGTAGTGGCAGAGGAAATGTCATTTCATGTATATGTATGATATACCCACAGCTCCTGGGATGCTTTGCTCCAGTCTCCTTTTGAAGGAGGAATTGAATTGGGCATTAAATCTGTTAATTGCACAGCACTTGCTGTGCATCATAAATCCTACCCAAGTGCTAGAGGAAGAGGTATTTATTGGCCAAGTGTAAAAATTCAGAGGGAAGATTGTATGAGGAGTACACTGGAAAGGCAGAAGCACAGGAATGCCTTGAGGCAGATTCCCCTTTAGTTTTGAGTGCCTTCTCTTTTAGTGACTTCCTCTAGCTTTTGGGTTTTCTTTCAGATCTCTGGCAATAACCAGACTGTTTCCTAGATAGCTCATAACTCAGTTTAGTGCTTTGGACCCAGAGTTTAACTGTTTCTGTGTGCCTGTCCTTGAGGGTCTGTAAGTCTGCAAGCATTGGAAGCTGTGTTATGGTGTGTAGCAAAGCTTTTAGCTAAGTAACAGTTTTTGGTGTTAAACTGAGTTGTAGGATCTCTTGACCTCTGCTGGCGTGGTGATGAATTCTGTGACTGTGCTCCTAAAAGAAGGGCAGGATTTGCTTCTTCAGTAGTTTGTTACAGAAGTTTGAATCCCCTTTTTCTTAGACTGGTGTCTGTTATTTCACTTTCCATCTAACACACCTATTCTGCCATTTTCAAGAGCAGTCTGACTAAGTTTTATACATCAAGGCCAGTGTCCTGTCATGACAGTGGTCAGTAGTGGATCCTGCAAACAAAAGGACAGGAACAAGGGAGGTGTGTAGTTTTACTTACCCCAAGTGTCCCCCAAGTGCTGGCATTCTGCAGCTCAGGCACTGCCAGAGCTGGCATTGCTGACTGCATTTGGTGGCTCTTGATGGACTTTCCCCTACTGAACCTTTGTAGTTTCTTTCTGAACCCTTATAAACTTGCAGCATCCATAATCTTCCTTGGCACGGAGTTCTGCTTAAATGGGTGCTGTGTGAAAAAACATCTCTTGTTTTGAAGCAGAACAACCTTGTGCCCCTTCTGTTGGATGTTTCCTTGGTCTAAGTTAGGAAAAGACCCTGAGCAGCTACTCCTTGCCCATGTTTTTCTATGTCACTTAATGTTGTTTTAGAGCCGTATCACATAGGAGACTTTTTGGTCTTAGTTTAATTATGTCTTGCCATAAACGAGATACTCAGCATCTTCTCTCAGCTTTGGCTGTGCCCTCGTTGTCAAACAGCACGGTGGGTTGGGATGGGGTTTGTGGAGTGAATGTCCCAGTGCCTGTGTGTGCCTGCATTTCCCAGAAGTTTGTGTCAGCTGATTTTAGCCTAGTCCTGCCTGTGGCCTAGTCAGCATCTGGTGTGGTAGTGGCTGTCTCCTTGTGTGGATCCACTTGCAGAATCCAGCTCACATGGCCCAGGAAAGTTCCAGGATGAGAATTGCAGCATGTGACGTGACAGTGACTGGGAGAGGAGTTTCAGAAGTGTGGCTCACGTGAGCCAAAATGCTGGTGTGGTCACATTCCACCATCTCCTTCTGGGCCTTGTTTGGATCTTCACACTTCCTTTGAGGTTTAGGGACTAGAGCTGCATCGGCTGTTCAGGATTTGGGCAGTGCTTTGATATCTGGTTTTGTGTAGTCCTGAACTAACAGTGCCTAACCCTGTCAGCTGCTGAGCACAGAGGGGGCTCCATGAGCAGCTCTCCTCAGGATTTGGCTTCTGAGCCATGGTGGCAGGAGGCTCTTTCTGTGAGTATTGATATGGGCTTTCATTACCAGTGTCCACTGAGCATCATCAGTCACTTGATGACCCAACCCCTTGGTTCATAAGCCACATTCCTTAAAATGCCATCTGTTCATCTCTTAATTGGAGCATCTGATTATTTAGCTTTTCCCCCTCCTCGTGCACTTTGCCAGGGGAGAACTGTTTTCCTTTATGGATTTTGCTCACTTCCCACAGTTCCAACAGAAAATAGATTTCCTTTTTCAACTGGCATTGCAGATCCCTCATGGATTGAATAGCAAACGTGGATGTTTATATGCTTTTGGGTTTTATTACTTGGAGTAAGCTTGGTTCTTACTGCTAGTGCTGAATGGCAGAGCAAGAAGGGGAAGGCATAAAAGAATTCATTACTGATTCTGATTAGTGCTGTAAAAGCAGAGTAGTCCAAGGTCTTGGTTCTGGGATCAACTGCCCAGAATGCAGTAAACTGGCCACATCATTTGTAGCTAAGTTTGTAATATAACTCGCAGATGGCCAGGTCTGGATCTGTGTGTGATCTGTGGCAGTCAGGCATTCTTGGTGTGTATTTATTAATTAAATGAAAAAGTGTCAAAGCAACTCCAGACTTAGGCAGGACAAGAGGACAGAGCAAAGCATCTAATTGAGTGATGTCAATATTAACAGTTATTATATAATATATATATATATAATATTAACCATTGAAGAAGTTAATAGGAAATACAATGGAAAGGGGTTTTTTTGTGTCTAACTCAACGATCTTGTGTGGGGGTACATGTTGACTGGTTGCAGTTTGCTCCAAATAGAAAGTATCAAGCAGTGTATTTCTAGATACTGCCACCAATTTATCCCAGTTTGCACTGGCAGCTGGTGCAATTCCTCTCCCAGTGCAGAGCAGGTACAGTCATCATCTCTGCTTTTCTGTACTGTGCTACTCAGCTCTGCCTCAAAGTTAACATAACTGCAATGAAAATACATGGATATCTAAGCTACTGAAAGCAAATGCATAAAAAAAGAACAGTGGGCTGACAGCTGAAATATTTCCGTGTTTCTGAGAAGCTGGTATGTAGAACAGAGAGGTAAGAAAATGTGTCCACTGACACAAATCCACAAACTTCAAGTCATGACAGGTACATTCTCTGTGCAGCAGCTCTCTGGGGGTGTTATTAGGGCAGGACTTGGGCAGCTTGCCTCAATGTCAGCTGTGTGTTACACATGGTAAACCCAGGAGATGGTGGGTTGAGGCTGGGCTTTGAGGTTGATGTTTGGGATTTAGTAGGGTAAGGAAGCACAGGCCATGCTCTGGAAACGTAACCACCAGTTCCCAGTCAGCTCTCATTCTGCCTTGAGCTTGCAGAAGACATCAGTTATCTGATTGACACGTAAGACTGGAAATAAAAACTTCCTTAAGCTTTTGCCAGTCCATTTTTGTTGCTTGATGTGAGAGCCCTGCGGGGCGGGGACAGTCGGGCTCCTTCCCACGAGGAGTCCAGCCCTGTTTACCATGCACAGGAACATGCAGAGAGCTCTCACGTTAAGTCTGTTCTGCACCCCATCAATTTCTAATGCAGATAGCAACCCTTTCATACACACACCAGTAACTGGGCCATGGAGAGCAGGAGCGTTGTCAGGAGCTGTAGTTTGGCTAGTAGGGAATGCGAACCCGGAGCCCCATCGTGTACCACATGCTCTTGTACAATAAAATCCCTTGTTACTGCATTTGGAAACGATAAATCATGTTACATAAAGTAGCTTGACAGTTCCCATTTCAATGGGAATCTTAATGCTTTCATATTAACATTCTGACTGTGTCCTTGACTATCTGGATTGCATTAGAGGTGCTTGGCAGCAAATGGAGAAAAGCCACTGGGAGCTGGTTTCAGAGCAGGTATTCCAGGCACACATCATTTCAGGATGGTTTGGGGTTTTTTTCCCCTCCCAGTTTCCATCTTCTCTTTGGCCTCGAGTGGTTGAGTACCATAGCTGGGTCTGTTTGGGGGTGTGGGTTGTACTTCTTTTGGTGTTAGATTTTGATTGAACTCACACTGTTATGGCACAGGTTGAAGGTGGTTGAAGCCCAGGCTGCCTCAGGAACTCTTGCAGGCCAGTGTGGTTTGGATCTCAGGGTCTCTGAAGGGAGGTCTCAGCATTCTGGTTTTAGGCTTGGTGAACTCACAACTCGCTACATGCACGTGTTGCACCCTTGTGTCTGTGCTCAGTGCACTTCTGGAAATGAACTGCTCCAAACCAGTGCTGCTCCCTCAACCTTAATTGCACTGCTTTGTTTTTCTTCCCTAAGCTTCTTTGAGCATCTCTGATGCTTGAAAGTGATTGGGCAGAAAAGTGCCTGGCTTATCTGTTCAATATCTGCTGGGAGAAATCATTTGTCTTCAGAACTACCAGCAAAGGTTATTTCTACTCCTGACACACTTGCAACTTACAGAATGGAGATGTGTTTTCATTATGAACTTGCCTATTAATAATGTTGATCCACAGCTTGCTGTGCCCATCAAGGATCCAGGCTTGGAAAGGAACACATGTAAATTTTCACATGACGGTAAAGATCATTTATAACAAGTATCTATATACTGAAAGGGCTCTTGCACAGCCCTTCTAATGAAAGCATCTGTTTCTGTGGAAATAGATGTGAATTAAAATGGCACAGTGATCTGTGTTGATGATAAAGATGCTGATAAAAATTCTGCCTTGAGATAATCTACACTTTCTTTTTTAATATTGTTTGTCAGTTTAAGATGCCTGAATGCTGATGTGATGGACGTGGTTTGAAAGCCTGGATGGGTTTTCCTGTCATGGACCTCGCTGCTCAGTGGAAAGCTGTGCTGTTATGCTGGGCTCTAATTTCCATAGACATTATCAGTTTGACAAAGCTGCTGCTTTTAAAAACAGAACACTTCTGAAGTGATAGAGGTTTTAAGTTTAGTGCTTACAGACTGCCATAGAGTAAATAATTCAGCATCCTTGGAGGGAAGCCTGATGAGGATGATGAGAATTTCTCACTGCGTCAGTCGGGCATTTTTGGGCCACAGAAATGAGGTCCCAGGTTGTTCACCCAACACCCTGCTGGGCTGGGACTCGGCGTGGGGTGTATTTTCAGGAGACATTCTGGCAACTTTTACTTCTTTGGGAGCAATACAGCAGCCTATGGAAATAAACAGAAGCCAGCTCATGCAAAGATGTGAGAGCCTTGTGAGCTCTGGGATTTAAAGCTCGTGAGAGCTCCCTGTCATTCCAGTGGTAACCCTGCATGTGCATGGGGGATTGCTGGTTTAGAGATCCCAAACTACTCAGGATACTTGGCCCTGGATGGGGGGAGGGCAGCACGTGTGGGCTCCAGTTGTTTGCCATGGGTGGGGGTACAGGTCAGACTCTGCTGAGGCTGCCAGGACATTGATGCCGGTGGCACAACTTGCAAGTCCTGGATACTTTTTCAGGCCCAAAACAGCTTTTGTGTCTGCAGTGAGAATGCATTTTTTAAAGAAGCATGTGGCTGGCTTAGTGCCTCCTGAAAGAAACTTAGCAAAGCCCAGCATTCACCTCAGCTCTGGTTCCAGCGTGAGCTTAGCAGTCTATTGAAATCTTAAATTATTGCTGCTCTCCATCCACTGCCTTCAGCCCTTGCTGCTCTCTTGGTGCAGAACTGCTAGAGAGAACTCTTACACTGAATAGATTTGACAGTGGCTTGGACTCAGTCTGAGCTGCCTTGTACAGCAGAACTCACCCTTGCAGCCTTTCCATGCTTTGCAGCACTTCTGTTGTAGACTCTTAATATATGTAAAAGCCGGAAGGTTGCTGCCCTCACTTCTAGTACTCACTGCAGCCATGTGTGCAGCAGAACTGAACTCTAATGCTGTCTCTAAATGGGGGAATTGAGTCCTGTGAATACCTGGAGTGGCAGTGAAGGTTTCCAACCTACTTGATCCCTCCTTTCCTTCCCTACCCCTTTATTTTTTACTGGTGAAACCTTTTTGTTTGTTGCTTTCTTGTTAGACATATGTCCATCTCTAATGTTAGCACACGTAACACATATCTAATTTTCTCATATTACCTTATAAATCCAGACCTTTCTAATTCTAGTGTTGATGAAATAACATTTAAGATGCTGGAAAGAAGACCTGAAATAATGTGTATGCACTTGTTTGTGATGTGGTGGTTGGCATCTAGCAGGGTTTTACTCTTGTTGAGCTGTAAATCATTTTACATAAATATGCTCTAATGCTATGCACAATATCTGCTTTAACATTTTATGGATTATGACTTAATTCATTTGAACTGTACTGTTTTGTAGGAAAATTTTTTAACTTTTATCTGCCCATGTAAGATTAAATAATCACCCCTAATGAAACTTCATTTGGTGATACTTGAGTAGTCTCTCAAAGTCAAAATCGAGGAGTATGGATGGAATGGAGCATGTACATTTGCACAGTGTCTGCTGATCTGTGGATAAACAGTCTTTTAGCCTCCAGCAGGATCATGCTCTCAGTGTGCAGAAGTATTACACACACAACTGGGCTTTTAAATTTCTCTTGTTGGAGGAGAGGGATGATGGAATTATTACAAAGCTGGAATACTACGGCTCCTGTATTGTAACAAAATAATTGCATCTCAAGTCCTGAACTTCCCCTTTTTTCTTCTGCCTTGATCTAATAAAAACTCTGGATTTAGTTCCTGTCCATCTGCAAAATGGAATTCAGCAGATAATGAAGGGAGAGAATGAGGACAGTTCTGTCCCTATGACTGTCTGGTACCACTTCATGTTTTTTACAGACTGTACCACAAGCATTAGAGGTCTTGATGGAAACCTGGATATTCTGTTCTGGATGTAGATTTATTATCTAGACTGTGCTCTTGCTTAACCTGGTTTATCCTGTGTGAAAAAGCTGATGTTCTGTAATGCTCATAATGTGTCCTGGAGCTTTAGAGCTTCTTTGTCCCAGAAAGTCAACGGAATCAATATAGAATAATTAGCATTTGTGGCTTATCCAAGTAGTGGCAGCCCTCTGGAATTTAAATGGAGGCAGAAGAGTGACTTAATCTTTCTCATGTCTGAGGAAAGGATGAGGGTTAAGCTGTATCTTGGAAAGCTGTTGAAATAGAGGAGAGAACTTTGGCTTCCTTGTGGTCTGCACCAGGGCACGTTCCTTCAGCAGGAGGGACAGGAGGTGGAGGGCAAACAGCAGAGCCAGCTTGTGTATGCCAGGGTTAAAAACCTTCTGCTCCAGCTCTGTGAAAACACTGACTTTATGACTTTGGAGACTGTATACTCAAAAATTATTCTTGCTGAACAGACATTCTAGAAAAGTGGTGTCTGTACAATCACAGCAGCAAACCACAGACTGTCAAGCCAGGAGTGCCTGGCAAAGCTGGGCTAAAAGGTGTGTTTTACTCAGTGCCAACTGAAAAATTTTTCCCTCAGCATCAGGCTACAAGGGGAGAACCAGGGCATGTGCAAAATTAGCAGCAGGCACTGAAGAAGCAAACTTAGGTGGTTGTGAGCTTGCCTTTCACAAAATACCTGTGCCTTTCACAAATGGAGGGTGTTTTTCTTTACCATCTATGTGTCAGGTTGAACACAAACGTTGTGCCATGTGCAGCAGCTTGTAGATTATTGGCTTCTCTGTTAACCTCTGGCTGTCATGAAACAAGGGTTTTGCCTTCCATTGGATGCTCCACTGCAGCTTTATGTGGCCAGAAAAAAACATGTTGCTTCTCAGCTCAGAATCCCTTCAGTGTGCCTGAGGTGCTGTCAGCTGTGGCTTACTGAATATGATAACTTGAATTGATGTTATCAGTTACTTTGTGAAACCTGCAGAAAGGTCTGGGGAAATGAAGCCTGGTGGCTCTCTGGGGGGATAAAAGGCTCTGAAAACAGAAGGTTCTAGGTTTAGAAGTGGTTCAGCTTCACAGGTGTGATATTTTGAGAGTGAAGTATCTGTGGGACAAAGGGCACGTGGGTGATGTGGGAATGTGCAGTGGAGTAACTGGAGAGAGATGAGCAGCAGTTCTGGGGGGTGCAGGACAGTCAGTCTGGCTGTTTGCAGACCCTCAGATGCCCTTGGGTGGGGGTTTCTGGCCAGCCAGCCCTTTCTGCTTCAGGTCTCCTCCAGAGTGTCCTTCTAGCTTGCTTTTCAGCTGCTGGGCTTTAGGGAATTTATTTTGACCTTGTATTAACTTATGACCTGCAACATTGGCATATGATGCTTTTAAAAAAATCCCATTTCTGGAGTAGGAATATAACCCTGGCACTTGTTTGTAGCACACAGAGCTGTCCTGTGTCTCGTGTTGCAAGGTCTCGATGGATGCTTCTCCAGGCTTCCCAGCAGCTGAATTGCAGCTGTGAATGTGCCCAAGTCAGATACCTCCATTTTCATGCTGTCCCCATTATTTTTAACCCAATGCTGTTATTTTTAACCCAATACTATGCACTGCTTTTAAGTATGCATCAATTTTATTCAAAAGCTCTGGACTAAACCCCAGAATTAATGCAATTTATTCTGCTTGTATAGAGGTTGAGCAACTGGCCATGTGATATTGCCCAGGTGGCTTCTGCATCTGTGGCTTCAACTTCACTTCTCTCTTTGCAAAGGGTTTGTGTATCCCCCCACCTCACCACTCAACTCCTTGGATTGTAAAGGGAGAAATGGGTAATATGGGGCTGACCTGCTCTTCCCTGCTGTGCCTTTGAACCTCTCCTTTGAGGGCTGTCTTTATTGAGTCATTTTGGAGGAAGAAGGTGACTCGAGAGCTCTGATGTCAAGCACACAAAATAAGACTGCAGCCATATCACTTGATACTGTTCCCCTTAAATGCCAAATTGTGAATTTCCTTAGAGGCAGAATGAGTTTTTGGGCACCTCTCCAGGAGTCAAAGAATCCCAATTCTAGAGGTCACTGGACTGAAAAAAGCCAAGAAAATGAGAAGTTAATGCAGAAATAACTGAGGAGAAAGAAGATGAAAGCCCTTCTGCCTCCTACCTGAGCAGTTGACTCCTTTGGAGCTGATGGGCCTACAAGATGGGCACATTTGTTCCTGTGGGACCTCTTAGCTGAGGAAGGCAAGGTCTTCACAAGTAAATAAAGAAGGTGATGTCCTGGGGTTGGGAGGGTGGGTTCTCTGGTAGCTGCAGGTGAGGTGGCTGCCCAGGCTCACCTGGGTGTTGTGGGCTCCTGGTGATGTCCCACTGTTGTCATACACAGCTGTCCTCACCCTGACAGGCTGTTCCTGGATATGCAGATCCCCAGGGACTCAGCTATGGGAGCAGCAAGTGGGGAGGTCCTGTGAGGAACATGTGTGCAGTGAAGAAGGTGATAACTGAGCAAGTCTTCATGTCCTGGTGCTCCCTGTGTACTCGCAGGAAGGCTTGTTCAGAGTGTAAAATGCCTTTTTGGTGACTGACAGGTGCTGAATTCTCCAAACCGCCTCCGAATTTTTATCCCCAGTCAGTTTTTGTAGTGCTGTGGAAACGTGTTTCCCCTCACTCCCTCCCAAATTATGGGTACCCTCAGCTGGACTTTAGGAAGTGTTTTTGAGAGAGCACAACTGCATCAAGTACACAGGCACTTGTATCCCTGGGAGTATTCCTGGTGTTATTTCCAGTGGATTGGTTATTCTATGTGTTTTGTAAACTTGCTCTATGACTTTGGTTATATTACCCACTTCTGGAGCAGTGCCTATGTAAAGGGAAGGGTACTTTCAGTGCTAGACTGCAGTGAAGTGTATATTCAGTTACAGCTTATTTCTTGGTGTAAAACTGAATTTAACCAGCTGGGTTTTGCAGATTACTGTCAGTTTAAGTACCTTGAATTTCTATGGTTTTCTGTGCCAGATTTTGCAGTTCTGTATATTAATTCTATTTGTTTTGGGTAGCTGTTACTTTATCATCTATCTAATGCTAATTTAAATCATCTATGTAATGATTTCTTAGCAAGCAGGGGCTGATACAATAAAAATCTGAAATGGCTCCTCATCCCATAGCGCTCTGCTCTGCTTTCCTTCCTTCCTTTTCCTGAACACTGAGGTGGTGCCACCTTCCCGTTCCACCTCAGATGTGCTGACTGTTCCTAAATGGTTTATTTCCTTGGACATTCGTTTTCTTTTGAAGAAGGGCAGCCACTTTGTATGTGTCAGGCTTGTGCTGGAATTTTAAATACTTTAGTGCATTCTTATTATCTGCAAGGCTGGCTGCCTAATTAGTTAGCTTAGTAAATAATGGCCTGGTGATGCCTCTGTAAGAAATGAAGTTACACATGCCATGTTTTCAGTGTTTTTTAATCTCACACTGTGCCCTGGTGAGTCACTTGCTTTGGGTAAGTGGAGATGATGTGAATAAGGTTGTTGGCTTCCTTTAAGTGCACTCAGTGCCATCACCCTCCTGGGCAGCCAGGGTTCCAAGCCATTTTGTCTTCTCAGTACCTTCACTTGCCTCCACAGATGCTCCACCTGCAGAGCTGCTCCAGCCCTGGGGAACAGCACAGCAAGGACATGGAGCTGCTGCAGAGAGTCCAGAGGAGGCACCAAGATGAGCAGAGGGCTGGAGCAGCTCTGCTGGCAGGAAAGGCTGGGAGAGTTGGGATTGTTCAGCCTGGAGAGGAGAAGCTTTGGGGTGACCTGATTGTGGCCTGAAGGAGCTGACAGGAAAGATGGAGAGAGACTATTGACAAGGACCTGGAGGGACAGGATAAGGGGGAATGGCTTCAAACTGCCAGAGGGCAGGGATAGATGGGATATTGGGAAGAAACTCTTCCCTGTGAGGGTGGTGAGGCCCTGGCACAGGTTGCCCAGAGAAGCTGTGGCTGCCCCTGGATCCCTGGAAGTGTCCAAGTCCAGGTTGGAGGGGTCTTGGAGCAACCTGGGCTAGTGGAAGGTGTCCCTGCCCATGGCAGGGGTGGAACTGGTTGATCTTCAAGGTCCCTTCCAACCCAGGCCATTTTATGATGGAGAGGAGGTGCTGCTGTTCTTGCTGCTGCTGAGGCTTGAGGTTCTTAGTCAGCTTTTGATGCTTTTGATTTCTGTTTTTTAATGCCTATTGCTTCCCATCAAAGGCAACTTCATACCTAGTTTCTTTGTTGCTGTATTGCAGGTCAAGGCTGCTGAATCCCTTCCTACAGGAAATACTTAAAAATCTGTTGCAAATTAGAGCTACTTATATTTCTAATAATGAATAAAGATACATTAATTCAAACTTTGAATGTCTTGTGACTGTATTGGTAGGATTGGTTTATTATCTGTTTCTCCAAGCTGTCTTGCCAGGAGTTAGGTGGCTTTATTCCCAGATTTATAATGCATTCTCTTCCTCTTGGAAAGGGCATATGCTGTCTTGACTCACTCGTTTTAATTTGAGTTTTGCAGGGGTCTGTGTTGTTCCAATTTTACTTGTTCTATTTCTAAAGCCTTTCACACACAAGTAAAATATGACAAACTACAATATCTCAAGGCTTTTACAATTACTGCAGGTGTAAACTTCAGCCTACTTTCATGTTTTTAGATACATCTATTAGTTCATGTAATTTGCAGAGGAAAAACCTGAGATATTCTTTAGAAAAGGTTACTAATTAATATTAAACCCCAAACTAGGTCTATAGTGGATTACCCAGCAGCTCTCTGGTGGCTCCTGCAGAAGTGGTTTGTCCCTCTGATTTGGTATTCTGAGACATTCCCCCATCCATCCTGCTTCTCCCATCTACCCAGCCATGCTGAAAGTGAGATGAATTGACCTGTAGCCAAGCCTAACTAGTCGTCACTCAGCAAAAGCACTGGGGAGGAAACAGCTGTAAGTGTTGACAAAATGTTGGGCTGCCCTTCTGCAGCTCCTGGTTGTCACTCAGAGCCTGGCTCAGGCCTCACCTGGCTGTGCAGCCATCACAGCATCACAGGATGTGCTGAGCTGGAAGGGACCCACAAGGATCATCCAGTCCAACCCCTGGCCCTGCACAGGCCCAGCCCCAACAGTCACCCCCTGTGCCCCAGAGGATCAGCCAAACCCTGCTGGAGCTCTGGCAGCCTTGTTGCTGTGCCCACTGCCCTGGGGAGCCTGGCCAGTGCCAACCACCCTCTGGGGGAACCCTTTTCAAATTTGGACATGGGTGCTGTATGGACAAACAGTACAGGTGTAAAACAGAGCTTTTATCAGTACTCCTGATCCATCTCTCGGGCCTGGGGAGGATGATGATGCTGTCCTGCTGTTTTTCCATCACAGGGGTTCTGCTCCTCTCTGGGCTGGTGGGACATGGGGGTGGGGACTGTGGTGCAGGGTGGCCCTGGAGGGGACACGTGCCCGGCCAGCCCTTGGTGTGTGGAGGCACAGCAGGACAGCCTGGATGGGGTGCTGGACCCTGAGCCCCAGCTCCTGCATGCACCTCAGGGGAGGGAGGGAGGAGGAGGACACATTTGCACACTCCAGGAGGAGTAGGATGCCAGACCCACTGCAAAATAACCTCTTTACATCTGGAGTTGCAGTGAACAATGTGCTGCAGTGGAGCTGGGTCTGCATTAACAATTGAAATTGGTTTTTAAAGCTGATGATCACTTAATTTGCCTGATGAAGACTACTGATTTTGAATAAATGGACAGTAAAAGTAGGTGTCAGAAAGTTCCTGTCTTGATGATGCAGCTTTACTGTGACATATTCAAGTGATGGAGAGCCCAGTGAGAAGCAGCAAGCAGTCTGCAGAGTGGTAGCATCAGCTCATTTGAATGTGGTATAAACCCTTCTCATGTGTCTCTGGACACTGTCCCTGTCATGCTTTGTCAAGTTAATTGTTGTCCACAGACAGCTGTAGGTATGAAGGGGCAATATCCCTGGAATTTATCTGTGGGATGCACTGGAGTCTGTGTCTACCTCTGCAGCACTTCCATTTGTCTGCCGGGTTTTAGGGTGCGACGTTGGACAGCTCTTAGTCACAGGAGGGCCCTGGAGAGGCTTGAGCTGCCTCAGAGGAGGGTGCTGAGCACTCCACATCCCACATCTCCCATGTGAACACCTCCCTGGAATGATCCTGGTGCTTGCACAGGACTCTTGCTGCTGTCCTGCTCTCTGCTGGGAAGAGGTCCAGCTGCAGCATAGGGACAAGAGCTCTGAGTTCATTCCACAAACACCTCTTGCATTTGGAGCAGTGGTGGGTTTTCTCCAAGTGTCAGGTTTGTCAATAAATACTTACATTGCTGACAAATCCAAAACTTGGAGTGGAAGAGGCACTGCAGCGTGTTCAGCAGTTCCCAGCACTGAAGGTATTTTGGAGTGGTCTGTGAATACCTGGAATGCCATTGTGATGTTGTGCAGGGGACTCTGTGGGTGTTGGATTAGTTTAACTGTGGGCAGCAGATGTTCCTCATCCAAAGGATAGACATATTTTAGCTGCTCTGGAGACTTGCTCTCCACTCTCTGGCAGGGAATAATACCTGGCAAGAGCTCATTACATGTGGGACATTGAGCAGTTTCAGTGAAGGGTGAACAGACACCTCCTGAAAGTTCCCTGTCACTGCAGGCTCCAGGAACTTGTCCGAGGTGCCTCATTGCTGTGCTGTTCAGCAGCGTGGCCTCACGTTGGGGATGTACTACCTGCCAGAGCTTACTGTATTTTTTTTTTGTAGTTCAACCTAATCAGATGTCTAACCTTAGCCTTTTTGGAAGTTTCTGGATGCTAATTGCAGGCAAAAGGCATCTGTCATGTAGTCACAGCTCTGTTATTTTCAGGCTCCACAGCTGCTGTGGTGCTAATAGACATCCCCGAGCTGAACCCCTCATCCATAGAGAAGAATATAAACTAGAGAAGCTTTCTCTGCCTGCCTGCCCTGTGAATGTGAGATTCTTGAAGGCCTGGACCCTGAAGATACACACTTGAGACACAGAGAGCTTCTGGCTGTCCTTAGGAGTTCCCAGCTCAGCTGCCTGTGCTCTGGTCAGCCTTGCAGCCTCCTGCGGCTCCCCGGGTGCTGAGCGAGGTGTCTGTCCTACCTGGAAGCAGCAACACAGCTATTTCCATCTTCAGGACTATCTGGAAAGCTTGAAGAGGAATTCTCTAACCTTTGCATTAGTCATCCAGAATTTCAAGCAGATGTTGCTGTTTATTTGGGGATGGCATGCTGGAGGGCGAGACACGATCAATAAGTACTTACGTGTCTTTACCAAAGCATGTTGTCTCTCCTGAGGACAGCAGAGACGAGGCTTTGATATCTCAAATGAGAGGTGTGTGCTTAGGCCTGGGGGCTTGCAGAATGGGGGCCTTGCAGCATGGGGGCCTGCTGTGTGGTTTTCCCAACTCAGGGGTTCCTTCCTGGCTCACACCCTTCGATAGGCGTGTGCTGAGGATGTTCCCTGCGTGACTCCCATCTGGATCAGGTGAGCTGCTTGGGGAGCTAAAATTGGCTTTACTCAAAGCAGAAGTTGTTAACAAGCTTCTGAGAGTGGCTGCAGTGCAGGGAAATGTGTGTTGCCCCCTGTTAACTGCGGTGTGGTGTCTTTAGAGATGGAAGCTCCCTTGTAACCTGTGTCCCTGTCCCCTTTCCCATGTTCTCTCTCTTAACAGACTGTGTCATTATTAGCTTTACTAAGAGCTCTATTAATTTTACAGGTTTTTTTCTCTAAAAGATTTAAAACCTAAAGTGGTGTCAGGGTTGAAGCAATCCATTTGAGGGCAGAAATTGAGAGTCCCAGCTAACAGCACTTGGCTTTTGAGCAGAGGTTCTGGATACGTGATGGATTATTTAGAAGTTAGTAGGAAAGAGAGCAAATGCATCCTAATAGGGATAGTTGCTTTGAATCCAGTTGAGCTGGATTCCACATTAACACTCTTCTCAAATATTTCAGCTGTTTGCAAACATATAAGTAAAATTACTTTTTGCAGTAAGCTTTTCTGACTATTTTGCACACTTCTTAAAGGGTATTTCAAGTATTTTAGTGGCTATACAGTTGAGAGGTATCTTGGAAGGACCTTTCTACTTGAAATGCGTTTCCTGTATCTAGTGCTGTCTTTAATCTCATGTGGTCTTGCAAAACCCGTTCTACCTATTAAATATGCAGTAAAGCTGTTCTGTTTGGTAGAAGATTGTATGTTTAAACAGCAGAAGTCCTCGTTGCTCCTGTATTTTAAGATTAAAAATTCAGCTGCAACACTACCTTTAGATTCAGAGCCATTAGAATGGATTTTTCAGATTTATTCTCCTGATTACAATACAGAAAATTAATTGCTTTTGACTGTAAAAAATTATGACTCATTCATTATTTAAGAACCTTCTTGATGGATGAACCTTTTCCACTTACTTCAAGACTTCCCGTGAAATATGGCTGGGTTTTTAATTGGTATAAAGCATGATGCACCTCTATCAAACAGTGGCTGCACTGCCCACCCTTTGGGGTAGGGAGTGGTGGAAAAGAAAACCAGCACCTCATCTGTGTGTAGTTGCTTGAGTATTCAGCATAAAAGTGGTAGAGCTTGCTGGGAGAAAACGGGTAAGTTACTTCAATGGCATTTAAAATAAATAATTGGGGTTTATAAAAGAAAGGTTTATTACTTCCTTTAAATGTCCTGGTAGTAGGGAATAGCCTTTAATTTTGCCTGTGTGTGTATTGGAAGTGTTTGTGTCTCACTGGGGACAGGAGCTTGGATTTAACTCAAGGTGTGTTCCCCACTTCAGTTTCCAGCTCCTGGTTCTTATGCTGCTGAGACCAGAAGGTCTCAGATGATTTTTGTGTATGTTTAATGCTTTACTCTTGTCCTTTCAGCAGACTTAAACAGGAGAAAAAGACAAATTATAGACCTTGTTGAGTAAAACCAGCTGAAGAGCTCCAATCAGGATTTGGTTACCTGTCAGCCCAGAAGGGTTTGCTCAGTGCCCACAGCAGCCAAACCTCTGCATCACAGAAATAAACACCAATTCTGTTACTGAGGCAGTTGCCTTCCCCCCCCATCCCCTTCATAGAATATTTTGGGTAAAGGGACCCTTAAAGGCCTTCTAATCCAACACTCCTGCAATGAGCAGGAACAGTTTCAACTACATGAGGTTGCCAAAGCCCCATTCAACCTTGACTTGAATGTTTCCAGGGAAGGGGCAGCCACCACCTCTCTAGGCAACCTGTGCCAGGGCCTCACCACCCTCACAGGGAAAAGATTTCTTCCAGAAAAAGACCCAGAGCATGTGGATCTGATGTCAAATATGGCAAATAGAGCTTTAACTCATTATACTACAGTTGTTTTCCTAATATCTTCATGGTAATGAAATTTTTGATTAGGTAACAATGATTTTGTAAAAGTTTATCTTAAGAACAGATAACAGTAAATATTGACATCAGGGTTTCAGCCTGGACACTCAGTGGAGGAGAGGGTCAGAGTTGTCCAGTGCCGCAGTTTTCAGTTCATTTGTACAGTCCTCTCCAGTCAAATTCTTGAGTCTCAATTTTTTTGCAGTTGCCTTAACAGAGCCTACATTTATAAAAGTAAGTTGCTAGTGATGTTAGCATTTCCTTGTTACTAATTGGATTTAAAGCTTTTGCATAATGTATTCAGAATACTGGTTTTTCTCTTAGGTGTCTTACCTTTGCTTGTGAGAACAACTGGTTTTGCAGTTGAGAGATGCTTTTTCTCATAAAATTAGTCTCTAAGAGTTTAGGAAAATAGATATATCATGTGCTGCTTTGAAGTATTAGAAGGATTTGAGAGGCAGTTTGCCAACTGACATTTAAAACCCTTGAGAACTTGTTCCAGCCAAACCTTTTAGAAAAAAAGCAAATGCAGCTAAGGCTTAGTTACTAAAATGATTTTAGCTGGCAGTTCAGTGCCTGTAATCATCTTGGAACATCCTGGAACTTGTTCTTCCATTCAGCTCTTGTATCAAGGCTTTTGGGTTGTGTCTGTGAACTTGTCACTTCTCAAAATCAGAAATCCTTCCCACGTTACTGAGGCACTCTGGCTCTGCTCTGTTTGCTGTGGTGGCCCGTAGAACACTTGTGGTGCGGGGAAGGCACCGTGACATTCCCGGCTGGCCGTGACTCAGCTGAAGGGGTGTCTCCAAACCATACGGACTGTGTGTCCTTGCTGACCTGCTGGCATGTGGTGCTGTTGGAAGAGCCGTGCTCCTGGCTGGCAGGGTGACCAGGGTGGTCGTGGTGTTCCCCC
>JAWWLV010000030.1:1179335-1195995 GCA_035041135.1 Platyrinchus mystaceus
CCTGCTGGCATGTGGTGCTGTTGGAAGAGCCGTGCTCCTGGCTGGCAGGGTGACCAGGGTGGTCGTGGTGTTCCCCCCGGAGCCCCAGGGGACCCGCAGGGCTCCAGCCCGGCCGGCAGCTCTGCCGGTCCGTGCCAGGCTGGCGGTGCCTGAGCTGTGCCTGGTGCAGGTACTCACCGGCCTTCAGCCTCGAGGGCCACGAGTCTGCCTTGCCTTTGGTTCTCACTCTCATCTGGCTCTTTCAGGCAGTTCTGCTAGTCAGGAGACATGTTGTTTGGGAAGAACCCCTGCAGCCCAGCTCACTGAGGTGCTGCCTTTGGGGTGATCCTGGCAAATGGACTGGCCCAAACCTGTCTTGCCTGCTTGGGATAGTGGGTAGGCTGGACTTTACATATTGTGAAAGGGTGAGCTTTTGACACCTCTGCTTGAAAAGGGAGGAAGAAAGAGGCAAATTCGGTTTTACAGTATACACAATTTTAATAACAAAATGCTTCTGTACACTGCACTTGTTTTACTCCATTACTCACACCCCCTCCCACCAGAAGTTGGCTCTTGAAACATAATTTAAACACGACTCATCTAGGACTCTCTGTAATCTCAGGTTGCTAAGCTGGTAGAATAGTTCACTTACTAGTGTTTTCATTAGTAAAAGAAAAATGGGGTGGGTTTTGTTTGACTTTTTACAAAGAAGTAGTTGGAGGATGGCAGACATAGCTTCTCAATGCTTGGTGTTTTACCCCATCTAAGGCTTGATTATACCCCTCAAAGCTTCTGTTACCTTTCCCTAGAAACCTCTCTAAAGGTATATGAGATGTGAAATGCTGAATTTACAGCTGACTCTGAAATAATCTTTAAGCATCCTGTTAATGAGGCACCTTAAAAAGCAAAGCCCAGCACCAATTTTAGCATCTGGGACATTTTGCAATGAAAGAAGGTGTGGGGAGGGAGGAGCTGCTACTTTTGACTTTTGTTGTTTCCTTGTGTCTTCCTTTTTGGGGGGGAGGAGAAATACTGTATCTCCCTCTGAACTTGTTCAATTTTTATGGAAAACTTCATAAGAAAGATGCAATTCAGTTTCTGGGTAAATTTCATAGGTCTGAACAGATGGATTTTGATAGCTACACAGATCACAAAATTAAATCAACTTTATTTCCATTAAAGTAGTACAGAAATTACCTTAGACACATTAAAAATAAGTGTGCAGTGCACATTTCTGGTTTAAAGCCACTGGATGTTTCTGATTGTACATGTTAGCAATAGGCCAGTGTCTCCTGAGGGGTGTAATGGGACAGAAGCTCAGATGCTCAGATTTGCATGCGACTGATCACTGAAAAATCGGATCATTTCTGCTTGGGGGAGAAGCAAACAAAACCAAACATTGATAGAGCAGCATTCATTATGTTTCCATCTGATAGGGAATGGGAGCTCAGTGCAGAGGAACACTTCAGCTGGAGACTAAATGCTAACCCATTTTACCCTTCATCGAGTAATTTTTAGCTGTGTGCATTTAAACACTGATCTAATGCAGGGCGACTAACTGAGAGCATTAATCAGCCCTGTTCCAGGATGATGACTCAAAAACCGAACCTGTGCTGCTGGGTTTGCATTTCACTGGCACAAGGGTGGGGAGCAGGAGAAGCTGGCTGGAGAGTGAGGCTGGAGATCTTTGGACGGGATGAGGACCTCAAGAGCAGTATGAGAAATTCCCTTTCTAAAAGGCCCTGAACACCTGAGGCTGTGCCTGGAGGTGTTGAAGCACCTGTAATGCCATTTAGCATCTGTATAAACTGGGGCTGTGCAACAGAGATGGTATTTGGAGAGAGCACGTTAACAAGCTCTTGTCATCAGCCAGCATTCGTCTTGAAATACGATTAATTTAAACCAAATCATCATGGTTCTTGTTCCACAAACAAAATAAATCAGAGGCTGCCGAGTAGCACAATTATTACAATCCCCTCCTTGCCTGGAAGAGTCACAAGCAATTGCAAGTGGAAGACAGTAACTTTAAAATAAGAAATATTAGCAGCCTGTGGCCGCGTCCTTGTGCAGAGCGATGGCTCTGCCTGCCATTCCCTGCCCCTCCGCAGGGAATTCAAGTCGACTTCACTGCTAGTGTTTGACATTCTGCGAATTTTATGATACCTGTTACCCTAAATGTAATGTTTGCAGAATTGCTTTGCTTATGCCTGGAACCTGGCAACAAATGGTTTTGGAAATGGCAGCCATAAACCACGGCATTTGGGAGATTGGCTGTGCATTAGTGTGGAGCACAGGGAGGCACCGGGAGGGAACGGGGCCTGCTGGGCTCTGCTGCTGCCTCCTGCCTTGCTGTCTGTGAGCCAAGCACTGCAGGACCACTGGAAACTGGGAACGATGGTGGGGGAGAGAGGTTGGGTGCCTGGGTGGGTTTGCTTGGAGAGGCACTGGAACAGCACTTTAATGCCTGGAAAATCAGTATGAGTGGCCGGGATGGAGAAGAGGGTTCAATCCAGCATTGCTGGAACATCTGTCTTTGCTCTTCTTGGGCTTAATTAAAAGCTAATGAAGATGGGGTGGTGTCTGCTCAGAGCTGGGGTGTTGGGAAAGCACCTTCTCGGGAGGAACCTCAGCTCTTCATGAAGCAGCCCCTTCTTGTTCCCATGTGGAAGACTGACATGGCACCCTTTGAGCTGTCCTACAGCGAGGGTTTCTGCTGGGCTGGAGGGGAGAGCTGGGACTCCTTGCAGGTGCAGCTGGGGCCATCAGAGTTCAGCGTTGACATCTGATGGAGAATGACAGTGTAGCCAGATTATTTGGCTGCCAGGATAATTAATGAGCTCAGTGATAACTTTGTCTCTGCTGCTGCCCTGCAGCTGTACATGGGAGTCTTTCCCACTGTGGCTGCTTCCCGGCCCCCCAGCGCAGCCCCTCTGATGGCTGGGTGAGGTGAGGGAGGTGCACAGGCAGGGCAGGTCCCTGCTGGCAGCAGTGCCCGAGCAGAGCAGCAGCCTGGACCTCAGGGAAGAGCTGTGAGCACCTACTCGTGGGGAGGAATGAAGCAAGTCTTTCTACAAGCAGCTAAAAACCCCTGGGTACCACTATGGGTTTGCATTTCTCAGCTTAAGTCTGGCCTTCTGGCTCACGTGGGATTTAATCATACAGAACATTTGCTCCTTGTCCACCTACCCCGCAGGATTTGTTTGTAGTCAGTTAAAAGCAGAAATTAATTGCCTAGAAGAGGTGTAAATGGACTCATTGTGGTATTAACAGTTACAAGAGTTCAAAGGTATCTCTGTGGAAAACCATTAGGCTTCACGGGATCACTTCCCTTAAGGTACAGAGTCACAGGAAGTAAACAAAATATTGGTTTTATAAGGGCACTGTATGTAAAAGTAAAATTATGCAAATTAATATCTTCAAACGCAGTAATTGAAAAACCTTTATGTCAAATCTTAACAGAAGTCACTTGTCTTGCTATAGTTGCCTTGGACGAAATTCATCTCACAAGGAAACACAGAACTGTTGTATAATTGCACCCTAAATACCTCACTGAGTGGTAATACAGATAGAGAAAAGCAGAGTGAAATAGCCAACAGATTTTTATGCAGTGCTTTTTCTGTTTAAAAAGTTTGCAGGATAGTTTAGTACATCACAATTAGCATACTGTAATTATGGATTTGCTCAGGGTATGGCAACACTGTGAGGAATTTTTTTCTTCATCAGGGTGTGCTGGGAATTGTTTAACACTGCAGCATTGGACACAACACATTTTTTAGTTATACATACATGTATATATATATAAAATAATTCTCCATCCCTCTGGACCTTTTAGCTTTGGTTAGAATGTTTACAATAGTTGAGTAGTTGACTTAAAAATAATGTAATCCTTTGCAGACCCCCCACCCCCCGCCCTTGTGGCATCTGAGTACCACCATCACTGCATAGATCTGCAAATATTTACATATAATTTCATAATAGAGTATAAATAGCAATATGGTACTTCTGGCTAAAGAAACCAAATTACTCCTTAGAATGAGGTGTGTGTGTGTATATATATTTATATATGATTTTTTTAAAAAGTCATACTAGTTTAGATTCTGTCCCATATCAAGTAAGAAACAAAACATTTTTCAGTGAACTATTCTATAATCTAATTATATTATCCTAACTTGTCAGAAGGGGTTTTTTTTTAATCTTGAATTTTGGAAGAGGAGGACAAGTGAGAGCTTATATTACAGGGGCTGATTCTGTCTCCACAGAAACCAGTGGAGTTAGTGCATGAAAATAGCTTCCAGTGGAGAGGAAGCCTCGGCTGGGGGGGCAGCGGGGGGACAAAGAGAGGCTTCTTCCTTCCTTCCTTTCTTCCTTCCCTCTTCTCCTTAACCTCATCATTGATATTTACTTTTAATTAAGAAAACCTTGCATTAAGGGTATTTACACATGAAAAGGTGTTGAAATGCTGTTTGTTCACAGTCATTAAGTAATTAGCCTGAATTCATGAAAAGCATCATCAAGTCAAACCAGGGAGCCGAGAAGTATTGAATGTACTTAATATTTAGAATCGATCCCCTCGTGCTGAGCCTCCCTAAAGAAGCTCCGTGGCCATTTTGGGAGCACCTGGAGGGTCGTCCTGTTCCTCTGTGTGTGTGTGTGGGCCCATGTGAACTGCTGGCCCTTTCACCAAGCCAAACTGTGAATATGCAGAGAGCAAAACTGTGTTTAAAACACATTCACCGATCCCCAATGCACCGAAATTCCCACCTGGACCTTTGCTGCTTTTCTTTTTTTTTTCCTGTTTCCCCTCCCATCTTTTACTGGAGTGAAATTATCAGAGGAGGAAAATAAATCTTCCTCCCCAGCTGCCTTTAAAGTGCCCCGAGCCAGCTGCAGCGTTTGGGATCCTCCAGATGCAGTGGAACAAACGGATTGCACGTCCCCCTCAGATCCCTGTACAGCATCCTTCCCCTCCGACTCTTTTCATTAGAAAAAGTAGAATATGGAGACTTGGGTATAAATGTTTACACACAGTCATATAATTACATAACATGAAACATTTTACATAGTTTGAGGTGAGCATCTCTTTAGACTTTTAAACATTAGGAGTGCAAGTTTAATGTAATCATTGCTTCTTTAACACTGAAAATATTATGGATTTATTTTTTAAAAAACTTAAAAATACTGCACCACTCCATAAACAATGTTTCCATTAAGTAGCTTGGAAAATTAGGCTTTATGTCAACATCTGTAAAAATTAGAATCTGATGTAGGTCCCCTACAATTTTAAAATAGGTTACTTATCTGATTTACTTTGTGATGGGCTGTAGGTATTATACTTCACATTCCTTATAGGGCAGCTGCTGGCACTTGCACTGTCCATAGCCATTGATGATGATGAAGGGTCCTTCGTGGGTGGGTTCGTACTCGTTATAGGGTCCCTGGTCTGACATATTGGCCATGTGCAGCCGCGTTTGGGATCGGAGCTGCCTGTGGTTTTGAATCATTGAGCACTGCCTAATTCTTCTTAATGTAGGAGGGCAGCACTTCCTGGAGATGAACACTATAAAAATGATAAAAAAGAAAGAAAACAATAAAGCCATTGTTCCTGTAATTACCCTCTGAGTGAAGATGGCATTGTTTGGCTCGGGGAAATGTTCTTCGGTGGTAACGACCATGCCTGCCGTAGTTGGAATCTCTTTGTCTCCCATATGGAAATGAGAAGAGCTGATTCTTTTCGTGTACTCGGTAGTCGGGGCCGTGTACGTCGTAGCCACGGGTGTAACAACAGTCGATAAATTCCAGCAAAGCTGAAAACCATACACTGCATCCAGAATATCCTCTCCCTGGGTGTGGTCGGGGCTATGGCAGAGGATGGAGTG
The DNA here is from genome assembly GCA_035041135.1 of Platyrinchus mystaceus. NCBI lineage: Eukaryota > Metazoa > Chordata > Aves > Passeriformes > Tyrannidae > Platyrinchus > Platyrinchus mystaceus. Next base: position 1,185,191 of record JAWWLV010000030.1, read on the forward strand.
CTCCCACCGACCTTGGAAGCCACTCAACCATGTGGCCAAGGCGCAGATCTTTGGGCTGCATTCCCACAGATTGCCGGAGAGGCCCACGGTGGTGAGGGATGTCAGAGAACTTAGGATCTTGGAATCCAGAGTGGTGAGCTTGTTGTTATCCATGAGGAGGATTTTAAGGTTAGGCATAGTTTCAAAGACGGTTAGGTCGATGGCTTTGATTTCGTTCCCAGTCAAATCGAGCTTTGCTAAGGTGCCCCAGGTCCACTCCATCCCACATGTCAAGTTGCTAATTTTGTTCCACTGCAAGAAGAGCGTGTGCAGGCTGCTCAGCCGGAGGAAGTGAGCAAAATTAATCTTTGTCAGCTGGTTGTGCTCTAGGTGAAGCTCCCTCAGCTTGATTAATCCCGCAAATCCATTGCGAGCCAAACTTCGCAAGCGGTTTGTGCTCAAATCCAGGAATTCCAGGCTACGACAGTCCCAGAACAGGCGGACCGGGATGGTCCGCAGGGAGTTGGATCGCAAGTGCAAGGTCTGTAGCTTGCGAAGGCCGTAGAAGAGCTCGGGGTGCAGAGAGGATAACTGATTAAAAGAGAGGTCCAAATTCTGCAGGTTAAGCAGCTGGCTAAAAGTTGTGTTTGGCAAATGAAAGATTTTGTTGGAACTTAAGACTAATTCCTTAAGTTTATACAGTCCTTGAAAAGAATCTTCTCTGACTGTTGCAATTTGATTATGATCTAAGTGAAGCCAAGTAAGTTGACTGAAGCTTGCAAATTGATCCCTTTCAAGTTCAGAAATATAATTGTGCCTCAGTGACAAACCTAGCGAGCCCTTTTCAGTGGTGTTTGGCACTGAGTGAAACCCCTGAGAGTCACAGTAAAAGAGCAGCTTCTCACAGCGACATTTTGGTGGACAAGCCATGCCCAAGGCAGGCAGCATTTTTAAAACCATACTCATTGCATATAGTGCTGCCAGCATACGAGCCCCTAATGGCCACTTGAAATGTAAGCCTGCAGAATATAATTTAGGAAAACAACAAGATAGGATAGCCTTATCAGTACACTTGGAACATCACAGTGGAAGATTTCACTGCAGATAACATTGCCATGCATTTCCGACAAGCTAATTCTAAATGCAAGAAACAACTTACTACGACAACCCGAATACCGGGACATTACACTTAGCAGGAGGCTTTATCTCCATTGGGGAGGGTTTACAGTGGCACTATCGGAAAACATTCTCTTTCATAAGGTTCAGTGCAGAGCAATCAGCTTTAGCATCTAACTGCTCCTTTAAAGCAGAGCCGGTCATTCGTTATACAAGGAAGAGAGAAACACAGCAACTTACCCATTCTTTTGAGTACATTGGAGGGTGCATTCAGTCGTAGTTTGAGACTCAACGCCGTGAGTCTGTGAAAGGCTCTGATGTAAGACAGCCTTGAATAATTGACTGGGTTTAGTGTCCTTTGATATTAGTGCAAAATCGAATCCACGATGCTCTCTTGGAATATTCCTTTTGAAATCGCTGCCTTGATCTCCTCTGACAGGTATGCAATTTTTAAATCTTAATACAAGTTTTCATCCTCCGTGGCTGCTCAGCTGATTAATTGAAGCTCACGTTTTCCTTTTCCACAGCTGTGGCTTCCTTTAGTCCTAACTTGTTGATGGCAGATGGGTGGCTTATTGCTGAGAGAAGCTCCTGTAGTAGCATGAGTGCATTTACTGAAAAGCTTTTCAGGGAAGCGGTACAAGAATGGATTTGCTTATGCGCTGCGACCACACAGGGCTCTATATAGGCTGACGTCACCTGGTGACGTTCCTTTTGTTTGGGTTTTCCAGAAGCTTTGCTGTTTTAAAGCATTGTGCTGCATACTGTGATCGTGTTAAAGACCACTGATAGAGGGAGGAAAAAATCCAACAGCAGGAGTCCTTGGTCCCCGCGACAGAAGGAGCAGGGCAGACTTGCAGCACCCTGCTCCCCCCACATCTGCACTGGCTCTGCTCAGCTGGGGTTAAAAGCAGTGCAGAGCTGCGGGTGGAAGTGCCTGAGTGCTGGCTGCTCCCAGTTTTCTGCTAAATATCCCTGCATGAAAGGAACTTTTAGATGCAAAATGCGCACAGTTTGAATAGAGGCTGCTGGTCAGCACCAGCTTTGATGGAGGTGAGAGGGTCTGGGCAGCTGAAAGCTCTGTGTAGCAGCAGCGTGTGGCTGTGGTCCCTGCAAAACTGGCAGAGAGCAGTCGAGTGGCTGAGGTGGTGTGTCAGAAGTACAGCCCAGGAGCAGGGGACAGGAGCGAGCGCTTCAGGCGAGGAGAAATTTCTGGAAAAAGCAAAGCCTGCTTTAGGGCACAGGAAAAATTTAATTGGAATCCAGCTTGACAGTGTGCGGTTATGAAACTAGAAAATCTATTTTCTCCTCCCAAACGGTGCCTTTTGTACTTGCTTTTTCCTGGGGACTGGAGTGCAGGAGAGGAAATGGTGAGGTTGGCATTCGCAGGACGGGCTCGGAGCAGTGCGAGGGCTGCCTTGTTGTCACCCACTGCATCCTGCTGCTGTGTGTCTGCTGTGAAACGGGGGACACTGCTCCCCTTAGCACCTGGCTGCGGGGTAGGTCCATAACAGTTACCCTGGGGGGTTTAGCATTGCAGAGATGTGCATTTGCAGGAGCAGTGACCCTGCAGAGCTGTGTGTGCTGGTCCAGCCCAGCCGGGCTCTGGCTGGAGCGTGCACCCACAGCGAGGAGGAGGAGATGCAGAATGGGCTTTTTGCTTGGTTTAAAAGTTCATTGCCCCCTTATTCAGAGCAACCTCTCCTCAGGGACAGCTGGTACTGAAAGGTGAATTAACAGGCTCGATTGAAATTTTTATAGGTTTTTAGGATGCGTGTGCAGGAAAGCCTTCAGAGCAACTGCTCTGGTCATGGCTCGATGTGGATGAGGCAGGGGGATGCTGGCGTCCCATTCCAGGCAACTTGGATGAGCTTTTTTTATTTTCACCTTGAGATGTAAAGCAATAATACAGGAGGAAGCACCTGAAAATGTTTGCTCTGTAATGGCAAGCAATCGCGTCCAACCTCCAAGATATGGAATGAGCTGAGAATAACAAGCTTCTCATGCTGACGGAGGAAGATGAATTGTGTCTAAAGAAGGTTTTAAAATAAAATGGCTGTTTACCTTTGTTATTAAGTGTTGGTTCCTTGCTTCTTAGAGGCACTTGCTTAAACTAAGACTTGCTGTTTTCTGCCTGCTTCTCCCTTGGCTGTCGCATGGTAGAATGGTAACACTGCTTGTGGTGCTCCCTATCAGGGGTGGGCAGACTCAAAGGGAGCACTAAGTGGAAAGTAAAGGGATGGAGAAGGTGAACTCTTTAAAAACACACAAAAATAAAACCTCAGACCCACCCAAGAAACCTAAAGCAAAATGAATAAACCCTTCCCTGAACCCATCAGGAGAGTAACTGTCTTTAATGATTAAGCAAATTAGGAAATGTTAAGATACGTCTTAAATTGCTCTACCATAGTAAATGTTTTCACATTTGCTCCAGGGTGAAGGAAATACATGCAAGGAAATTACATAAACCTATTTGAAGAGTTTGTTCCCATTTAATGTTCCCTGTGCAAAGAGCACAGGAGCTGAAAGCCGGGCTCAGCTGTCCGACAGAGCCCCGCAGTACCTGCGGCTGGGCTTCTTGGAGCAGCTCATCTGCAACGTCCTCATCTGGAGCGTTGGTTTGAATTTTAATAGCACTTCAGTATGTTAACATAACATTTAACAACGTGTTCCAAAGGGTGTAATTTGAGGTGAACTGTTACCCCTCTCCTGTGCTGCCTCTTTTCGCTGTTACTGGGAGGCTGAAATGAGGTATCGTTGGAAACGTTTCGCTTTTTTGCATCAGTATCTGTTGGTAGGTTCCTCCCATGTTAAGCTTGTGTAATTTGGCACAGAGTTAAGAGTTAATGTTCAAACACCATGAGTTGTTTCCTTTCTGAAGCTCCCTATTCTTTGGCTCTTAACCAAACAAGGGCCATTTAGCACCTTGCCAGCGAGTTTCCTGTTTAGGAAACTGTTAACACGAACTTTATGGGCGCTTTTCTTAGAAAAACGTGTTTTTATGTGCACTTGTTGTGAAATTACAGTTATTACCACTGTGTGTATCTGAGTCTCCTAAGTCTGGAACTCTAATGTAACATTCACATTGTTCCCTGGGAGCTGTCTGGGGTGTCAAGGTGTAACAGGCCGGGAATAAATCCCAGCTGCCCAGAAAGCTCGTGCAAATGCATTTCTTCTGAGACTGGAAACTCACTTGCCTGCCGAGGAAAAGCACATCTGAGTGGCATCTGGGGACTTGTGCCACCACAGGAGCTTCCATGTGGCAGCCTGAAGCTTCACATGCAATGTGGAGAGGGAGATTGGCATGTCTGCCTCAGGAATAAGCTTGCTAGGATCAGATAACCCTTTCGGGGGCTTCTCACTTACCCCATTCCTGCAGCAGCAGCAGAACTGGTTTTCCTGCTAAATCCATGCGCTGGGAAAGTAGAATTGCACCCTGAGGCTGGCGTTGTCATTTAGTTAGGCTGACATCTTGTGGAAGCCTTCCTAGTGTATTAAGACCAACAAATAAGCTAATTTTACTTGATGTAGATGTGGGCTGTGTGACTTTGCTGTGCTGGAGGCCTGGAGGATGCAAGTCCTGGAGCTGCAGGTGAGACTGGGGTGCCCAGGATGTGCAGCCACGTGCAGGGCACTATGCAGGCATGTGGCTCACCCCTGTGCCTGGGGGAGGGGCTGTGGTACCCACTGCTGGACGTTGGCACGTCAGGGACAGCGGGAGGATTGCTGGTTTTTGCCAGCAGGCAGTGGCTGTGCTGTGTCACGGGCTGGGAGGCAGGAGGGGAGCAGGGCCCTGTGGCTGCAGCGTTCCCGTGCGCGTCCCGTCACTCCGATGTGCTGCCGGGGGGGCTGGGCCACCAGGGAGCCCTGAGAGATGGGCACAGGAGAAAAGGCATGTCTGAGGTGATCCAGCAGCAGCAGATGTGTCCGGAGAGGGCAGTGGGAGGGGTGGGACAGGGCACCATAGGTCAGGTGTCCTTGTCTTCCTGGGAGCAAAGGACATGTCTGCTGCCGTGTAGCATGGTGGCTGTCACAGTGGTGTGCCCTGTCACCTCCCTGTCTGGCAGCTGTCTGCACCTGGCACTGGTTGCACATATTAATTCCTCCTTGTACCAGGGTGAGTGCAGGAGCCAACCTTACCCTCTCTGTGGCCACAGCAGGGAGTGTGGGACCATCGTGGGCACAGCCTGGCTGTGGGGAGGGACAGTGGAGTGGGAGTGGTGTAGCATGGCCAGCTGTGCAGGAGGGACAGTGCAGGCATCTTTATTCTCATTCAGGTTCTTGCTGAACCCTGGGTGATGCCACGCAGCCCCTGTGCTTGGCTGAGCTGTGGGTCACCGTGGGAGACTCCTTCCTGCAGCAAACCAGTGTGCAGTCCGGCTTCCTCAACAGGCAGAGCCGGGATGTGAAAACACTGCTGAAATTCCTGTGTGTCATACTTCACTGCTCACCCTTCCTGGCCTTGAATCAGCACTGTTATATCTGGAATTTGTTGGCAGCCCTGCTGTCACGGTGATGGAGGGGTGTGGATGGTTATCCTTCGTAGACGTGGAATTAGGTGAGGTGGCAAGGCAAAACCAGACACGAGGCAAAATGCAGCTGAGCACTGAATCTCCTGCCTCTCTGTGAAGCTGAACATGATGGGAGCACACTGACACAGCCCTGCCTGCCCAGAGGAAGGTGTGCCAAGCACTCATTTTTCACTTATGAAATCCCCATCATTAACCACGATGCTGCCTCTTGTACTGACAGCCCAGAAGACAATTCACAGATCACCTGAAGCAGAAACCCCTCTGCAAACCATCTTTTTTGGGTAATTGTGTGGTGGGTGGCAGGTGGGACAGTGATAGCTCTCAGTCATGCAGCAGTGGCACATCTGGCTCTCATCTGGGTGCTGGTTTGGGGGGAGGGATGTTGGGCTCTGCAGGGATGCTGTGAGGGCTGGTGCTGGGAAGGAGGCACTGTCTCCCTCAATAGCTCTGTGGCTTTAGCTTAACCCAAACTGAGGATGAGCCTTTGATATTAACAATGGAAGTTTTTGGTGTTTAGCTGCAAAAACATGTTTTTGAGTAACTCATTGCAATTCCTGTGCTGCTGATCCTGGTGGCATGAACTGCCATCACTGTGCTCTGGTACCTTTATTAGAGTTGGGGTTGGGTTCTCTCAGTAGCTTTAGGAAAAAGTTCTGTGTTTTGGTTGTTTGAATTCAGGTGGCACACCTACAGCGGGAGTGCTTTGTGACAGAGGTGGTGATTTTACTCCCCTCCCTGTGTGCAAATGCCCTTCCTTTGCTTTGAGCTGTTAAAACAAGCCCTGCTGGGGATGGTGGTGTGAGCTGGGATTGAAGGGATGCCACAGGGAATGCTTGTGTTGCTCTCCAGTCAGGGCAGCAATAGTGGGGGAAGAGCAGAAATTACGGGGGATGAGGGAAACAAGCAATTTTTAACACCAATTCTATCCTCTTTGATAAAGATCTGATTTAAAGTAAATTTGCACTGTGGCTAAATTTATTATCCATGATACCAGACAGAGCTGGGGTATCATACTGCAAAATGATTGACATGGTCATCATGACCCTATTAAATCTACTGAATCTATTAGCTGCTCAATGACTGCAGGGCTTGTGATTCCCTCAGCAGAGTTTTGTGCTGAATATCTAAAAATCCTATTAGGAATCCGAATATTCAGGCTTTGCTATTGTGAGTCCTGGTAATCCTGTGGATAGGACAGGCTGAGAGCTGGGCTGTGTTGTGCTGTGTGTCATTAGCTGGCTCCTCACTGAAGGTTTAGACTAGAAATGAGGACCAGTTTTTTAATGGTAGAGCTAATTGGGTACTGGAACAAATTACCTAGAAGTGGTAAACTGTCAGTTGGAGCCTTTAAAGCGTGATTTATTGCTTAAGAGAGGGAGACCAGCTCAAACGGGACTTCTGAGCTGTAGGGTGGAAGCAATGGGTAAAATCCGTGGTATTTGTGGGAGCCTGGTCAGGGTGACTGTGCTGTGGTCAGGGATGGTCTTCAGTGTGTTCCTGTGCCCAGCAGGGTTCATGCTGCCACAGGCTGTGCAGGTCTTCGTGTGCTTCAGAGACCACAGTCCCACTGGTACCTCATGGGCTTGACTGGTCCCACAGTTAGTGTTGATGTTTCATTTTATGCAAAAAGAAATTTCAGTGGGGCAGAACTTGTCATCCTTGTCTCCAGGCCAGGGCCTTGGTTAGAATTGGCTGTGATGGTTTAAGATGTTAATGGCAGCAGGGTCTGCCATAGCCGCAGAGGTGGGGGTGTCCACCTTGCCTGTCCTCTTCTGCCCCATTCACCAGTCCTAACAAAGGAGCCCCATTAGTAACTGCATGTGCTAAGTCATTGAATTACCACAGCTAAATTAGCAGGGAGTTTTATCCTCAACCTTCTGAAGGAAATTCTGGTCATGCTTTTGACAAGCTTCTGTACTAAAACTTCTGAATGCCAACAAGGTGGAAATAAACTGGAGCTGCCTTCCTGAAATCTAGTGGGGTTGGATTAAACAGCTCTTGCAGTGCTAATAGGTGGTGTAGTTCCAGGGGAAGGGATCAGCAGGCTGAAATCGGTGCTGCTCAGGCTCTAATGGGCTCTTCGGGGTGTTCTACGTAGTGGTCTCATGAACTGAATGTCCATTAGTGGAAGCCATCTCTTGGTTTTCCTCTCATCCAAAAGGCAGCTGGTGCTGTGCACCGAAGCTGTTGTGGGCTGTGAAGCCGGGGACAGCAAAGTGGAATTGATGGGTGGCCTTGCTTCAAATGCCTGCTCCTGCTTCGTGTTAAAATGGTAATGTGGGGGCACCCAGGGAGAAGTAAAATGGTACTTCTTGGAACAGCTGACTGTTTGGCTTTCTACATAATGGATGAATGTATCTCTTAAATCCAAAGATATTCCTGGGAAAAAAAAACAACCCACATGTGTAGGGAGAGGTGCCGTGGGTTCAGCAACATGGTCACATGGCCGTAGGTAAAGTGGTGTGAAACACCAGGAAGAACAAGGAGCTGCCTTTGCAGGTTGATGTCTCAGAGCAGCCTGTGGTTGGTGCAGTGGCAGGTTTTGGGGTGGATGACCCCCTTGCTCCCCTCGGGGTGCAGGCAGTGCCCACCACCACCACTGCACCCGAGCTGCAGCTTCAGGGCAGGCTGAACGGGGACTTTGCAGCCTTAACTGCAGCTTGTCTTCCACATCCTCTGAGCAGGGAACAGCAAACTGTTGGGCAAATAAACAGTATTAGCCTTCACTTTATTTAGAGACTTCAGCTCCGATTTTCGAACATGGAGTGAAGAACGGGCCAACCTGGGGCTGCCAAGGGCTGTGGCATCATCAGAACAAGCTGCTGGGTGTAGTTTGAGTCACTTTTCAGTTACCTTTTGTGTGATGACAAGCAAATCACTTGATCAGGGAGTGACAAATCTTCAATAATTCATTAAACTGTAATGACATTACAACATCCTCATTCCTCCCCCCATTCTTTATTCGTGCTGTAGAGTGGACTTGATGTTTTAGATTCAAGGCTGCTCATCCAGATATTTCAGACCAGCCTGTCACCTGGAGAATTGATACCTGGCATATCCTCACTGCAGCACTGCTAAATGGGTTTGCTTCTCAACTGGATAATTATATTGATTGTGGCTTAGAACTTCAGAAATTGGATTGTGGTTGCACAAAGTGTGTTTTGAAACTCTAATATAACCTATGTCATACAGAATAAACTCCCAGCAAAACCAGACCACCACTGTTGTCTTACCTGACACTCATTTTGATACAAATGAGGATATTTTTGACCCAGTGTGTGATGGAAAAGAGAAGCTGCCACTGCTGTTTGGGCCTTTGCCCTCTCTAACAGGGCTCCCTCGAAATGTGCTCTATCAAACCTCAGTGAAGTCCAACTCCCTGTGGGTGGGCCTGGGGACTGACTTGAGATGTTGGATTTCATACCCAACAAATGTTTGATAAGGATTGTATACTTTTGATCTTGGCTGCTCAGGAGCAGTGTTGTGTGGCACTGGGGATGAGGGTGTGTAGGGAGCACTGCTGTCCTGCCCAAACCAGCAGGGAGGTGGAGACTCCACCTCCAGTGTGCATAATCACTTTAAAAAAAACCAAAATAAAGAAAGAAGTTGACAATATACTTGAAATGAACAGTACTGGTTCTACTTTTGGGCCCTGAATAGCTGTGTAACTCTTTGTCTCTTTCAGGCTGGGCGCAAGGAGAGGAGTGATGCCCTGAACTCTGCCATTGATAAAATGACCAAGAAGACCCGAGACCTGCGCAGACAGGTAATGACTGTGTCAGAGCTGGCACTTGCTGAGGCAAGAGAGTGCAATTCTGCATGTTTGCCCTCTTGGGACTGTTGCCTGAGGATTTGTTTCTAGTGGGTACTGGGCTTGTCTGCTTGTTTTTAGTGAATTAAAAGCTAGAAGCTTCCAGTGTGTGGCTTAGAGGGAAGCATGGGTGGGAATGTAATTCCCTGTCACCTTTGTGAAAAGATGTTGGATTCTTAATTGTCTTCATGGCAAGAGAGATGAAAAAAATCCCCCCCAAACCCCAAAACTAACTCCCCCTTCATGGATTTTGAAGATAATCACATATGTTTTATAATTCTGGGGCTGTTCATCTCAGCCTATTTTATTTGAGGATTGTATTTATGCAGCATCAGCCTTTTGTCTGTTTGGTTGTAGAGCAATATATTCCCCCTTTTGAGTAAACAGGAGTATGGATCAAGTTTGTTGAGAAATGTTTTTATTGTAGTAGAAAAATAAAAAAGTTAAATCAGCGTGTTGCTTAATCATCTCAGGGAAAGCAGCAAATTTACTCAGACAAAACCAATATGAGCTGCTAAATCAATATTTGTGGCCAAACTGGTGACTTGCACTTCTATAACTAATCCATTTTTTAAGGAGATTTAATTTGAATTGAAGCAAAAAGTGTATAGACAAGACTTAGTGCAGGGAAAGCCTTGGTCACACAAAGGAAAAAGGATCAATGACAAAAGTAGTTTAAGCTTTACGTATTAATACGGTCAGAGGAAGCAGCAGAGGAGCTGCTGAGGAATAACTCACTCTTTTATTTTTATTTTAGCTCCGCAAAGCTGTTATGGACCATGTATCAGACTCTTTTCTGGAAACAAATGTTCCACTTTTAGTATTGATTGAAGCTGCCAAGAATGGCAATGAAAAAGAAGTTAAAGAATATGCCCAAGTTTTCCGTGAACATGCCAACAAATTGATTGAGGTAAGATGGTACAAATTAAAATGAAATTGTCACCGGTTACATTAAGGAAAGATGAGGCAAACCACATTTTTTGATTCTGCTGAAACATGCAGCAATTTCTGTAATAGATTTGCTTTAAAATTTTATTTGAATGAATTTAAACACAGTTTAATATTTAAATAATTTAAAATGTAAGCTTATAAAAAGCAGCTGTTAAATAACCCATGTAGTTGTAGATATTATACAATTTGAGTATATGATAAAGGTAAATTGATTTGTTACTTGGAGGTGGTGAATTGGAGTAAGGGAGACCATGGCAAGACTGTCCTGCTGGATTGAAGCCTGGAGGTTTTTCTTTTCAGTAAAATCCAAGTGAAGCTAAAAAGGCCTTTTCTTGGAAGACCTTTAGTGCAAGGAAAGCCTTGGTCACACAAAGGAAAATGAAATAGAAATGAAACCAACTTGTGTGTGTGTAAAG
>JAWWLV010000030.1:1211150-1240840 GCA_035041135.1 Platyrinchus mystaceus
TGGCTGCCCCTGGATCCCTGGAAGTGTCCAAGGCCAGGCTGGACGGGGCTTGGAGCAACCTGGGCTAGTGGAAGGTGGTGTCATTAATGGTTTCAAAATTGGTTAGAACTGAACGAGTGTGGACACTTCATATATCCTGATGGGTTACTGGTCACTACTGGGAGGAGGCAAAAAGTTTCCTACGGAAGGAAATAAACCCCATTTCTGACAGGTGTGTTTTGTTTCCTCTCACCTCTTTCACAGGTTGCCAACTTGGCCTGTTCCATCTCAAACAACGAAGAAGGTGTGAAGTTGGTTCGCATGTCAGCCAGCCAGCTGGAGGCCCTGTGTCCCCAGGTAAGGGAGAGCAGAAGAACAGAAGAGAAACCCCAATAAACTGGGCAACTGGTCCTGCTTAGGACTTGCTCTGATCCCTTAGTGGTTATCTGTGGACTTGCTGCAGAAATGGACTTTTTCCTTAATATACATAGAGGGTGAAATGCAGTGAAGGCATCAATATTTAGAAACTTTAGGGAATCAATGATGTGAATGGGGCATTTTTATGTCATAGCTCTAATTCCATTTGGCCAGGGAATTCCAGTAACCTGCAGCACAGTAAACCAGGGAACCTTCAGTGGTTTGCTGTGCACATTCATGTTGCAGAAAGGTGCCTCCTGAAGGGGTTACTGCTCCTGTGTTTGCTGTAAGATGAATTATAGAATATTATTTTTTTACTTGAGTAGAATATAATTATGCCAAAAAACTCTTGATGGGTAGGATGAGAGGAAGCTGTGTATGTGTGAAGAGTTTGAACCTGTCTGAGACTATCTTCTAATTAATAACTTTTTAGTGGAAACAAGGAAATTAAGTTTATATAAGTACTAGACTATCCTCTTCCCTTTTGACAGCCTGATGTTTTAAATGTCAACAACTAGATACTTGGATGAACCCCTGAAGACTACAGTGAGCTGTTGATTCTTGTAATTTACATTTTTTAAAGCAACAGGAAATTCAGATCTAAAACATCCAAATAAGCTGTTGTTGGTAAAGAGGAACTAATGGAAAATATGTGCTCAGAAAACCTGGTGAAATGGCATTTTATGAAAATAAGGTGTATTGTCTCGCAATTACTTGGAACATATATGGTTTTCCCATATATACAGGTCTTTTTTAAAACCACTTGGAGGGAGGAAAATGATTTTCACCTGTACCCACCTCAGCAGGAGGGGAATTTTGAGGGAACAGGTGAACAGTGTGAAGAGCAGGACTGTTTTACCCTTTGCATTACTTCCAAGTAACAGTGCTGTTAAAGGGGTGAAGATAAAGCACTAAATACTATCCAGGAGGCCTTTTGGCATCCCAGGGTGGCCTTCTGTGGTTCCCACTCCTGCATCCAGCCCTGGGGCTGCTGCATCAGTTGTGTTGGCCGTGCTGTTCTCTGCCTCCCACATCTGGGGCTGCTCAAAACCAAAGGTCAGGTTTTACAGTTGGAACAAAGCAAGTGGAAGAAAAAGCTTTTGAGAATCCATTTTTAAGGGCTTGCTCTTCCCTGAAGGAGCCAACTAGGCTGCTGTAATTTTTTTCCCAGTTATCTCCAAGAATGCAGGTGTCCAACTCATGGTGTTCCAAACAAATACTGCTGCTTTTGAAAATAATCATTGAAGAAAGTCAGGTTTTTCTTTGAATCTAACTGTTTCTGGTGAATGTCCAAGTCTGTGGGGGTGTTTTCTCCTCCCCATTGCTGAAATGGTGTGTATTTCAGACTCTTCTATCTTTGCTTTTCCATCAACTGCCTATTTAAATAACTCTACTCCTGTATAAAATAAACACCACGATAGTCAGCATGAAATAATGACCCAACTGCAGTCACTAGTCACCAGTGGAGCCTCATCTCCTGAAGTGCAGCTGTTAACCTTTGACTTCAGGGATTATGGACAATATATTTAACACACATTGGAAGCTCTGAGTATCCATAAATGCACAAGGGCTTTAACTGATGGATTTGGGCTTTACGAAGGTCACATCTCTGAACTTCCAAGCCTACAGTTTAGATGCTCCACTGCACAGTCTTGCCTTAATTTCAGGGTCGTCACCAAGAGATTAGTAAATGACACTCTAGATGTTCATAGCAGTTGAAAGAGTGCTTTTATATTACGTTACATGCTCTAGGGTTGATTCTTTAATGCTCTAAGAGTATTTAAACATGTTGTGAATCCCGAGAGATAATTAGGGGCACTTGTCTAAGCTGTTGTACAAATGGCATCTGTGTTTTCTCCTAACAATAGTTTGTCTTATGCCAGTGTAAGTGATGCAGCACTTCATCGTCCTCCTTCTCAGCTGCCTCACTCAACAGTCCCCAAACCTTGGCTGTTCTGGAGAATCTCTAAAAGCTTCTAGGTACCAAGAACAGCAAACTGGGATTTTATTTCCTTTTTTAGATAATTACCTATTTATTTTGCAGTTTATTCCTGATGAGATCTGCAGCTGCTTCTTGATGCCTTTTGGGTGGCCATGCTGAACAAATGAGTGAATTAGGCATAAGAGATGGATTAAACCCACCATTATATGCCCCCCCCCCTCTTTTTTGGCTTAGGAGGTATTTTTCCGGGAAAATGCTGGATTCAGAGTGAGTCAAGTCAGTCAGTAATTATGATAGTCTGAGGAACTCAAGTGACTGTATCAATATCACACAGAAATATGATGTATGAAATGTAATTCAAGGTATTGCTGTGGTTGAAAGGATGGAACTGAAATTTAATGCACTTGAGTCCCAGGTAACCTCTTAAATAGTTTAGCTGAGTGGAGGCCATTCTGTGAGTAGGGAATTCCTGGTTAAAGAATGATTTCTGCAGAAATCAATCTGTAGAGTTAATTATAAAAGCTGTATCTCAAATAGAGCCTTTATTCACTCCCTTGCCATCAGGAGCCATTGATCTGCCAGCAGGAGTAAGAAACAGGCAACTCTTCAAACTGGCCAGGGAAAACCTGGAAGTTTTGTTGGTATGGACAAGCAGTGAGTCCTTGCCAGTGTCACCCTTGGGTTCAGACATTCCCGTATTGGAAATCTAGTTCTTTGAGGATAAAGAAGATGCTGAAAATGTTTCATCCAAAAGTCTCTACAGAAGCAAACAGTTAATTTGTTTAGCGTGGCTTTGTTACTGGAAATCAGCTCTTCCTCAGGAGTAACATCATCCTTCCTGTTTGTGGGTCCCCAGCCAATTAGCACAGAAATTAATGTGAAGTTGAAGACTTACTGGGATATTTAGAGCTCCCTTTTGATGGTGCAGGAGGAGCTGTTGGGAAGAGCTGTGCCTGCTCTGGAGCAGCCAGCTGGGTGATCTGTGTTAGTCTGGGTTTATAGGGGAGATAATCAGGCAGATTCAGGGGGTCACTGGTGTTTTCCTCATGAAGCCCTGACTTACAAGCCTGCCTGAATTCTTTCTTTTGAGAACATGCTTTGCTGGAAGGGAAACACCTTTGTCCACAGCTCCATGCCTCACTGGGTGGTGGGGAAACCACCAGGCCAGTTTGGAGGTGGTTCAGATGAAGGAACTGAAGTCCTCATCACTGCAGTCAAATTAAAAATTTAAAAAAAAAAAAAAAAATCTTAAGATGACTTTCATAATGGAAATGGAAAATTACTGCTGTGAAATGCTTGGAAGAGCTGCCTGTGCATGCATTTGCCTGGCAGAGCGCGGGGGGAAGTTTTCTTTGCCTCCTTGCTAAACACAGAGTCTGCCAATGGTGAATTAGGGAAAGATTTTGTTTATCTCTACTCAGAAACCTGGATCCTCACTCCTAACTCTGGCTTCTGCACTCTGTTTCCAAGAAGTACTTGCTTTGGAGCCTGCTATGGCTGTTTTGTAACAGCATTTTGCATTAAAGATGCCTGAGAAGAGAGCTTAAACTATGGGAGTGTTTCTGATCATGCAAGCTGTAGGTGTTAAAAGCAACAGTGAGAATGCCCCAGCACAGCTCTTGAAAGGGAGGAGAATTCTCCAGCCTTTTGATGTGACAGTCTGTTGTCACTTGAGCTCCTTTTACCAGCTATACATTGACTTGCTCAATTTTTACAGCCTCCATGAAGTTCATCTATAGACTCCTAACCAAAGTGCAATCAGGCTGGGAGTTTTAAAAAGGAATTCTGGAGTAGAATTCCCATCAGCCTGGGTGTCTGCTTCTGCCAGCTAAAGCTGGAGCCATTGCCCTGGAGTATAACCATCTGCAGGAGACCTGCACCTCCCTGGGGTGGACTCCCAGGACCTGCTCTCCCATCTGGAAGGCAGAGCTGGTTGCCTTTCTCCTCCACAGCCCAAAGAGCTCATCCTCCTTAGAAATGCTGCGAGGACACCAGGCAGAACCTCTGCCCACCCTTCCCATGCTCCCTCCATCCTGGAGCGAGGTCAGCATGTGACACCGAGTGTCACCCGTTAAATGGACTCCAGGTAATTCCTGGATTAAATTACATTTCAAACAAAAATAAATAGGCTTCTCTCATATTAACATCTTGTTTTAATAATTGCTGTTCCACATCTTTCTATTCCAGTTTTGAAATGCTTGAAAAGCCATTTGCTGCTTATAGATTTCTGATGAGGCAGATGGCTCATATGTGATCACACCTACAGACACACAGGCAAAACACTAAAGCATAAGAATCCCATGGAGAGTTCCAAAAACTTTTGTTTAAAAGTTGGAGTATCATAGAGAAACAAAGAAAACCTTCCAATCCACCCCCTCAAATCAACCAAACCCAAATGTGACCAGGAGATTTTGTCCTCCCTGAGCCCTCAGTCACTGCCAGTTCCCTGGTGGCTGTTGGAGAAGGAGAAATCTTAATTTTTCTTGCAGTAAAGACTTAACATCAAACAATTGTCCCCTTTTTTCATCTCTTTGAAAGACTGTCAGATTTTTGAATGTTCTAACTAGCAGATCTGTCTCCAGACTGTTTAATTACAGGTGCTTGAAACATTTTATTGGCATTGAGTAGAAATGCTTCTATTAAAAACTTAACACTTGGGTTGCAGATTTGTATTACACATTTGTATCCTTGCTGGAAGAAATGCCAGCAAAGGCCAAGACTGACCAGAAAAGGTACAACATTAGAAACCTGAGCAGTTACTGTTGCATAAAAAGAAGCAAAGAACCCGAGAAGGGAATTCAGTTGTGTAGAAAAAGGTGTGTTCCTGGGTAGGGGCCCCATGTTTCATCACAGGCACAGGGTCTGGGGAGTACAGTGGCAGAACAGCTTCCAGAAAAGACACCGAATCCCTGAAACCCCCAAAGCTTTAGCACTTGGAATCACTAAAATGCAAAATATAGCAAGATTCCAAAACAAATGGCATCAAAATTCTTACAGCATCTACGTTGACTGGCACTGCAATATCAGTCCTCAGCTACAAATGAAAAGGCTTTTTGCCCTATCTGGGGAAGTTGATAGGATAATTATCTATACACTGTATGCAGATAGTCTTTCTAGCAAATACTACTTTGCCAGCATGCTGAGCTGGAGAAGGTCATGTTGCTGAGGGGACTGAGCACCTCCCTATGGGGGCAGGCTGGGAAAATTGGGGCTGTTCAGCCTGGAGGGGAGAAGGTTGTGTGGAGACCTGAGAGCACCTTCCAGGGTCTGAGGGGGCTACAAGGAAGCTGGAGAAGGACTTTGCATCAGGAACTGGAGTGACAGGACAAGGGGGAACAGGTTCAAACTGAAAGAGGGGAAGTTTAGGTTAGATAGTAGATAAATTCCTCCCTGTAAGGGTGGGGAGGCCCTGGCACAGGTTGCCCAGAGAAGCTGTGGCTGCCCCTGGATCCCTGGAAGTGTCCAAGGCCAGGTTGGATGGGGCTTGGAACAACCTGGGCTAGTGGAAGGTGTCCCTGCCATTGAAACAAGATGATCTTCAAGGCCCCTTCCAACCCAAACCATTCTGGGATTCTGTGTTATTCCAGTGTGTGTATCTGTGGGTCGTTCCAGCACTGCCACAACACAAGTATCTCTGCAGAGATCCCTGCAGTCACTCCGTGCATAACTTGCAGGAAAGGAAAGTGCTCAAAGTGCCTTTATACATGGGAACAAAGTATTGGAAATCAAAGGAAACTTTTCCTCCTTCTTTTGGTGCATCAGCCTCTGTACACTGGCTGGTCACTGCCATTAGAGCTTCTGAAAGTGTAAAACAATCTACTGTGTGTTTTGCTCCCAGGCATTTCAGCTCATCAGAGCCTGCAGAGTGCTTTTTGCTGTATTCAAGTACATGGAGGGGTAGCACACACAGAAGGGGGATGCAAACCTGGCCTTGCATGTAACTGGAAGCGACTTAAATGTCCTGCTTATAAACCATTTTTTCCACTCGGAGCAAAATGCAATTAGAAGCAGGGAAGGAGACATGAGTAGGGTGACATGGAGGTAACTTTGGCATCTTGTGTATGTAAAATTAAATTATGAGCAGCTTCTTATGAACTGCCAGTAAGCAAGCCATGCTTTCTTCATTACAGAAAAATAAAGGCATTAAAACCCACCTGGGCAAGGGCAGAATCCTGGCTAGGCTGAGCTGGTATGGCAGCTTTGGTGGTAAGATCAGGAATTCGTTTGGTGACCATTTGGAAAGATGTGGTCCCAGAACTGTGGTTTGCCTCTGTCTCCTTATCACAGGAGTGGTCTGTGAGGCAGCAGTGAAATCAAACACCCAAGGGAGCACCCAAGGCTCTCTTGCACATACTCCTGAGTAAAACTGATTTCACACCCCCATGGGGGCATGGTTTGTGTGTGCCACTTCTTCCTTGTCCCCTGAGATGACAGCTGATGGGTAGGGACCTGTTTTATAGCTTTTTCTTTTTTACAAATGCAAATTATCCCAGATTTGAAGGCCACGGAGCTGCTTCCCAACTCATTACCCAAATGCCACAAGAAATCTGGTAAATCAGGACTTTCTGTGGAACAACCCAAGTGAGTTATTTAGGAACTGCAGATGTTCTGGTTGTAAAGAAAAGGTGTGTAGTGAGGGGAAAGGGCTGGGTGTTTGCTTTAGAGCTTGTGAAACTGAAAAACTCCTTGTTGAGGCACAGTAACATCCTAAAACCAATCCTGCAGGAAACAGGCAAAGCTAAATTAGCTGCAGATAGAACAATCTCCTGGAAAGAGCAGTGGATCCTTATCAAAAACACTGAGGCAAAAATGAAAACCTGAGATGGAGAGGAGTGTGGGTCACAGCCCTGGTGAGCACTGAGCCTGGAGTGAGATACAGCAGTGGGGATTGCCATGCAAATAGATGGGGGATGGTTTTCTTTTCCCAGATGCTGTTCCTTCCTTTGGCCATGCCAGCCAGGTGTTCTTTGCAGGAACACCACCATGTGTAAGAGCTTTCCTCTAGCCTCTCTCAGTCCTTCAGATGGGGTGCTGTAAAGGTGAGGCAGGAAGCCATCCTAAATTAATCCTAAAAAAATGAATTTTGGCTCACCCAGTGGCTCTAATTTTCCCATAAGTTTTTCTAAGGTTCAGGTGTTTTCTGTCCTGGAATAGTTTTGCTTTTTAAGAGTATCTGGCCAAAGTAGCTGCAGTAGCTCCTCCACAGACAGGAGTCACTGTGCAGGGAGCCTTGAAGAGCCTTGCCCTGCAAAGAGATAAGGATAGAACCAGTGTCTGGCATCCTTAGTTTCAATAGGGAAAATAAAACCAGAAAAAAAGCAGCAGTTTCCTCCCATGCAAGGGATTAGAAGAGGCCTTGAGGTACAGATTGAGACATCAGTTGGCAGTCTTTGGAATCCTGAGCCTCCCCAGCCAGGGGTGTTGCCAAGGCCTGGCTGCTGCCTCGGGAAGCTGTGAGGAGCAGGAGAGCGACTCCAAGGAAGCCTCTGGAAGCGCCCTGTGGAGCGTGGAGCTGTCTGACTGGAGCAGTGCAATCGCTACATGAAACAAAGCACCGATAAAAATAGTGTGTTTTCTTGCCATGCTTCATTTCCTTCTGGATGGTCTCAAAATGTCCCTGTTTGATTCTTTTCTTTGTACAACTTCAGTGAGTCATTGTGATCACAGTGCTCTGGCAGCATTTTGAAAAGCTCTGAAATACAGAATATTTCCCTGAAATTGCCAAATGTTTTACATGGAAGCAGCTACATTCTGGGTAGCCTGGACACGGTCTTCCTATTTTTTTTAACTCTATATACCTCCTTCCTATGAGAGTTACTCATATTTTAAAATAATTGCCCAATGCTTCATGCTTTTTGGAGAAGCAGTAGTGTGCTGTGGTCACTCCCTTACCCCTAAAAAGTGTTCCCTCCTCCCCCTGACTGTTCATTTTTAGATAATAAAGGAATCATAGTCCTGCTCTGTACACAGACTGTTTAAGACCCTGCATCCCTATCATTTTCCCATGTCTCTCTAAGCATATTTGGAAAATAAGTCTATCACTCTTTGCTGGATACTGAGTGCCCTGTAAGAGTATATTCACTGGAATAGATCATGTACAGGGCGTTATCACTAATCCCTGGGACATTTCCTCGAGCAGAGGTGTGAGACATGTCCAGGATGACTTGCCCACATGAATGCAAAGCTCTCCATAGAGTGAAGGCTTTTATCACCCTGCTAAAGCTGCATGTTATAGCCACTTTGCACACTGAGATGGGGTATGTGCTATAAAAAAGAACTATTGAACTGTTTGCTGCCCTGAATTTCTCCCTGAGCACATTCCTAAGCTGTAGGTTTGTCTTTAGCTCCGTGGTATCCCTTGATAACCTTCAATATCCCCACCAGCTTTCCTCATCTGCAGCATTGCTTTCCTAATGCAGGGCATGTCTGCCTGTGAGGGAGATCTTACACACCAGTTTTGCTTGGTCATTTTTGTAAAACACGTTTGCCTTGGCCATACGTTTTTGCTGTAATGTATAAAAAAATAAACTTTATCCTTTTGGGGCAAGCTGCCTGTTGGGAGGAGGATGGTGCAGCTTGTGCCTGCTGCATTTGGATGTGGTGAGGATGCACACTTTGAGTTTCAGGGGCAGTTGCAGAGCCCTGTATCTATGACAGCTCTGCCATTGCCTGTGACGAGGTGCTTAACGTGGGCATCTGGGCTTGACATGCACTGCTGGCAAAGATTAATTGTCCAGACAGATGCTGCTGTCCAGACAAACAGCTCACAGGTACGCAGGCCATATGTTCCTTCAGCACTAATGCTGCCCTGTCTCAGTGCTTGAAGGATACTTTATCTCTGATATTGGCCAAGGCAGTTAGAGAAGAGCAGAGAAAATGTCCTGACCCTTGGTGTCACCACTGTCTCTGTCTCAGTAGTCACAGCTTCTAGCAGGATCAAAGCTGAGGGCACGTTTTAGGAGCATTGTCTGGTGTCTGGTTTATCTTTTCTGTTTCCAGGACACTTGGTTTTTGGATTTATCTTCATAAAACCTTGGCTGTCTAGATTTTGATTGATGGGTGGTTAATTCGTGACATCCATCAGACAGGGGCAAGAGATGGCAGTGGCTAGACATGGCCAGGATGGCTTGCCCACAAGAATGCAAAGCTCTCTACAGAGTGAAGGGTTTTATCAGCCTGGCTAAAGCTGCATGTTGTGGCCTCTAGAGCAAAGGATAGATTTACCTTTCTAAAACTTCTATTTCTGTCCGATTTTAAAATTTTAAGCATCATTTTCGTGGGTGTTGCAAGGCTTTTAGGGGGGGTTTCAGGACATCCATGATTTCAACAGGCAGCAGGAGTGAGGGTGGCAGCAGGTCCCTCTCTGAGGAACCTCCTGACTGCTGCAGGTGCCATGCAGGAGGGGTGACCTCGGGCTGGTTGGAGGAGGGGGAGCAGCAGAGGGGACCCCACAGTGTTGGTGAGGAACAGGACAGGGTTCAGAGGCGTGTGCATCCCCACAGCCCCTGAACAGATGCTGCTCAGGTCACATTGCTTCTCCCATTTGTCTGTGTTATCAAACCCATCGAGCTGGGTTTGATTTGTGACCCAGCCTCACAGCCTCCATCTCTGGAGGAAGGAGAGCAGCCCAGCTTTCCTGTGCATGTTCCTGAATCGCTGCTAACTCCTGGCATCCCTTGGGTGAATCAGCCTCCTTCTCCCGATTCATTCAGTGCCATCCTGACACATTTGACACCACCATCGTTTTCATGTTTAGTGAGTTATATGGTTTTTTAAATGCTTTGTGACACTTTTAAATGAAGCAGGTAGAGAAAGTAGATTTTGGAAAAGCAGGAACATCTGGTGCTTGCATGTTTTGGTCGGCAACTTTGTGAAATTAATACAGTCCTAGAGAAGAAAAATTACACCTTGAAGATGGAAGTTAATTAGCTCTGACTCTCAGGTGCTGGGGAACAGGGCTGGGATTGTGGATGGTTTCTCACACCTGGCCTGTTTCCAGGCTGTTCTGCTGGGACAAGTGCAGCAGGAGCAGGCTGTTGAGGTTGCTTCCTTCCCACACCCAAAGAGGCTTTTGTGGTCGTTTAACTGACCAATTAGTTGGCACAGCATAATGCATAGGAAAACAAGGATCTGGTGTGAATTGTGGTCTTAGGGTTTGAAGAAGATTAGTAGGGGATATTCAGACAGAGCATCTCCTCCTGTTCCCTGGCTAATCTGGCTCATTCACAGCCACAGCAGAAATCTGAAGATAATATAACAAGTAGTTGCAAAATCCGAGTAAAGCTTTAAGAAAAAGGGATAAATCAAAATTTATCTTTAACTTTGCGTATTGTTTCTACTTCAGACTGTGTAAGATTAATCCTTTTTTGACCTTTTTACTCAGTTTTTGGCAAGTAGCTTTGGAAATGCAGCCTCCGGTGTACTAAATGTCATCCTGTCTAAAATACTTAACAACACAGCCTGCACTCAGAAAGCAACACCTTGTTACCATGAGCTGTTAAAGACAGGTGAAACCAGCTCTTGTGAGCACTTGCCAAGTGATTTTGCTTCTAATAACTAACCATAATAAATGTCAAAGCAGGTATGAGTTGGATGTGAGAGCAGCAAAATTAAACACTTCTGTGTTTAAACATCATGTTCCTCAAAACTTATTAAACTTGCTTTGTTTGCTGTGGAGTTCATTGGATAAACACACAGAAGGTAATTGTTTTGTTGGGATATGTTTTAAAACTCCAGAGGTGTTTTACAGGTCATAAATGCTGCACTGGCTCTGGCTGCTAAGCCCCAAAGCAAGCTGGCTCAGGAGAACATGGATCTCTTCAAGGAGCAGTGGGAGAGGCAGGTCCGTGTGCTGACGGATGCTGTGGATGACATCACTTCCATCGACGACTTCCTGGCCGTGTCAGGTAACCTGGGCTGCAATCTCAGAAATAGTCAGTCTCCTAAATGAGCTTATCTTACAAACCAGCAGGTTTGACATATTCTGGAGCCTTGCTGGGTTTTGGAAGGGGTGGTGTGGGTACATCTCACCTGGCAAGTGTCATCTGCCGAGCGAGGGGTGAGACTGCAGCAGGAGATCTGCGCTCGAGGAGAAGACACTTGATGTCTCAAGGTTTGGGATTGCTGCCTGAACTAATGATGAATTATCACTGAGCTACTGCAGACAAACCTCAGCAGGAACTCTGGGGGAAATAGAACATATTTATGGCCAAGTTAGGAACTAACAAAAAAGGTGATCCCTCAGTTTACTTCAGATTTTTTTTATGTAAACAAAACTGAATATCAAACCATGGTCATATAGGCTAATTAAAGTAAAACTGTTCATATAGAAAACATGACTGTTTTTATCTAGGTCAGCTTTAGTAAAGTTTTAACAGTTTTTATAAGAGATTGGATCATTATAATAGATTATTAATTGCATATGACAAAGTGCTTGCCAAGATAATCCATTTTATCAGCATCCTTGATAAAGACCCACTATTAGCTGCTGTGACCTAAAAATAATGGAGCCATTTTTATTTCCCTGTCCTTTAATTGTGCTCTAATCAGAGGACAGGGAGATGTAACCATGTGAATTGTGACTGCAATAGTGTTCACAAATCACCACTACAAACTGGGGGTCTAATTTCCTTGGTGCAAGCAGGTTTGGGCATCTCAGGTGACCTAAAACCTCCAGTTGTAAAGAGAGACTTCACAGGAAGATGTGTGGAGTCGGAAGTACCAGGTGAACATAGAAGATGTAGTTGAGAAATTAAGGTTCTGAATTAAAAGACCATATTTTTTTTAATTATTAAAAAAAAAAGAGAGAGAGAAAAACAAAGCAAAACAAAAAAACCAACCCAAATGGTGCTGCTGTGGTGAGTCACCTGCATTATCATCTGTGTTGTACTGTGGTTCCTTGGGTTCTGAATAAAAATTCTCTTTGCAATGAGTTTGCATAAACTTATTAGGCAGTTGAAAGCCCGAGCTCTTTGTCTCGGTCTGCGCTCGCTGGGGCAGCAGGAGCTGCACTTGCACAGCTGTGAGGAGCCTATTTCTGGGGAAATACATTTAGAGGCAATTGTGTGCTGAAGTTTGAGGCTCCACTTGGAGCTTGCCCACAACTGTACAAATGTTTTCAAGAGGAGAAGCTGTTAGTCCCTGCAAGCACAGCCTGTGTAGAGCAGCTGAGCCTCCAGAGGGATCAGGGCACTGGCACTGAGGGATCAGCATCCTTGTGCAGGCCACTCGAGGAGATGGGAGCTCTGCTTTTGGGGTTGTGGTGTTGGCCCTGCTGGAGTGCTCTGCAGAGTTCCAAGGGCTTGGCAATAAACAGGGAACGTTTCTTTTCTGGGGTGGTGTCAGTCTGACTCAGGGGAGAGTTCACCACCCAAAATGAAGCCCTTGAAATGTAGTTTGAAGCTACTCCAGATGCTCAAATGCATTCAGTAATTATTTATATGTGCTATGTTATCAAAGAGTTGGTAGAAAAATATTAAAGCAATAAATATTGTTTTAAATATTATTTGTTTGAACTTTGATAAATGTTTTCCATATAAATGCCAGAAGTCCAATTCATCTGGTAAAAGTCTGAACTCCTCTTTGGATAAAATTGTGGCAGATATGATTTATATCAAGTGCTGTTTGGGGTTATTAGAATGTTTGTATCAGTTACTAACTGGGATGTAAGCAGAATTTAAAAGAGTCCTTGTGAGTCTATGTGTGTATGTATAAATATATATAAGAACCACCCCACATTCCTACAATGTGGTGTGCTGTCCATCATGAAATGAATGCTTCACTGTTCAGCTTATGCTACAGAATGGTATCAAGTTATCCACGAGTAAAGGCTTGATGAGAGGGATTTTGGGCTTAGATAACAGTAGAACATCATAGGAGAAGGATCCTTTAATACACAGTGTTTCAGGCTACAGCATTTTAAGAAGGGTATAGCAGAGGGGCCCTGTTGAGTTAGGACAGGGTCTGGGGATGGCTCCCTGTCAGGGCACAGGAGATGCATGGCAGAGGAGCCCTGTAGCCTAAAGATCTTTCCTATGTGCTCCCAGCCATGAGGGATGTGCAGCTCAGGGAGCTTCAGCATCAGAGGTGCCACTTACTGAACAGCCCTTGACAGATTTTTCTCATTTAAGCTGGTGTTAGTTGTTCTTTTGACCATTATAAACCGCTGGCACCTCCATCCTCCTGTGTGAGATTCACAGCTGTAAGTGTGCTCTGTGTGAAGAACCTCCTTGTTCTGGCACTGTCACCTCCTTGCTTCATTTGATGCCCTTACTTGTAGTAGAAGATGGTGAAGAGACTTTTTCCCTCCTCTCTTTTTTCATGCAGTTTGTAAATACAGAGTTCTGCTTTGTCAGTCATCTGTCTCTTGACTGCACAGTCTTTGCCTGTTTCATTATTTCTCATTTCAGAGCTCTTCTGTACCATCTGTAGTTCTTACCCCTCTTATCTGTGCCTTCCCGAAGCACTCGGGGTGTGTTGGTGTGCCTGCTATCTGTTCTTTAGAGCAGTTGCTGATAGCACCATGTAATTGTCAAATTCAGTGTTCTGAAATTACCTGGATCTCCTTTGAAATCCTTTTAAAAAAACATTCCATTTGCTGCCTTCTGTTCCTCTGCTGCTGACAGAGGTTTATGGCAGGGATTGCCCATCTCAGTGGAGCTGTTCTCCTGAAGAGCCTCCCAATGAATGTTGCTGGGCCTGGTGATTGTTACAAGATGAGCTCTGTCTTTACAAGTGTGTGAACACTGCAGTGTTTGCTCCATGACCACGTCTGCCGACACTGCTGCTTGACCTGGTTCCTCCAGTGCCCTGTGGAACACAGGGTCCAGCGTGGAAACTGTGCTGAGACCTGCCACGGGACACAGCAAAGGAGCCCAGCTGTATCTGTGCATCTGTGGCTTCATCTCCTGACTGCTGCACTTAGATTTTGATGTTCTGTAGCCCCCAGACTCCTTCACAGACAGTTTGGAAAGGGATTGCTTAGTCCCTTTAATGTGGAGGTGGGTGGAGGTGGAAGGTGTTTGGTGGGGGTGGATTGAGGATTGACAGTCGCGGGGGACTTTTTATTCTGTAGCTTTTCACAGTTTAATGTATTTCCTTGTTTGGTCTAAAAATCATTCCTATTGTAAAAATATCTTTTCTCTCACCTTGTTTCCCAACCACACCATTTTCTCTACAGTTGGGTCCAGTTCCCTTCACCATTGCTATATTCTGTTGCTGTGAGATGTTTCTCCAGCTCAGCAGGAGGACTTGGTTTTGATACAGGATGATGTTCTCCCGGCCCCAGAGGTGCTGGTGGTGAACCTGCACATCAGCATTTCCTGGGCTCTGCCACCCCAGCCTCAGCAGATGGCATTTGGTGCCAGCCACTTGTGTCCATGTGCCTGTAGGATAGATAGCACTGTGTGTATTTACAAGCACAGGGCAGGGTGTCAGATCTGATCTGTTACCATCCAGCTGGAGAGTATAACCAGAGTGGATGCACCTGACAGCCCTGCACTTCCCTGGACCCTTTGCAGGCTGCCCCGTGGGGTATCTTTCTCTAGAAGTGGCTTTCTGGCCGCTTCACATCTGCAAAAGACTTTAATGATCAGCAGACATTTAAATATTCACCTTCATTTTGTCTGTGCCTTTTATTAAAGTTCGGATAATCCAAAGAGGCTTTTAAATGGTGTGTGGCTTAATTTATTCATTAAGGAATTGAAGCAATAATCAGTCTGTTTTGGCTGAAGCCTTTCCTGTGGGCTGTTGTCTCCTGCTTTAAATACCCTCCGTGCTCCTCGCTGAGGCTCCTGTGCCTCGCCTGCCTGTTCACTGACTTGTCACATCACTAATGAACCTGTGCTTCTCTCTCCCAGGGCCACATTCTGCCCTCAGCTGAACCTGTTCAGGCTGAGTTGCTTCAGAGGGATTTCACAAGTGTCATTTTTGTCCAGGTTACTTACAGAAGTCTCGCAATATTGCACCTGGCTCTGTTAATTTTATGTAAATCAGGCATAACTTCCCACAGCAATCCTTTCAGGCAGTTCCTCCAAATTCTCTATCAGCCAACTCTGTGAGCTTCTTGTCTCTACAAACTCTTGCTAAATGGCTCTTTTACTACCTGCAGAGGGAATAAAAGCCACTTGCAGGGGTTGGCAGTGTAGAATGATTAAGTCGATGGTAAGTAATGCTGGAAACTGTTTTAAGTGACAGAGCAGGAATGTTTCCAAGTTGGTTTCTTACCAAGCAGCCCAAATGCTGGTGTTGGAAGGCAATATCAAAGCATTGGTACTGGAGGTCTCTAACAGAGTTTGGAAGTCTCTAATGGCAGTTTGGGTTTCCCCAAATGAGGATCCCAATCTCTTTAGGCATCTTCAGAAATCTCTTAGGGTGTTTTACTCATTTTGGGCTTCTTGGACTTGGTAAATGGATGAAAATATTTCTGTATAAAAAAGAAAATTAATATTGAAAAGTAAATTTACAAACAGAAGCTTTGGCTGTATTTTTTTTGTTGTTTTCTGAAGAGGCAGTGAGTCCTCATTGGCTGGAATGCTTTCCCCATAATTCACCACATACATGACATGTCTCAAATTGGAGTGGGGGACTAACAGTGTAATGTTCTCTGATGGTGTGTGTGTGGTTGTTGGAAAACACTGTGGAGGAAGTGCCCTGGTCTATTAGAGTGTTGAGTGGATTAGGTGTGGTGCTGGGCAGGTCCCTCATCACCCCACACCCCTGGAATGATGGGGGAGTGGTTTGCAGGTATTTGGACTTGGGCAGTCCAGGGGAGAAATAGAGAAAGAAACACAGTAGGGGAGAATTCAGCTTTCCTCTTGGTAACATTGAGTACAAACAGGGCCTGCTGGGGGATGGACTGATGACTTTTTGACACCTACTTTGGAAGGGCAACTGTTTGCTGGTCAGAGTGAGCTTAAACATTAATTCTTGACAGCATCTCCATGGAGGTTTTATAGGGCAGGTCCCAAACTGAGCAGTTGCAATGCTGATAACTGCAACAGAAAAGAAGACATTGCCGTCTAAATCCTGCTTCTTTTGCCACCAGAGAACCACATTTTAGAAGATGTGAACAAATGTGTGATTGCTCTCCAAGAGAAGGACGTCGATGGCTTAGACCGCACGGCTGGCGCGATCCGGGGCCGCGCCGCCCGCGTCATCCACGTGGTCACGTCGGAGATGGACAACTACGAGCCCGGAGTCTACACGGAGAAGGTGCTGGAAGCAACCAAGTTA
Source organism: Platyrinchus mystaceus (assembly GCA_035041135.1). Taxonomy (NCBI): domain Eukaryota; kingdom Metazoa; phylum Chordata; class Aves; order Passeriformes; family Tyrannidae; genus Platyrinchus; species Platyrinchus mystaceus. Next base: position 1,227,721 of record JAWWLV010000030.1, read on the forward strand.
CTCTCCAACACAGGTAAGGGCCACTTACTCCCAGGAGTCCTCAGTTTGTGTTGTTTGAAAATGTGTGGGCAGCTGGGTACTGATGTACCTGTGAAATCTGTTAAAGGCTCCATTTACTGTAATGAAAATTAGTGGGAGTTACTTGCAGAGCTGTTTCACAGTGAGAAGTGTCATTTTGCTGCGTGGATTGGCTTAAAGCTCAGCAGTGCACAGGGTGTCCCTGTGTGTGCTCCATGCAGTGGACTGGGCAGGGGAAAGCAAAAACACTGGGAATGAGTCCCAAACAGCGAGTGATGGCTTGAAAGTTGTGCTGGGATCGTCTTGGAGTGTTGGACCAGGGTCTGCAGGTGTTCAGGGTACAGAAGGAACATCACATTGGCCCACCAGAGTTAATTTGGGGTAATGATTAGGGTAAATTTTGTAGAGTATCTTTACAACTTTTCAAAAAGCACTGTAGGTTGTAGTGCCCCACACCTAAACACCAAATCGGGGTGTTCCCTCTGAACTAGCTGGTGACATCCATACAGGGTAAGGAAGGATTCTGGTTGCTTCAGTGAGTGCTCTGCCAGCCACTAGATGTTGTTTTTGCTTTAATTACTTTGATGAAGAATCAAGGGTGACACTGAAGAAACAGCAAACTGTAACTGGCTCTGGGATGTTCTTCCTGGGGCACAATGAGTCACTGAAATGCAGCAGTACAACCTGCCCCCTTCCAGTGCCTTCTTAAACTTGAGCTTCCTGGTGGTAGTATTACTTTTATCCCCAAAAAATTATGTACATCTACAGGGAACATCAAATAAACACTTAATAACTTTATCCTGTAGTTTCTAAGGGCTTCTCCGGGTGTTTTCTCCTTGTCCACTAGACGAGTGTGATAAACTTGTCACTGTCTAAGGGGAAAACACCAAATAGCAGCAATGTAAGGAGAAATGGAAGTGGATTAAGACTTGAGCTCCTGTAACAAATGTTTTGAATTTAAATGGAACAGCTTCTGGGGATAGTTAGAAGTGAGGCACACACAGAGAAAGTGGCACCTGGGTGGGGACTGACGTGTTCCGTGTTCCGAGCTCAGTTATGCCGCGGTTCACGGAGCAAGTGGAAGCTGCTGTGGAAGCCCTGAGCTCTGACCCCGCTCAGCCCATGGATGAGAACGAGTTCATCGACGCTTCCCGGCTGGTGTACGACGGGATCCGGGACATCAGGAAAGCCGTGCTGATGATCCGGGTGAGCTCAACTTACCTCGACAGCTTCCCCCTTCTCCTCTGCTTCCCCTGCCTGCACTGAACTGACAGCCAGCAGTATCACTGAGAGCAGGCAGCAGCAGATTTTCATTTAGCTCCTATTAACATTCGGAGTCTTAAAGCTGCTAATCACTGTGGAGCACTTGAGCAGTACGTTTTGATTCAAATTCATTACCCAGATCTGAGCATCGATGATAGCCCGAGTTGTGATGCTAAATACCCTTCACGCATCTTTTGTAATCTCATGGTAATGCCTTGCTCGGTAATGTGCTAAAATCAGTGACCTTTATGTTAACAACAGCAAATGAATTCGGAACTATAGATGCTTGTTGATAGTTTGAGAGCTTAGAAATAAAACCTAATGGTTCTTTATTAAGTAAATTTTAAGAATTAATGCTGGTTGGTCAAAAGCAAGTTGAGATGAGTTCGGTGTGTAGTTCCTAGAGCGTGTAATTTGTTAATTGGCTGACCTGGGTAAACAGGGGCAGCTTACAGAGGCCTTGTCTCTTGTGTGGTTACATGGTTCAGGTGCAATGAGAGTGACTTGGAAGCCCTAATTTCTGGCAGGTCAGGCAGCGTTCAGCTGTTGGGAGCAGAAAGACTCCTGCAGTTGGTTGAAGGGATGCAGAAAAGAAAGTTCTGGTTGAAGCTGATCTAAGGGTCTATTTCTTGAATCTTAGTGGGGCAAAAATGGGCAGAAGCCAGATCTAGAAAAAACAAATATTGGGAGTTTATTCCTTTTTTTTGTCTTCTTTTCCTTGTACTCCTCTGACTCTGAGAAACTGCCTTCATCTTTCAGAGTGGTAACCATGACAGATGCAGTTTGGTGATAGGTAAATTAAGGTTGTACAGCCCCAGAATATATGTGATTACAGTAACCACTGCAATAGTGTCTTCCATGTCTGCTGCTTAAAGCAAAGGATCTGATGGCAAAGAAGAGAAGCAGTAACCACATACGTGCTCTCTGTGGAGTTTTTTTCAAACTCACGCTCAGGATTTAGAGACAAGCAATGCTAGATGAAGATATCAATGCCTTCCTGCTAGGCAGACAAACCAATTTGATTCACCCCCTGCTGAAGTCCTTGTTATTCAGGACATGGAGGCCTGGCTGCCAACTCCACGTGGGCAGTAATTAGCCGAGCTGGCGGTGCCAGGATTCCTGACGTTCCCCTGTGCCCGGCTCCCATGTCGGGGTGCCACAGCCTCACTGCAGCTGCCAGCAGCACAGGCAGCTCCCTGGTGACACAGCAGCCACCTGTCAAGAAGTTGAAATGTTGGCATTTGTCGTCCAAAGGGTTTATTTTAGGATGAAAGAGCCATCCAGGTGGAGATCCCAGGGCACGGTGTAGCTGCGCTCACGGCGGGTGCAACTGAGCTCAGCAGGGCCAGGGAGCTGATTCAGTGGCACTTGTTCTTTACAGGGACCAGCAGCAAAAGTCACTCAGACACCTCTTTTTTGTGTCTGTGCAGTGTATTTTCAAAACTGGAATCTCACTGTATTTGTTTTTATTGAAGAGAAGCTCTTCCCTCCCTCCCTGCGCCCCAGGCAGCCACTCATCACCACAGAGGAGTCTCTGCCCTTGGTGGCAGGTTGAAAGGCAGAATTACACTTTGTGTATCCCCAGAGGGATGGATGGGCAGAGGGAGGAGGCTTGAGACTCACAAGCAGTTTGTAAACATACAACAGAACTGCTTCCTTTATGTTTTTTAGTGGGTTTTTTTAAATATTGATACACTGAGCTACTTCTTAGCATGTATTCTGGTGATTTTGTGGATATACCCTGTTCTCCAAGGCCTGGAGAGGAGGTGGTGGCTGGAATACCCAAGGTCTTGATTATCAGTGTACTCACCTTTGCTTTTTGGCATCTGTTTTGAGTATCCATATCTATTTTAACTGTATCACAAGGTGTCCATACTGAAAAACAAGTCTGTGAAATTCAAATCACAGGAAAGAAATCTGAAGAACGGGGACTTATTTGCATCTTATCTATTAATCACAATTTATTGCATTTATTGGTAAAGTTCTTTTTTAGTCCAGCTCTGCAGAACTGTCATGAAGAGCCACTCTAACAAAGATGTACTATTCTGACAAACATGCTGTTTAAACTTGATAAGCTTTATAAAAAGTTTGCCAGCTACAGACTGGCAGTGGCAAAAATAAATCCTAGGCAAGCAGGAACTGGGTCAGATGTGCTCAGCCTGCAGCATAAAAGCTGGCCCTTACTAGCTAAAATTTTTCAGCTTTTCCTGGGGAATAAGAATAAATTTTGAGCTGTTTTATCCATTGTTAATTTAGTCAATGCTTTGATTCCTAATTGTGCTAAAGACACCGTCTGTGGTTCTGAAGCAGCCTCAGAGCTGTGGGTAATTCCAGCTTCAGAATCTCAAGTGAAGCTTTTACATTTCATCAAGTCGCAAAAATGCTGCTCGTTCTGCAAACTTTTTTCTGTCTGTCAGCTGCTGAGTGCATTAGTGTCCTGACAAATCTCAGCTGTTTAGTTACTGCTGTGTAATTCTGGGGATCCCTATGGTGTTTAACATGAGCAGTCAAGCATATATAATCACATGTGTTCACGAGCTGGATACAGTCCCTGTATTTACCTTTTTGTTGAAAACATTGAATAATTTTTACCTTCACTGATTTCCACTCTCTCTGCTTGAAGAACAATATTCTTGTTGATTTTCAGAGCCATGAAATCTGTTGCTTGACTCTGACTGAATGCTTTTCCCTCAGACTCCTGAAGAGTTGGATGATTCTGACTTTGAGACCGAGGATTTTGATGTCCGAAGCAGAACCAGCATCCAGACTGAAGATGATCAGCTCATTGCTGGACAGAGTGCAAGGGTAAGGCAGAAGTTTGAGCATTATAAAACTGTGACCTGCCTTCAAGAAACAGTTTGAGTTGCTCTGAAAATCCAGGTTGAATTATTTGGGGGTGGTGATGAAAATATTGGGTGAGAAAAGTGATGTCCTTTGTTTCCAGTATTGTTCTGAAAAGGAGGGGAAGTGAAATGCAGCACATGTTGGTCTGACGGATGTGGAAAATGTCTGTGTTTTATTTTAGATGTTCTGAAAGCTCAAAATCCTTTTAATACCAACTAATTACTTCATATTTTGATTCCACAGACATTGTAGTTGCTGCCTACAATGCAGGGAGGTACAGGGCAGATGGTTCCATTGGATTAACGTTATTTTCAACAGACAAATACTGACTTTATGAGCAACAAATCATTGCAAAATGTCTTCTCACACACGTGCTGGTGTGTGTTTGGACACTGAACATTTGTCACGACAACGTTGAGAGGAGCTCAGAAATGAAATCATTTCAACTAACTGCATTTGCTATGACTGTTAAAAATTAAAGCATTGGTAGGCAAGATATAGTCATTAAGAGGTGAAAACCTGGAATTGAAGGAAACATTGAAGAAAAACCAGGCCTTACCTATTGCTTTATTTGACATGTCCCATCTGGGTTGATAACAATTTAGGCTCCTGGGAAGGTGCCACAGCAGATTTTTCATGGAGGCTCTTTTAGCCAGGCAAGAAGTAGCCAGGCCTTATTTATCAAACCTCTGCCAGGATGGCTTTGGAATTACACTAACTGGGAGTGCTTTTTGTGCTCTCCTCCCTTGTACAAACCTGTACCCCTTCCCCCTTTTATTTAAGTGCAGACATTGCTCATTTACCTTTTAGCCCACTGCAGCCAGAGGATCTTTAGTAACAAGGACTCCTGGGGTGCTCCTGTATTTATGAAGGCGAGGCCATGGAGTCTCCTATAGGCTGTAAACCCAGTCTAAGAGATTTTATTCAGGAGTAAGCACATACTCTTTATTTTTACTTACTCTGTCCTCAGTGTACACCTTTCAAAACAGTACAACTGGCTTTTTGCAGGGAAGAGACTGGTAATATTTGTTATTATCCTCAATACCCAAGTGGAACTTAATTTTAAAAAGTTAAAATTTTCTATAAAAGACAAGTTTCCCCTCTTCATGCAGTTTTTCTTCGAGGGATGGTAATATGTGGCAGATTTGTTTGGAGTCTTAACAGTTTTATCATGCAAATGCCCATATTTTAGGTGTCAGCTTGTCTTTCTGGGCACTCTTTCTTAAGAAAGAGCATAAACTTTGATTCAAAATGGAAGGAAATGGCTCTGTAAAGCCTCTAGGTAGAGGATTGCTATAAAAGTTTTATCCCCCATCTACATGACTGAAATTGGTTATTAGTGAAATGTTCCAAAAAGCCTTCTACAAATGGCAGCAGGAGGCAATGTGAGAAAACTCTCTCTTTCAGGCTATCATGGCTCAGCTCCCTCAAGAGCAGAAAGCCAAGATTGCTGAGCAAGTCGCAAGCTTCCAGGAAGAAAAGAGTAAATTGGATGCTGAAGTGTCCAAATGGGATGACAGTGGCAATGACATCATTGTCCTGGCCAAACAGATGTGCATGATTATGATGGAAATGACAGACTTCACCAGGTGAGGCTTTGGAATTTGGGCACACTCAGAGCTGGCTGCGCTGCTGGGCTTTCAATGAAACATGGTGCAAGTACTCTGAGGAGTCTTCTTATAATTTCCTTTAAATGTTGCCCTATTCAAGCCTGCATATTAACTGGGGAGATGCATTACTGTGCACTGACTGGGTGGTAATAGCTGTTTAAATTGATCTACACATACACAGCAGTTATTGCCTGTCTTTCTTTCTTTCTTTAGGGTGATTCTTGTCCCAAGGAATATATATATATTTGCTCAGTTCTTTACAACATTAAATTCTAAGGGCTTCTCAATATTGCTATACTGCAGACATAGTTCCTAGCACAGTTATTTGCAGAAGAAAGAGAGGTTTTTTGATGCCTTTCGAAATTAATTTACCAGATTTTATACAACACTATTTTTTAAATTTGATGTTCCATTCCATAAAAATTGCAAATCTGGCTTCTAAAATGTTATCTCTTATCATCATTGGGTTGCTTAAAGCAGTAAAATTTAAGTTGTTTTTTTTCCTAGATTTAAGCTAAATGTGGGGAGGAGCTGGAAGAGGGTAACTGTCCTGAAAACAAAGGTGCTGTGATGGTTGCACCTGCCTGTTTCTGTCCAACCTTTTTCCTGCAGTTTGGTGAGGAGTCACTTCCATCACTGCATGGAACAGAGCGAGAATAAGTGATGTACAGCTCACTGGTCTGGTTCCCTGGTGCTGGAAGGTAACCTGTGCTCTGTTTTGCAGAGGTAAAGGTCCCCTGAAGAACACGTCCGATGTGATCAGTGCGGCCAAGAAGATCGCAGAGGCCGGGTCGAGGATGGACAAGCTGGGACGGACCATTGCTGACCATGTAAGTCACAACCCATTCCCCTGAGCCTCCAGCACAAATGAGCAATAGCAGATCTTTTAGTGCTGCAGACATGATGAACAGAGAGAATGAGTTTAGTCTGCGGGGTTTTTAACTGATTTTCCAGGGTTGCTGCTGGAAAATTCCAGCCTTTCCTTTCTAGCTGCTCTGCTGCCACCCTGAGCAGTGTAGGCAGCTGGGGTTGCCCAGCAGTTTGCTTGGCTCAAATCAGGCCCCTGCCATTTTAGGGGAGCAATATGCCAGCACTGCTTGGGGCACACAGTGCCCAGGCCAGGCTCTGGGACTGGGCAGGACTGGGACTGGAGTCCTGTCACACTCAGAACATGCCCAGTGCTTCCCAAAGCAATGTCAGCACCGCCTGGGCAACACCCTTGGAATTGCACCTGGCCTCTTGCACAACCTTTAATATTATTTTTGAGGCAGCTTCTTAATATTAACAATTTTCAGATGCCCCACAGACTGAGTGGTGATGTTGTCAAAGCTCTCTGGTGTTGTTTCACAGTCAGAGGTGATGAAGACTTGGAGCAAGGCCTGCAGTGACCCAAGTGTGGCTGTGCTGTCCCAGTATTTAAAAGGAATTTTTACAGGATTGAATGAGCATGACCAGCTCAGGGATTTATGCAATGCCCATCCTAAGCCACTTAGAAACTAGGTTGGGCCAAGCAAAAGCACCTCTGGTCTTAGCCCACACCCAAACTGCAGAGAAACATCAGCATTAGTAATAATATTCCACCTTCAGGAGTGACTGTGAAATGCAGGGAGTTTAAGTCTGAGATCATGGACTTTTGTTTTGTCCAGCTGTCATTTGCTTTGCAGTCCTTCCCTGAGTGGAAAATTGTAATGCAAGGTTTTAACTGAACCCATGTCACACGGGAAGTAAATCATTGCCATGCAGATCCCTCTTTTGATGTTGCATCCAGAGATGCTTGTCTACACCCTGATGTATTAATGATGCAGGAAGAAGTGTTCAATAGGGAGATAAATTTGAAAAGTGTTCCTTTAAATGGGTCTCCTCGCTGTAGCATTTGGAAAGCCATGTTTCGGGGAGAAGCAGGTGTGCAGCTGATGTAGGCAAATGAAGCAAGGAGCAGTTTGTGTTACAGATCTCAGGGGATCTTGGGCTGAAGGTTTACAATGCTTTTTTTTTTTTTTAATTCACATGTTTTATGCAAACTTGGTATATGGTGTTCTGCACGAAGCCATTTCAAAATATAAAAGAAAACTAAATGGCTCCTTTTAGTAGCAGTAAGGTCCTTAAAAATGTAAAAGATTAAGGACATGTTTGAAGATAAATACAAGCAGCACTGTACAGTTAGTCATTTTGACAAGAATATAGCTTTTTCCCCAACTCCATACTCTACTAATACTTTCAGCTTGCATATTTCATTAGATCTGCTTACATTCCCTTTGGAAACATGTTAACGTGGAATGGTGTGACAGTTACAGAGCACTGATGCCTTCCTGTGCCTAATCCTGGGAGCAGAGGATGGGTTTGATGTCCTGTGTGCTGGGTGGCACCAGTGACTCCTGACCCCCTGTGTCACTGTGTCAGGAGCTCTCCAGCTCCTGCTGTTGGGCACTTTTACAGCACATTTCCTTTGAAACCATAAAAGCTGTTACCCAGGGTGCTTCACATCTGTTGGGAAAGGTCTCACCATCAGCTCCAGGTTTTCCCCACTGTGTTCCATCTCTCACTCTAAGAGCAGAGGCTGCTTGTTGGGAATGGGGGAATACAGAGCAGTTATGAGCCCAGAAATGACAGTGATTTGCTGCAAGGATTCTCTGAATGATTTATTTTTCCAGTGTTGAAATACCTACAAAGCCAAAGACAAATTCTGTCTTTTTTTTTTTCTTTGATAGTGTGGTGAGGCTGAGGTTGCATCAGTTCAGATCATCCAGTGGAAAGGAGCTGGGGGTGAGGGTGGGAATTGCCCCACTACCCAGTAAAAGGCAGTGCTCTGGTGACTGGTTCCTGGCTGCAGGGGCTGCTGTGGGGAGATGCCCATCCTGCCAGGGATCTGCCTCCCCAAAACATGTGCTGACAGCAGCACACACCAAGAGCTATTCTGTCTTCCCCTGCACCTTCTCTGTGCAAAAAGGAGAAAAAAAAAGGTGATTCTGCTTCTCTACAGACTCAGCTGGGGCAGTAGGAAGTGAATGTGGGTGTTTGTTCTGTCCAGGATGGACCCTGGACTTGACTTGGAGCAGCCAGTTTTGCCTGCAGCCACCACTGAGTGTGTGGCAGCATCTCAGTTTGGGGGTTTGGGAAGGTGGGGGTGACCCCCAACACACATTTGTTTCCATCTCCACTGCGGGTCCGTGTGGGGCCGTGCTGTGGAATCCTCCCAGGCCAGCTCTGCAGACAGGGGTTTGTGTCTGTGCCTGCTGGAGGTTAATACAATAATGTAATCTTTCCTGATCACTGTTGAAATTGTTGCCTTTTGGGTTTTTTGGTTTTTATCTGAGTGCTCCTGCCTGGGAAAGGACGGGGCTCGTACAGGCACCCGCAGTGCCTTTTGTTAATGCTCTTTTTTATCCTGTGTTACATCTCTATTTAAACATCATCTGTCTTTGAACTGAGTCCTCTATTCTGCCTGCAGAAATAGCATGCACAGGAGAGGTTGTGGTTTTCCAACTGACATCATATTGATATACACAACCCAATGATAATTCCCATTCCACTGCTTCCCCCACCAATGTTATGCTGCCTTCAGAACGTGCAGCAGCCTCTTGCCTTGACAGTGTCTTTCCTTAAACAGTTTCTGTAACCCCATAAAGTAGCTGGAATTGTTGAGCCACCCCTCTGATGTGCTGTGTTGTGCATTTGTCTACCCTCACCCCCCTCCACCGCTGTGCTGCTCCCTCGCTATGTTAGATGAGCTCTTTGGGAGATGGAGAGTGTTTCCAAAATGGTAATTTGAGCTTTTTGTTGGCTCTTTGGCCAGTGCTATTTGTGGACTTTCTCTAAAACATCTTGTACTGCTGGCTAATATTGATTAGCTTAAAAAATTACCCTGCAAGCTTTGCTGCTTTGTTAGGCAGGGTTTCACTCCCCTGGTGGAAGCAGTGTGCCCACGTTGAGAGTTGCAGTGACTTTGGGTCTTTCATCACCTTCCTTGGGACTAAGAAAGTGGTTTCTGTAATTTGATGGGGTTGGATGCCCATAAAGCCACGCAGATCTCCACAGCCTGGTGTGCTTGTCCCAGCTTGCCACCAGTGCCCTGGGTGTGTGTGAGTTCTGTCTCCCACAAACAGTGCTGGGTTACCTCTGCTGTGCCCAGAGACCACTTTGGCTTAGAAAACCCACTTGTTCTGGCCCTGGGAAAGCACATGTATGTATGTATGTATGTATGTATTAGCTACACTCCCCTTCATTTAAGAGTTAAATGTCTGTTCTGGCACATCAGTGACTGTTGTGGGAAGCAGACACTTCATGTGACCATGACCCCTGTTTGCACACCTGAGCCTGGGCAACACAACATCAGTTCTGGTACAGTCTGCTTGGGTGCCTCTTTATACAGGGAAACATCAGTTCCTGCTTCCATCTCATAGCTAAGGAAAGAAGTCCTGCAGGGAGAATTAGAGTTCAGACCCTGCTCCTGACACCCAGGAGGGGATTTTTACCTTGGCCTGAAAGGGGAGGAGAGGCTGTGTGGCCATCAGCAATAAAGCTCAGCTTGAGAGAAGCATTAAGTAATGAACTGGTGCCGCATTTAAGATTAATCTTCCAATCATGCCATGTCCATTATGAGTCTTTGCTGGATGGTCTGTTGCACAGGATCAGGGTTCTGGGAGAAATGGGATTTTGATGTGAACAGGGGTGTGTGGAGAAAAGCTCTTAAATCACTCTGGATGGGGTGCAGCTGTTTGGAAGGATGGAGATCACTGCAGGGTCTGCCTGTAGTCCTGTCCCTGGGTAATGCCAGGTGAATTCCTGCTCTGCTGATACAGTGCTAGAGCTGAAATAATGCTGGGTACAGCCTGCCCCAGTGCAGAAAATAAGGATCACTGTGAGTCTGATAGTGGTTGTCCAGGAGACCTGTGGGTGCAGGGTGGGAAGATGAGATGATGATGGGCAGAGTGGCCATTTCAGTGGAAGAACAAGCACGGGAGCTCATGGTGGGGTACAACTGGTGATACTTCTCTGGGGTCCAGAGCAGGGTTTAAGAAGGTGTGTGTGGCACAATGTGATGTAAATTGGGTGGATGTGAAGCTGCAGGTGTTCTGTGTGTGTGGAACACCCTGCTCTGGTCAGAAATGCTTATGGCAGCAGCGAAGTGTCCTCATGTGCAGGACAGGCTGTGATATCCCCCCTCCCTGCTGCAATAGCTCCTGCCATCAGGAATATATCCAGTCTGAGGTAAAAGTCTGTCTCATGGGCACTGCTTGCAGCACCATCAGGGATGTCTGCAGGTCAGAGCCTGTCACAGTGTTGCCCAGCTGGGAGCTGTTTGGTGCTGCTGTAGGTGCCCCGTTAGCAGTGGGTGCAGGGGCAGGAGTGTGGCACGTGCCCTTGGCCTTATTCAGCAGCAGCACCAGATTCTGGTGGGCACAGGGTCTGTGGAGGTGGGTGTGTGCCAGCTGCTCTATTCCCTAGTCCTCAGCAGCCCGTGGGGCTGAGGTGGCCCCTGTGGGGACGTGCTGCTGGCACTGTTATCGCTGCTGCTCCTAAAGAGGCTGCAGGTCTGGCCTGGGCAGCAGAAGCCTTCCCACAGCCCTTCTGTCTGAGGCTTCCAGAGCCTGTTCTGGACTGTGGCTGCCCCTCAGCAGGTCCCCCCTCTGGTTTGGAAATCCAGCATGAGACTGGCTCATCCATCATCTCCCCAGTCAGGGGTGGCCCTTTGGCTCTGTCCCAGACAGTGACAGCTTCCCACGCTGCACGGCAGCCTCTGGATCCTGCAGAGTCTTTCGTGCAAAGCTGAGAAAGTTGCCTTTCCCTTACGGATGAGTGCTCCAGCAAGCACCTTAAAAATGGGACTCTGTGCCTGGTGAGGAACCTGGTTTGCCACTGCTGAGAAATGGGAGCAGAAGTTGGGAAAATACCTGTTTGCTGCGTGTAATTGAGTAGCTGTCGTGTTTGTCACTTCCGAGCTTGAGATACTTCAGACTGAGAATCAAGACAGGCATTGGTAACATCTGCTGGTGGCAGCTTGAGGTCTTGGATATCAAACCATTGCTGCTGTGTCCTGCACAGTGTACAGGAAGGACCTTTTATAGTTAACAAACCTGCTCTGGAGAGGGCAGGTAGCCCTTGTCCTCCTCCTCGAGAGCTGAAGGGCAGCCTGCAGCTGAAAGGAGCCCCGAGGTGTGTCCAGTGCTGCCCCATGTTCTCTGCCCCGTGTTTTGGGGTTTAGGTGCATTTAGTGCTGCCCAGGTATTGCTCAGTTGTCTCTTGAAAACCAGAGCTCTGCAGGGAGGGGAATGATCTCTGGGGACATTCCCTGTTGCAGGAGGAGGTGTCTGGCTTCTCCCTCTGTGGTTTGTGTCCCAGATGTCCTGCCTGCACAGTGACACCTGTCCTTTGTCCCTCAGTGCCCCGACTCTGCGTGCAAGCAGGACCTGCTGGCGTACCTGCAGCGCATCGCCCTGTACTGCCACCAGCTCAACATCTGCAGCAAGGTGAAGGCTGAAGTGCAGAACCTCGGCGGGGAGCTCGTCGTCTCCGGGGTACGTGTGAGCTCTGACACGTCTGGCTTCTCCTTCCAGAGGGAACAATTATTCCAAGCTGAGCTTTTATGTTAAACACTATAGAATATAGACAAGAGATTTTGGAGCATTCAGAGTTTTAATGTATGCAGAGTTTATGTTGCTGCCTCGTTTTCTGGGAAGAAACGCTTGCTGTGAAAATACAGACTTCACATTTCCTTACTCACCAGTGTTTGTAGACAGATTCACTTCACCTCTGCGTAATCTACTGGTTTTCCAGGCTACTTTTCACTCTTAGTGAGGTTAAATCACTTTAATCAGCACAGCTAAACCTGCCCCATGTCTCTGCACAGCCTTAGAACACGCTGGGGTCCTGCAATGCTCCAGAGATGTTAATATTTCAGGATAGCTGTGCCCTGAAGAGTGCAGGGATTTTTAGTGGCTGCTCTGGTTTCTGACAGCTGGAAGCTGCCCCAGGCCAGCCTGCTTCCTTATTCCAGCCATTACTTTGCAAATAATTTTTCCACTGTAGTTCATGAAATGCTTCCTCCTAAGAGGAATCTGTATGACAGATATCTGGGAGGAGAGAAGTGGAGCTAAATTCCTAATTTTTCCTGGCATACTCTTCCTTCCCCAGGGACAGGCATGTTTGATCACTAGGGCTTTTGCCCAGATATGTCAGGACTGAGGTAAGAGGTTTGGAGAAGGGGCAGAAGTGGCTGATAGTCCAGTATTGCCCCCTGAATCCTTAACAGCAAATGGAAAAAAACTTAGCACCTTCTGCCATTTTGATAGCACAGAATCATGGAATGGGTTGGGTTGGAAGGGACCTTAAAGCTCATCCAGTCCCACCCCCTGCCATGGGCAGGGACACCTTCCACTAGCCCAGGT
>JAWWLV010000030.1:1240940-1253786 GCA_035041135.1 Platyrinchus mystaceus
ATGGGCAGGGACACCTTCCACTAGCCCAGGTTGCTCCAAGCCCTGTCCAACCTGGCCTTGGACACTTCCAGGGATCCCGGGGCAGCCACAGCTTCTCTGGGCAACCTGTGCCAGTGGTATTTTCCAGTGATACCCTGTTTCATATTTCAGGTGTTTAAACTTACCAGCACAGGTTTCCCCCACAAAGCAGGTAGAGCTGTGGGACAAGAGCTCTGGATCAGCAGCAGCTGTGGCAGGTCAGCAGGAGCTGCAGCTGGAGCAGAGGGAGCTGAGGTGGGGATGAACACCCTTGCACAATCTTAACCCATCTGAGGATGATGGGCTGTGCTGCCCCTCCTGCTGTGCCAGTCCCCTGCTCGTGTTCCCAGCCCGTGGGATCAGGAGCTGTGATGGAACACGCTCCTGTGGCTGCTGTTCTGTGCCTGATGTCCTGGGAGCTGGAAGGCTGAAGGCATCGTGCTGTCAAAGAAGCAGAAGTGTCATTATGCAGTAATAAGTATTCCAGGGTTTCAGTGCAGTTACTCAGTGTCTCTGGGATTTACATCCCCTCTGCCATAAATTAGTTATAGGAACAGCCTGGCATCTGTACTCTGATCTCCTGGTTTTGTCCCTTCTCCTCCAGTCTGTCCACTGGGGATGGATGTTGCCAGCAGGAGTGCTAAGCTTCTGTCACATAATCAGATGAAGACCTCTGCCAGTCCAGAGATATCACCTGTCTGAGAGTAAAATTGTGTTCAGTGTTAACACCCTGCCCGTAGAGCAGAGAGTGCTGTGAGAGCAGAGCCACAGCCCAGGCGGGCAGAGCTCGAACTCTGAGCAGTCTGACAATCCATTTAGTCAAGTACCTCCCTGCTCTCGCTGCATTTAATGTGATTCTTCCTGCTGTGGTGATTCATGGAAACAGTCCAGTGCAGTGGCAGTGGTTTCCAGGCTGGGGTGAGGACAGCAGAGCACACGGGTTTGCTGGAGGGCACAGACCCGACCTGCTGCTGTGGCACTCAGAGCACAGCGGGTGGGAAGGAAGGTGCCAACACTCTGAGAAAAGCCACCACCCCCTGCCCAGCTGGGTTTGCTGCTGGACAAGCCATGGCTTCAAGAGGAAACTTTCCCCCGGAAACTTCCTGTATTCAGCACCAGGATTTAAGTGTGTAGAGGCAGCTGAGCTCTTGTGTAAGCTGAGCAGAGGTGCTGAAACCCTGCCCTGGACCAATCCCTGCCCCAGACTGAACCCTGCTCCACTCCAAACCCCTGCCCAGACTGAAACACTGCGCCAGACCAAACCCTGCCCCACACCAGACCCTGTCCCAGGCCATTTGGCCTTGACAAGCCAGGGATTCCCCCCAGAGCAGGGCACGGGTCACTGGAGAAGGGAGTCCCAGCTGAGGTCACCTCAGTGCTTCTCCTCTCTCTCTTTCCCCTGGCCCTGGTTTTGGCTTTTGGACCCTGCTGTGCCCTGAAGCTCCAACAAATGCATTTTTTTCCAAATTTTGATTCTCTTGTAAATCAGGAACCAGCTGGGAAAGGGCTTTAGGCCTGGCTGATGATGCACTTGTGTTCCTTCCTTCCCACTACAACTTAATATTCTAGGGCAATTTAAATACTTATTATCAGTGATTAAGATATTACTACAGCTTTACTAATTTCATTAGAGGATAAGCTACTGTTAAAGCTCAGTCACAAAAGCAAACAGCAGAATACAAATCACTCCCATTGCCACTGATATGGAGAATGCAGACAGTGGGGCAAACTGTGTTGGCACAAGTCAGGTTTGTACCGCTGGGTGTCCGAAGAGAAATCCTGCCTCCAGTTGGGAACCTCAGGTTTCAGAGGGAAGCCCAGATAAACCTGTTCTCGAGTGCTTTTGCCCCCCAGGAGAGCCCTGTGCTCTGGAGTGCTGTGTTTTGGGGGCTGTGGTGTGTGACGTGTGTGCTCCTGTTGGGCAGGTGGACAGTGCCATGTCCCTGATCCAGGCGGCCAAGAACCTGATGAACGCCGTGGTGCAGACGGTCAAGGCGTCCTACGTGGCCTCCACCAAGTACCAGAAGTCCCAGGGCATGGCCTCCCTCAACCTCCCTGCTGTCTCCTGGAAGATGAAGGCTCCGGAGAAGAAACCCCTGGTCAAGAGGGAGAAACAAGACGAGACCCAAACTAAAATCAAGAGGGCATCCCAGAAGAAGCACGTGAACCCCGTGCAGGCTCTCAGCGAGTTCAAGGCCATGGAGAGTATCTAGAGGAGGCCTCTGGCTCAGGTGTGTTTTTCTCTAGCCCACTACTGCTACTTCCAGAACTCTACTTTTAATACCCTAAGGATTTTTCAGAAACTTCCTATTCCTCAAAATGTATTTACTTAATATAATTTTGATAACTTTGTTTAGATTACATGGGGAAATACTCAAATTTCTAAGTCCTATCAGTATATCTTCAGCCTGCAGAAGTGTGTTAATTTAGATGGCTTTTAGATTCCAGGGGTGGATTTCTAGCTGGAAATCGTTTTTTATAATCTTGCTTTAAGTGAAATATTCTATAACCAAAGAGGATTTTACAGTAACACTAATGGTTAATACTAATATTGAATCCTGCTACTCAGAGACTCAGTTTATCATGGTGATCAAGAGAGGAATCAAGTCTTTTCACTCAAAAAAATAATTAGTGGAAGTATTTTATGTGTTAGTGTGTATCCCTGTGGTTGGAGTGGAGAGGGAACAAGCTCAGAGGAGTCTGAAAGTGCAGCAGGCACTGTGGGACCACAACTGGCAAACACCTGGGAAAACCACATACCCGTGCCTGGGCTGGGCTTTGCAGGGGACCATGTTTGCAGATGTGCTTGGTGGTGTGTTGGGGATGTGATGCTGCTTTTCCTGGGCTGCCCTGGAGCCCTTTTCCTGAGGGTGGTTCCCCAGCACGGGGGTCACTTCTCCAGAGCTCCCGGAGCCAATCGGCACAGACACATCCAGCGGTGTGGGTGATCCCACTGTGTGACACCGGATGGAATTTGAATGCCTGGTTACAAATTACTAATGTATTTTGCTGCGGGACACTAATAAAGTTGCTTTTCCCAGCTGGTGTATTGTGGTGCAGTGAATGGAGCCGGCCCAGCCCGCCCCTCACTCCCCCCTCGCTATTCAGATGCAAATCAGCTTTGTGCTCATTCCTCATAATTGCTCTGCATCCCGCCTTGGGCTTCCAGAGGCACCCAGGAAATCGTGTTTGCTCAGGCTGCAATTTAGACTGTACATTATTTGTGATAACTATAGCTACAAGGTATAATTTCTCTGTCTTATTTAAATTTTATAAATTTCAGTGTGTTTCACATGTCCCAATCAGTCCAGTGCTGGAGATGCGGTGCCTGCTCAGGTCAGCACCGTGGTGGCTGTTTCTGTAAAGCCTCCACCAAACTGGAGCAGCCTGGGCTTTAGTTCATGTTTAAACTGCAGCCACATTTTAGAGCTGAGCCTTGGCACTGATATGTTATAATTTTATTTATCTCAATCAGCTTATAATTTACTATATCAAGGTTATTGCTGTCATGTTACTGTAATGCTGATCAGAATTAAGCTAAATAGTTCTTAGGATATTTTTGCCAAATTTATTGTGTTTTCAAGCATTTTAGCCTCTTGAGTGCAGATATTAAACAGTGGAATTATAGACTAGTTTCCATACACCCTTAACAGCTAAACAGGCTCAGAGGGGGAGCTGTTGTGCTCCTCCACTGGCATTCGGGGTGAGTGACGCAGAGGGGCTGTAGGTCTTGTTTTACAGATAATTATTAGCAGATTTCATACAATTTTTTTCTCCTGGTATTTATGTAATTGTCTTAAAGGCAATAATTAACTGGTTTTATAAAATATAAGTTTTTTTTCTCCTGGTATTCATTGTTGTCTTAAAGGCGACTTTCCCTGGGCTGTTCAGGGAGTACATCCAGTACCCTCCTCCACCCCCAAAATACAATCTATTAATAAGCTTTAAAAAACGACTCTTACATTTAGATGCACAGACAAATTTACATGTATTTAGCTTTTAAATATGTTAGTTTATGCTACAAACTTCGAGCATCAAGTCGGCAAGAAATTAAAATATGGTTCCCCCTTTGGGAGAAGTGGTTTGAACACCCGGGGGGGGCAGGACGGGGACTGGGACTCACACACATCCCTTGTACCCAGGAATTGCTCCTCTGGGAATGCGGGAATTTCCCCTGTAGGAACTGTGTTTGGAGGAGGGCAGGGCAGGGCCGGTGGGTTATCCTGGAGCCCCTGCAGCAGCACCAGCTCCCAGCCCTGCCCGTGGTGCCCGGAGCAGCAGAGGAGCCTCCGGCTCTTTAAACACCAAGCCGAGGCTCAGGCGGGTCGGGAGCTCAGAACCCCAATAAATACCCCAATCCCCCCGTGTCAGGAATTCCAGCCCAAACGAACCCCGTGTGGAAGCGGCAGCGCGACGGGGTCCGGCCGCCAGCGGAGCTGTGACTTTATTAGGGAGCCAATTGAAGAGAATTACAGTAATTACTGCTGGCTGTAATTAAGCGCTGGGGAAGGGCTGTGCAGGCGCTCTCGCTGCGGCTGCTGGAGGGAGGACGCTCCGTTACCAGGAGGGAGCGAACGCGGCCGGCCGTGTTGGGTGGTAAAAGCTGCGAGGTGGGAATGTCCTTCAGCCCCTTCCCCGATGGTGTGAGAGGAGCTGAGTCCCCCTTTCCCCTTCCCCAGCCCCTCCCGGGGCTCCAGGCGCTGGGGATGGAGGGGACTCGCCGTGGCTTTGGGGAGGGAAGGGCTGTGGGCTCTCCCTGCCCACCAGCTCCCTGTGGCTGCTCCCCAGGCACCGTCTCAAACACCCCAAAGTACCTGAAGAGGAAGGATTTGGGGGTTTTTTTGCAGTGAGGCCGTGCCCGAACCTGGCAGACCTGGCTGTTCAGGGATGCTCGGGAAGATGAACCCACATTATCTTCTAAAGTGTATTAGTGAAACCACATTAAATCCCCAGGAGATAGTCTTACTCCAAAATTCAAGTGCTCTTAATTCAATTCCGCAGTGAATCGAGCCACGCTGAATTTATGCCGCTTTAATTGCATGTGAAGGTTTCCCCGCCGCGGTTTAATGGTGGTTAATGAATGCCTTTCCCACTCTGTGCTCTCCCTGTGCCCCATCCGGCTTTGAGAGGGCTCAGGGAGCAGGGGGGCCGGGGGATCCCGGGGGCAGGACAGGATGGAAAGCGGGGCACCCGGAGCTGTATTTTCTAACACTGGTGCTGCGTTCAAAGCAAGTCGAGGCAGCCAAATCTCAAATGTGCAATTCGAGGGAGGGCAGAGGGGGCGAGGAGGGCTGGATGTGTTCAAAACCCCCAACAAATGGGTGGAGAAAGGCGAAATCCATTAAGGCACATCAGATGCTCCAGCGCTGAAGGCTCAGGAAGCTCCTGTGTTGGGTCGAGTATCCTGGGGAGGCACCGCCGGTGGACTCTGCTCCGAGACTCTTGCCTGCCAGGGTTTGGGAGCTCCGGATGAACCAGCACAACCCTCCTGATGCTCTTGTGGGTGCGAGGGGAAACAACTGGCTGTTGCTGGCCTGGCCACGTGTGTGATTCCAGCCCTGACAGGCTGCCTAATGCCTCACTCCCTGCTTGGGGATGGCGGATGGGGGTGACCCTGTTAGCTCCAAAATCAACAAGTGCCACCTCCTCTCCCCCAGACCTGCGGAGCGAGGGAGTTCAGTGAGCCCTGCCCAAGGTCTCCATCTGCCCCAGGACCCCTCCAGCTCTGACTTGCTCCGTGCCTGGGGGAGGCTGCAGGAATTTGGGTCAGTGGGCCGTGAGTCACGGCAGTGGGATGTGCCCGTGACACCCTGTGCCGGGGCAGCACGGCTGGGCTGGCTCTGCACAGGAGCTGGGGCAGGACAGGCTCGGCCCTGTCGCTGTCCCGTCCTGCCCACAGCGCCGAGGGAGGACGAGCAGCCGCAGCAGCCCAGTCATTACCTCACACTGGGGACCAGCAGCGCCGTTTGGGCAGCAAACCCATCATTAGTGGGGACACCGGCTTGGGCTGGGATTTCTGGA
The DNA here is from genome assembly GCA_035041135.1 of Platyrinchus mystaceus. Taxonomy (NCBI): domain Eukaryota; kingdom Metazoa; phylum Chordata; class Aves; order Passeriformes; family Tyrannidae; genus Platyrinchus; species Platyrinchus mystaceus. Next base: position 1,246,980 of record JAWWLV010000030.1, read on the forward strand.
CAGGGAAAGCAGCCCGGTGCTCGCCTGGGCTTTTCCATCACCCCCTGGGCACACACGGCCACGGACACTGGGGAAGGCTGCCCCCTTTCTGGGCTGCAGCTCCAGGCTGCACCTTGGTCACGCTGCCCAGGGCACAGCTCTTGGTGCCCTCTAGGACTCTGTGGCTGCCACTGCCCCTCCAACACTGCCCTGGCTGCACTTGGAAGCCCCTGAGACCTGCAGGAGCTCCATCAGTGGCCGGGGGGGGGGTTTGGAACTTGGGGGCTACAGCCCAGGAGTCCCTCATGGCCACCCCTACATGGAGCAGGGCCACCCACAGTGCCCATCACCTCTTGCTCTGCTGGCCCTGCCTGCATCGTGCCCTCCCCCGTGCTGGGAGGGGACGGGCTTTCTCTGCCCTGACTTTAGTGAAGGGGGGCTGCTTTAGTGAGGGGGGCTCAGCAGGTGATCCCAGGATGGAGTGTGTCTGGCTGCTGCAGGGGGGGCTGCCCTGGGTCTGCATTTGATTTAAGGCTCCTGGTGCTCAGTATTTCCAGGTGACTTCTGTTTATTTGTTGTATTCAGCCCCCAAAGGGAGCTGTGCTGGGAGCAGTAAGTGGTGGCAGCTGGGGGGGCAGTGGCACAGCACAGCCCCAGGCAGCACCCACGGCCACAGGGACCCCCGTGGGACGAGAGGGCTGGGACAGGGAGGTGGGCAGAGGCTCTCACTAATACACAGGCAGCTGGGCCATGGGGTGTCCTGTGTCCAGCAGCAGGACCCCCACCACGAGCAACTGTGCCAGAAAAGAGACAAAATGGCTTTTGGCAGCCAAACCCCAGTGCCAAGGTCCTGCCAGTGCCAGCTCTTGGGGGTCAGGCAGAGACCCCCACCCACCAGCACGGGGAAGGAACCAGCAGCACACCCCCATGGGGGCAAGGGCTGCAATCCCCCCAATGCCACTGTGTCCCAAAACACCAACCCTGGGCCAGGCTGCCACCCCTGTGCCCGTGGTGTTTTTCTCCCTGGCTCAGCCCTTACCCAGGTTTTAGACCATCCCTACCTTGTTAAATCCAGCTGAAACAGCAAGAGGCCAGGCAGGGCCAGAGAAATCCCAGTGCTGATCCCCTGGCTCTGCCAGAGCACTGCTTCCCCCTGGCACTGCTCCCAGGGCTTGGGTTTCCAGCAGAAAAGCCCCTTCCCATGCTTGTCCTGGCTGTTAACATCAGATGTATGTATTTTTTTTAACCTACAAAGCAAAGCTCTGGCATCACCGGCTGGGAAATGCATTTCAGAGAAAAATTAAAAAAAAAAAGAAAAATCATTTTTAATGCCAGCAAAAGAGGCTGAACCAAAACCCAAAAAGAGAAGGACCCAAAAAAATCAATAGTTATAATTAGCCCTGCTACTTAACAGTGACAAGCGACACGCTGTGCAAGGCAGCCAGGAATATTTCAGCATGGAGGGCTGGTGGCTCTGAACCAGCTGCAAGGAGGTGCCTGGCTGGGGTCACAGTGGGGACTCTGGTGGCATTTGGGCACCAAATGCAAAGCCCTGCAAGGCTGTGCCAGCCCCGGCTCAGGGCTGGGGGACAGAGGGACCAGCCGGGCTCTTCTATTAATTTATTTTCCACACACATTTTAACGCCGGTGCTGCTGCCCTGGAGCCGCGCTGGGAGCGGCGGGGAGTGAGATGCCTGTTGTGCCAGAGCTGGAAGGGAGCACAGGGATTACAGCTAATCACCTCCTGGCAGCGCTGGAAGCAGACCTGGAAGGGAATACAGGGATTACAGCTCCTCTAATCACCTCCTGGCCGCGCTGGCAGCAGGGTGTGCTCGGGTGTCCCCAGGGTGTCCCCCAGCCGCCGGTGCCAGGTGGTCACAGGCTCACTCCGTGCCGCCGGGACAGCCCCGCACCCAAATCCTGCAGAAGGTGCCATGGTAGGGACAATGTCAGCTGAGCCTCCACCTTGTTCCCTCCACAGTGTGCACCTCCATTTTTGCAGCGTTACCACATGGAAAACGGGACGTGCCACCCCAGATGTTTTAATAACAAAGCTGCTGGTCCAGTGCTGGGATCTCCTTTTGTCCAACAGTTTATTCCAAAGCACGTTTACACCGATGCCATCCAAACTCACGTCGTCACCCCGGATTATCTGGAATTGCACTGCACCTACAGTTACTTTCACCTTAACTCCTGGATGATGGTGTTTATGGAGCCGAGGAGCTCCCTGAAGTAGCCGTCCTTGTCCCCTTCCCGCTGCTCCTGGGCTGCCAGCTCCTCGTACTCGCTGCGCAGGAGGCCCAGGGTGGTGCCCAGGGCGGGGTCCCCCCTGTAGTGCTCCCTGCAGAAGGCCATCAGCACACCCACCAGCTTGAGGACCTTCTCCCGGGTGTCGTGCTCAGGCATGGCCAGCAGGTTGGGAGCCACCGCACACCAGTCCTGCTCCACCACCGCCGGCACCAGCCTCACCTGCCGGTACTGCTGGATCTTCTCTGCCATCTGCTCTCCGTGCTGGGAGTCCTCAAGTAGCATCTGTGGGAAGTGGTGGAGCACAGATTTATATCCCTGTCAGAGAGACGCTGCTCACAGGAGGTGACACGTGGTGGCAGAGGAGGATGCACACCCTGTAACACCTGCCTTGGACAGTGACTTGTCACAGAAGACCAGGATGTGGTTGTGTCCTGGTTCCCTGCCACAGGGGCTGGTTGCTCACCCTGGAGGACTCCCAGTGACTGGGGGTTTCTGTGTCCCATGGCCCTGAAAGGGGACACAAGGGGCAGGAAGCTCAGCAGACCTGGAAAGTCTCTGGTCTGCTTTGGGCACCTGCAGCACCTAACAAGCATCACCCACTGCTTGGGTCTGTGCTGCTCCTCCCACAGACATGGGGATCTCAGTGTCCTCCAGCCACAGCCAGACCTTCCCCTCAGCCTGGTCCAGAAACAACCCAATACTGTCAGAGCCTGGTCATAAGGATTGACAGGAATGACACACTGGGGACAGTGAGGGACAGTGCCAAGGAGACCTCCCCTCTCCTCATCCCCTGGAGAGCTGCCTGATGAACTGCAGGCAGGACTGGGGGGGGCAAGGAAAGAACATGGCAGGAAAAGGCACTCAGAGCCCCAGCGACTCTTGTTTCAGCACTGAGAGCTGTCAAGGTGGTTTATGATTTCCAAACCAACCCATCTGATGGTCACCCAACCCACCCCAAATCTGCCACCCCCACTGGCACCCAGGGCTGTGCCACCTCCCCCATGAAGCACTGGGATTGATGCACAGAATTCCCAATCCAAAGAGCAGTGAAAAATCATTGTTTTAACATAAACTTGAGAATCTGCTGGGCTGTGCCCTGTCCCAGCCCCACAGAGCCAGGAACAGATGGGGCTGCTGTGGGGGGCAGCCAGAAGACGGGCAGCAGGATCAAATGGGAATGCTTTGAGTCAAAATGCCCATGTCCTCTCCTTTCCCATGGAGCCAACAGGATCATGTTAGAGTCAGCACCTTATAAGATTTCAGACCTGCTAAAATAATTTGCACCTTTACAAAGTCTCTTGGAAAATAACTGATTTAACACAGAGGTGCTGCTCTGTGGTGTCTGCAACCCAGGTATTAGAGCAGCCATAATCCGCAGGGCAAATTGGCCATAAACTGAGCCCGGGTGGATTTAATTCCCGTACTCTGGAGTCAGGGAAACGCACGGACTGAACAACAAGCCATGCCAAGGAAAGATGGGCATTAAACTGACATTTACAGCAGTAATCTAGGGTATTTGAAAATAAAGCACTGACCATGGCAGGCTGGGCTCCAGCGAGGGACGTGCAGCAGGGGCACAGAGGTGCCAGCTGGGCCCTCGGCTCGTGGCTGGACAGCAGCAGCTGGACACCACAGCCCAGTGCCTGCACTCCCTACTCGTGTCCCTGGTGGTCTGTTATTTAAACACCCTCGGGAGGAAAGGGTAGCAGTGGCTTAAAGAAATGGAAAGGTTTCAGCTTGCTCTGGGCTCTCCCAGCCCTCGTGTCCTGCAGTGGTGGCCAACGGGTCCCCACGGGACTGATGCAGGGTCGGCCACTCCTCACGCTCATCCTGTGGTGATGGTTGGGGTTAGGTTGGTGAGGGGAGATTGGGGAGCCCAGGGGTCCTGGCCCAGCTCCTCACCTTCTCCATGATGAGGTCGTAGAGCAGCGTCACCACACGGACGTGGAGCGTCTCCATCCCCTTCTGCCGGAAGAGGCTCCGGAGCACCTGGAGGCCGCCCAGCTTGAGGAACTGCTGCTGGGCGTAGGGGAAGTGCCTCAGCATGGAGGACAGGGCAAAGAGAGCCTGGTGGAGAGAGAGAGGGACATCAACACAGCGGGCACAGCCACTGGGTATGGCGTGGCCTCTCTTCATGGCACCCACTGGGACAGCAGGAACACCCCAGCCCACCTGTGTAGAGCTCCCTGGAAAACACATTCCAATCTCTCCTTGCCGAGGGGCATCTCCAACAGTCCCCTTTGCTCCTCATCCCATCCACCCCCAGCACCACGAGGCTGCCCAAACTTGGCTGACTTGCACTCAAACCCCAGCCTGGGCTGTCACCGTGTTTGGTAGATCAGTAACCCATGGCCAGCACCTGACAGACCCAATGCCATCACTTCTCACTGCTCTCCCTCTCAGTCCTTGGTACAGAGCCCAGTTATGGGGTTGGGAGGGGGTGAGGGGGCTCCAGCACCACTCAGCAGCCCGACCCCTGAGATAATTTAGATGCCTGGGGTGATTCCCCTGCACCTCCATAGTCAAAGACCATGATGCTCCCCAGCACCCAGCCCTGACACAGGGCCTGTCAGGGTGCAGCACCACGCGCCAGCAGCCAGAGCCCCAGCGCCCCCCGTGCCTGTGGGGCCTCGGGCGGCGCAGGGTTAGTGCCGAGGAGGCAATTAGGGGCCACCCTAATCCCGCTGGATCTCACACTGTCTGGCTTTGACAGCCGTGGTGGCAGAGGGGAGGCTGAGCCCGCCCGGGGCAGGGCATGGGGATGCTCATCTGGGCACGTGCCAGGAGCTGAGCCGGCTCCTCCACACAGCGGGCTGGGCCCCGCTCCTGGACAGATCCGAGCTGACAGCCATGTCTTCCCCAGTCCCATTTGTTTCTATTTTCCATTTTCCGAGTTGCCGCTGGTGAATTTGAGATGTTTCTGTCTCCGTTTTTAATCATAGGCCAAAGGACGGGGGAGGGAAGAAATGCACTTTTGGCCTCGCTGTCGTGCACTGCTGTGAGCACCGGGGCGGAAAATCCACCGGAGCGAGAGCTGGGGGCGGCTGCCCTGTGCAGGAAGGGGCTGGGGCACTGACCTGTCCTTGGGATCCTCGCCTGGAGAGAGGCAGCAGACTGTGCACAGCATGGGAACTGGAAATTAAAGGCCTCTGTCCTCCTGGAAAAGGGGGTTCAGCCCTTGGAGGGTCTCATAAGGCTGCATGTGGATGTGGATGGTACTGAGCCCATCCCTCTCACTTCTCCAGGGGCTGCCAGCGGGATGCACTCAGGCTCAGTGGAAAGAATTATTCTGGACCCAGCACAAAGGGGTTCAGTCATGCTGGTGAGGGCCCTGCATGCCCAGCCATCCCTCCCCACCCCAAAGCAAGCTCTGGATTGAGCCAGGGGCACTCCTGGAAGGAGTTTCTGAGCATGGAGAATCCTGCGGTGCACTCTAGACGGGATTTCCTCATATCCATGGCCAAATGCAACAGGATTCTCCAGCCTCTCCCATGCCTTTTGCTTGCTGGAGAACTCTTCCCAGGGACTAAAGGTTTTTGGGAGGTTGTTACAGCCCAGGCAGCTCCGGTGGTGGGAGCGGCGTTAGGGACGAGCAGAGGAGCTGATGGTGCCCTCACACAGGAGGGCCCAAGTTACACAGGGCTGGGGTGAGCAGCCAGGTAGCGTTCCAGGGGTGGCATCACACGCTACAGCAAGGGTAATGGAATCTCATGCTCCAGGGAGTGCGGCAGGAGGGAGGGTGGGAGGGGCAGGAAGCCCCCGGCCCGACAGACAGCGCTGCACATTTGGCTGGGGGCTCTCGGCGCTGCTCGCTTTGCTCCAAAGCCTCTGCCCAAGGCAGGACACGGGGCTGGCTCCAGCAATTAGCTCTTCCAAACGTCAGCTCCTGTGTTGGTTCGGCTCTGATGGCTCTGCCTGCCACGGGGACCCTCGTCTGTCCCCCCCGAGGGGCTGCAGCACCACGGCCTGTCCCCACGGTCTGTGCCCATTGTGTGTTCCACTGCTGGCACTGGGGGGAGACCCACAGGCATCAGGGGTCAGCCAGCACTGCTGGGGGTGGGCTGGTACCCAGGGCCACTCTCTGCACTCCTGGGAGCAAAGCCCACCCAGTGTGGGGAGCAGAGTGAGGTCCCACACTCTCCAGATGTCAGCGACTTTCTGAGGAGCGCTTTCATGGAGCTCAGCACAAAACCAGCTTTGCCCAGAGGGGCAGCCCTGCTCACTCACCTTCTTCCTGACAGCCAGGGGTTGTTCTGTGGCCAGAATAACCAGGAGCTTCTGCAGTGCACCCCCCTCAATGGCTTCGATCTGGACTTTGGGGTTGCTGCAGGGACAAAAGCAAAAGGCAGGTCACCAACAGAGTAGGTCATGGCAGGGTGGGAGGGAGCCTGTTCTGGCCTGTGCCAGCCATAGTGTGGCAGCAGGACCAGGGCAGTGCCCATCCCCCTGTGCTGGCCCTGCTGAGGCCCCTCCAGGGCTGTGTCCAGTTCTGGGCCCTCAGGGAAGAGACACTGAGGGGCTGGAGCGTGGGCAGGGAAGGGAACGGAGCTGGGAAGGGGCTGGAGCAGCAGGAGGGGC
>JAWWLV010000030.1:1253940-1303734 GCA_035041135.1 Platyrinchus mystaceus
GAACAAGGGACAGGAGGAGAGGGAACGGCCTCAGGCTGTGCCAGGGGAGGCTCAGGTTGGACATCAGGAGGAATTTCCTCATGGAAAGGGTGGTCAGGCATCCAGGGAAGTGGTGGAATCTCCATCCCTGGAGGTGTCCAAGTAAGGCCTTGCAGTGGCACTCAGTGTTCTGGGGGACAGGGTGGGCATAGGGCACAGGTTGCACTCGATGATCTGGGAGGTCTTTTCCAACCTCAGGGATTCTATTCTGTTCTATTTCCAAAACAGAGCAGACATGAATGAGGGTCAATCTACCCTGATCCCAAAACAAATCCCCTAGCTCTCACTGTGGTTCATGGTTATGGACAAGGTACCCCCTTCTCCAGGTAACCCCTGCAGCCACCTCAAACACAGCACATGACCCCAAATGATGGCAGTGGGGCTGGGGAAGAGCCATGCTGGCCACCCATCACAGCCCCACATCCCACCTGCCTTCCCCTGGCAAGGAGCCCTCTCCTGTGATTTCCCTCACAGCAATTTAATCCTCTCACTACCTATCACATCCACTCCTTAACAGCCTTTACATTCCAGTTCCTGCTTCCCCCTCTCCTGGCTCGCTGGGAACTGTGCTGACTGATTGAAGTGCTCTGATGCTGCAGCCCCCATGCCTCCAGCTCACCAGGAGCAAGGTCCTGTTTGCCCTCACAAGTTACACCTGATGCCACCACCCACACAACTCCCTCAGCAAGTGCTTTTCTCCAAGGACTGCAATGCCTAAATCCATCCTTCTGCCTGCAAGGACAGGCTGGAATCCAGGTCTGGATGTGAGCAGCTGCCCAGGGACAGACAGACAGACAGGCCTTCCCCTCCGTCTGCACTGCCCTGGGTACAGCCACGCTGACACACTGCAAACCCACTTCTAGTACATGCTGGAAGGTGGAGGAGAGGTCAGGTGCTACAGGCTCCCTCCTTGGCAGGGCTTTTGCAGTCGCAGCACAACAGACTGACTGTCTACATCCCTGATCCTGGGTCTCTCGTGCTCTGAGAAACAGCTCCAGCACTTCAGCCTTTGCTCCACCCTGAAGCAGCAATTGCACAGTGGCAAGACAAAGGTCACCGACGCTGGGAAACACCCACAGCTCCCACTGCTCCCGGGGAGCTGCTGGAGCAGCCAGTGCCGAGCCCCCTCCATGAAATCAGCGACAGAGGCAGGCAGGGTCATAAAGAAACAAAGCCAGAGACAAACGGAGCTGGCCAGGGAGCAGCTTGGAGTTAAACCCACGGCTCATACAGCAAAGCACCACACTCATCTCTGTCAGCCAGTGTTGCCCTCCCTGCTCCGTCCAGGCTTTGCTTCTCGCACCAGAAGGAGCCATCCAGGGCTCTGAGGCAGCAGGTCTGGGTGGGGGTTCCCAACTGCCACTACCAGGCTGACCTCAGGGCAGGAAAATGGGTGTTTGAAAGCCACCTTTGATTTCTCCTTCCTCACCCATTTGCTGCAGCAGACATCCAGGCAGAGCCATGGCACAGCACCCTGCCGAGGAGATCTGTGACCTCCACAGACAGGGCAGGAAGGAGAAAGAACAAACCCAGGAACTCCAGGATCCTCCTGCAGAAGCGATTTTCATAGCATGGTCCCCAGACCCACCCCATGTGCCAGCCCTGCAGCAGTCCCAGCATCCCTGGGAGCAAACCAGCTTCTGTAGTGCCTGGGTCCAGGTGGGGTCTAACACACCTACCATGCTGTGTTTATCCCCAGCCTCCCCATGCCAGGAGGTACAGCAGAGTCTCCTCCTGTAGAAACAAGATGTTATTTTTCACCTCAATGTGGTGGCCTGGGCTGGGCTCTGATTTGGGCAGTCAGGAGTCAATGGAGGCAAAGAGCCCTAAAACCTTCAGCTGCTCCCAGACCAGCCCTGGCCCCAAGGCCATTTTCTCCCAGCTGACAAGTGCTCTCATTCACCTCCAGCCATATCTGCAGGCACAGGGACAGCCACAGCTGTCCCCACAGGGACAGGACAGGGACACCCCAGGGACAGTGTTGCAGCCCTGTAGCATCTCATCCACCCCATCCAGCCTTAGCACCTTATCCCAGGCGATGGAGACCAGAGCAAGTGCAGAACAGGCTTGCAGGCAGGTACTTTGTGAGTGTAAGTGCACTGAAGGACAATCTCCTGGGCTGGAGACCTCTTAGTGCCATTCAAGGAAAATGGTAAGTTTGGGATATCCAAGCTGTTTTGTCACCTCTCTCTAAATTAAATAATAAGAACCCTTACAGCAAGGGACACAACTGAAATATTGGTATGCCTTTAATGCTTGGCTGGTCACCTGGAGGATTTGATCTAATTAAAATCTCTGAACCATGGAGCTTTTGGCAAGGAGCAGCTCTAGAGGTTAGGGAGCCTTCCTGCCTGATAGGTGTGCTGCTCTCGCTTCTCAATGCTCCTGTTGTTCAATGTCTCTGCTATCAATAGTCCTGGCTTCAAGCTAACAAAAAAGCTCCTTTGAAGGTTTGGAAAACTCAGCCCAGATCTGTACAAATTACACTGTCAAGCCCAGGGAAAAGCAGCCTGAACAAAATAAACACAATGAGACAGACTGTGGAGTGCTCTCATGGGAAATTCAACCTGTTAATCTGCTAATGGATATGGGATGGTGGCACCAGCAACAGAATTTGCTGAAATGGAATTCTGAGGCTGGGACAGGGGTGGAATACAGCCTGCAATGACATCCCATGATGCTGCAGTGATGGCACAGATTTGGATGTGCTCAAAGGATGAGATTAACCACTCTCATCCTGGGTGAGGAACAGCCACAAGGCTACAGGGACTCAACACAAGCACTGTGCTCGGGTTCAAACAGCTTCCCAAGAGACACCCTTGGGACCCAGGGTGCAGCCTGGCTCCTGGGGTGGTGACTTTGCAAACACAAATTTAAAGTGCCATTTCATCAGCCCAGCACTTCCCACTTGGTGGCTGGGGAAGGTGACCTTCGGTTTTCTGCCAGTTCACATCTCTCTGAGTCTGAGTCAGAACTTCCCACGAGGGGCCAGACATTATTACAGTCATGGCTGGTTTGCCAGAGCACCAGGAGCCTCAACAGGGCATGGAGAGGGAAGCAAAGGTCATAAGATCCAGGGCTGGTGTTCTGGGATCAGCTCTGGGAACAAAACTGAAATGAAGCTGATGCAGAGCCTGGCTGGTGGCAGGTCCTGCCATGGGTGGGGTGCGAAGGCCGAGATGGACCCAGCACCTTCCCCAGGCTGCCAGGGTAGGACCTCTGTGCCCTTCTTCCTTTTTCCTTCTTCCTTCCATTAAAGCTCTTTGTGGAAGCAGCAGGACCTCAGGATGTGGATGACTGGATAGAAGATCCATGGAGCAGCACAATGGAGACTTCCTGGAGGAGAGGGGGTCTCACAGGGTGGGGCAGAGCCCTTCAAACAGGCTCTGCACCAGTGCCTGGCTTTGGGCTGTTAGGATCTGCTCGTGGAATGGCTGCCCTTTATCCCTGGATGTTGGATTGGACATGCTATGGAGCAGCACTGGCATGGGGGACACAGCTGTTGCTCCTGAAAATTCAGCATGGGCTTCTCTGCCATTTTCACTGGCAGATTTTCAGGACATGAAAGCAGCTCCCATTTTGCTGAAGAAGGGATTTTTTAAGAGTAGTCTCTGTTAAAAGATACCCTTATCCTACTCCTCCTAGGACAACCCCAAGTGCAAAAATTTAGGAGAGAATTTTCAAAGTTTTTCCAGACTGCACATGAGGGGGGTGTGGGAAGACTGAAAAGCAGCAACACAGCCCTGAGGCGACAGCAGCTCTGGAGTTAGGTGGGAACTTACAATACGGCAGCAAAATTAGATTTAAATTAAAAATAAAAAAAAATAAAGCAAGCCAAGTGGTGCAGAGGGACCCGGGGACTCAAAGGCACAGAGCAGGGCAGGCAGGCAAATGCCCTTGTCTCTCTACTGCTCTGGCAAGGACACACACAGAATATTTATTTCATGGCCTGCTTGTTGTAGGAACTGCTCAAGACTCTAGGAAAGAAAGGGTCACCTCCTTACCTGGCCATCCTGCTGAAGCCAGGGGCAGAAAGACCAAGGAGAGGTGGGACTGGGAGTGCAGTGGGGGGGTCAGCCCTGGCTGGCAGGAGCAGGGGCTGAGCACAGCCCTGGCTGGGCCGGGCCCACTCACGTGGCCACGGCTGCTGAGCTGGGCCAGCATCTCCTCCCCAGGCACAGGCAGGGGAGGCTGCAGAGCTCCTGCTTTGATGAAAGCCCAGCCTGATGGTGGAAAGGCATGATAATCACCAGGCTAGACAGGGCTTAATGGGTCTCTTCTCTCCTCAGAACCAGCGCTCTGCGATGCCGCGTGGGAAATCAAAGCTGGGGATCAAAGTCTGTAAGTCTGTGAAACAGCCTAAAAAATTTAGTGTAGTCTATTTAGCTTGTGCTATAACCTGAGGATCAGAAACAGGCAGCAAGGCAGCCTGGCTTACCTTGCCCTCCCCCTCTGTCCATCTCCCTCCCCAGTTTTCCATCCAAAATCTGTCCATGAAGAAAACAAGAGCACCAACAGGAGTGCTCGGAGTTGAAATGTGCCTTGCCTGGCTCCTGGGGCCTCTCAAAACCTCACACCTCAGTCACAATTTGACAGGCCATGGAAAAGGTATTTTTTGTGAGTCCTGGAAACCAAAAGCAACACAAGCAGGGTCACACTTGAAAAGGCCACTGACTTCTTCATCCTTCTCTGTATTGGGAGGATTTCTGACAACTCTTGTAAGGATAGTCATGTTAAAATTACCTGACATATAATAGATAGAGAGCTAAAACAGATCATTACGATGTCAGTAATTCCAGCCTGAACTAGAGCTGTAAGTCTGAGACTCCTAAATAAGGGCAGAAAAGAGGCAGGATGATCAGCAGCTCATTAATACTTGCACGACTGAATTTCAGACTGCAAGTTTAGAATAATAAAGAAAAAAAAGCATTAAAATACTTTAAGTGAGAAGCAACACATGGGGAGAACATGGTTTCCACCTGCACTCCAAGCACTGGCTATGGCATGAACTATCCCCCTGGGAAATGGCCATGGAGCAGGGAGCCCAAACAGCTTCCTAGGTGTGCACTGGTTAGATACATCCCCTTCCAAACTTCCTATCTTCCTTCTTAAGAGGAGGAAAACTGGGACAACTCAATGTCAACAACCCTGCAGCCCCCTCACCCTCCAAACAACTCCTTGGCTCTGCCAGCAAATGACACTTAAGCGCAGGGCTGGCAAATCCCTCACAAAATACATATTTAACAGAGGCTTTCCACACTGCACAGTCCCATGGTATCAAAAAGGACATTTGCACAAACAATATGAGACATGCAGGATAGTAATAACATACCCCCAACCCCACCAAGGCTGCCTGGGAGTATTTGGAGTGAGAAGGTAGAGGGATGAGGCACAGTCACCCCCAAGGGCTGAATGCAGCAGAACTGGCCTAGAAATCCTCTTCTCCGAGCACCAGCTCAGACCTGAGTTTATCACACACAAAGGCCTTCAGAGCTCCAACTTAAGGAGATTAAAAACCACCCAGAAAAATGGAGCCCTAAGTAGTTACACCGATCAAAATAGAGCGGAGAAGAAAGCAGAAGTGAGGGGGGAAAACCTGACAAAAGGAAAACTAGGTTTCAATGGCAACACAATACAACAATTTCATATGAAAGATGTGAAGCATAAAAGATATGTTAGATGTTCAAAAGCCCAGAATATAGGAGAGAAATAAAAAAATCCCCAGAAGATGAAAATCTCCACTTCAATGCAGTGCTGCCTTCTCCCTTCCTGCCAAGCCGGGCGCTCCTCACCGGAGCCCGGGAGCAGCAGCGTCCCTGGGAGAGCAGCAGGTCTGCCTGTGACATCCTGGATTACAGGGACACATGCACGGGCTTTAACGAGCAATTAGGTTATTGAGGATTTGTTGCTAAGAGGAGAATAGAACTGCAGAGAGAATAAGTTGGAGCTGAGTACGTGATTCTGCGATTTTGACGGGCTAATGCGACGCTCCAACCGAGGCAGCGTGAATCATCCAGAGGTGCAGGAGGAGCGTGAAAGGCTGCCTGGGAAAAGCTGGGGGAACCTTGGCTTGGCTCTCGTACCTGTGTCCCAGGCAGGAGACAGTCAAGCTTCGTATGAGCCCTGCAATGCCCTCTCTGAAGGCAGCAGGGCTGTAACACCACATTGGACAAGCCCCAGGCTCCATGGGGACACACTGACAGAGGGGTTAATTGGGAAAACTCTGCTCTCAGCCACACGATGGAAGTGGGAATTATCTTGCATGAGCTCCTTGCAGTCACAATATTGAGCTGGAAGGAGAGAGCGTGATGTGGCTGGGGTTGGGAGGCACTGGGAGCATTGGAGCCACTGGGAGCCCCATGGGGAGGAGACCCAGCTCACCTGAGCCCAGGCAGGGCAAGGTTGGTGTTCTGGAAACAGGAAAAAAATCCAGTGAGCCGCAGTGCTGTGACCCAGCATAACAGATGGACAACTGGATTTATACAGAGAGCTGTAAAAGTAATTAAATAAAAACACAGAAGAGCAAATCTGCTGCAGCAAGACACCTTGCAGGGGTTCAGAAAGCCCCCCCAGCCAGGACCCAGCATTCCAGGGGTGGGATGCAGGACACCGGGGCACTTGTGGGAGTCAACAAAATCAAGGAGCTGCCCGAAGCACGGCTGCTCCAGCGAGGAGCGATGGGAACACAGGGACTGAGTGTGCAGCAAAACCCCTCCTCTTCCTCACCTCTCCATGGAGCAGAGTAGGAGAGTGAATACTGACACTGGCAGTAAAATCTGAGGTGCCAGAACAAAACCAACCATGCCAGATTGTTCTGCTGAGCACACACAAACAACAAACTGACTGGCTCTATTTATATCTGCAAGAAAAAAATGGTTCTACAAAAACAGGCACACAGCACCAAAACAAGCCCAGGCAGGAATCCCACCACCCCAGCACGAGTGAAGCCCCCAAGGACACTCCTAGAGCCCCTCTCTTCTCCTGGCCCTTGGCTTTGCCAGCTCTGAGCTTCATTTCAGTGCCAGCACATACCCCCATCTCTGTGATCACTGGGCTGGTCTGGGGGGGCTTCTGCACCTGAAGCTCTCAGGGTAGGTGGGGAAATTGCAGCTTCAAGAACCTCAGACACCAGCTCACTTTTGTGGGTTTAACCCACAAACCATTTTATGATTAAAAAGCAAAGGTTTCTTGGGGCAATTGCCATCACCCTGTAAGCACAGAGCTGGTGCTGAGGGAGCACCATCCAGGCCAGGCCAGCTTCTCCATTCTGATGGTGAAGGATGGGCCTTGCAGGCCACTCTGCAGCATCTGTCACCCTGCTGTGATTCAAGGACTGGGTGAGTGTCCCATCTGCAACAGTCATGGGAACGGTGTGAGCTCTGTTCCAGCACAGCATTCTCAGCTGAATGACTGATCCTTCCAGGTAGGTACAGGCAAGTGCTCCATGGTGCATGGAGAAAGACATCCCAGGAAATCCCCGCAGCGCTCAATCACCCAAACTGATGCTTTGTTTCTGAGGGTAAATCAACCTTACAGCTCTATGTGCTACACTTACAAAACACTCTCTAGGAATTCCTGAAAGCCTGGTGTTTTACCATAGGTCAGATGCTGAAGGCTGGGCTCTGTTTCATCAGAGGCTGCATTAATAAAAACAGATTCTCTCGCAGTACAAGCAGAACTCATTTATTTCTGTGCCATTTTACCCAAAGCCCTCAAAAATTGTGTTGATTTCTTTTTTAAAAAATCACCACACAGCAAGAAACAAGAACAGTACCACAGGATTAATACCATGGCCTTGACCTCGTCCTGTTTTCACCCTGTTTTTCACCACAGAGACTTCAAAGCCCCCCTGATTTACAGACAGGAGACTGAAGCTCTCCCAGGAGCACTGGCAGGCACGTCACGGTGCGAGTGTGAGTGCTGGTTCCTGCCTCCCTGCTCCTCCTCTTCCTCACACTGCTTTTCCCTGCACGCCTCCAGCCTCCTGGCTCCGAAGCTGACCTGCCCCAGGATGGTGGCAGGAACAACCAAGGTCCCACCCAGCCCTTTGTTGCTGTTGCAGGACCCCCAACAAGCCCCTTGTGCGGCACTCACTGCCCCTCGCAGTGAGGCAGCTGTGCACAGAAACCTGCCCATGAGTCTGTCCAATCGCTCTGAGCGTAATTCCAGGCATGCAAAGTTACTCAGATATTCCAAGAAAACCTATTCACACGCCTTAGGTGAGATGCAAACACTGCAGAAAGCTGCCTGAAAGCCCCAGAAAAAGAAAGCCTTGGTGCAAAGCGCCGGGCTCTGAACGCTCCAGCTCAGCGAGTGCCGGTGTGACACATCCCACTAATAATCCTGAGAGATGCTAGAAGTGCCCTGGGGCTGAGCCCTTCAATTGTTCTTCACTTTATTTGTTTGCTTGCTCATTTGAGCTGATTTTTCTTTAAGACAAGTGCTAATAATATCAAAAACCCAAGCAAGCCTTTCCCTGGCGTGTTCCTGGTGGGAATGCCAGCGGAGCGCAGGCACTCTCCAGCTCTTCCCCGAGACACAAAGCGAAGTGTGAGAACAGGCACTTCACTCCTCTCCCTTGCAGCACATCTCGGCGCAGCTCTGTCCTATTTTAACCCTGCCATCTGCTTCGCAGCTCCGCCTTCCTGCCGTTCCCAGGCGAGGCAGAGCAAACCTTCCCCTCCTCTCCCACCCGTCTGGCTCACGGCCGTGCCACGGAGCACCCCAGGGGCCACGTTGGAAGGTGCTGCTCCCAAACACTGATCCTCTCATCGCCTGTGAGCCTCAGCTCACCCCACTCCACTCCTGAGCAGGCAAGGGAAGATGCTGGATCACAGGGAGACTCACTCCCACTGCAGCGTTGCTCTTTAAACTCTGGCTCTTCCCAGTCCCATCAGGTTTAACGGTGCAATTAGAGTCATTTTAGTCTATACAAGTAGATTTGTTTCACTGAGTCATGACTCAAAACCAAGACTTTGCTCCATTTACAAAAGCAAATCACCATCTTGCAAATGCCAAGCACAGATTTCAGCTCCAAAAGCGAAGCCTGGGGAACGCTTCCAGCCAGAGAGAGAATAGAAAAGCTGCATCTGCAAAAGCTGGGAAACCTTTTTTCATGTATCTGGTTTTGATAAACAGAAAGGAGGACCTGTGGAACACCAGCTCCTGGAGAAACCTGATGCACTCACTCTGCATCAGGCAACTTAATCACGCATTAATAGAGGGAAGAGCGACAGCAGGAGATGCCACCGGACCAGGGACTGCGACACTGCAACACAACCCACAGACAATTCCAGCCAGTGCCAGGGTGAGAAGCCCTCGAGGAAAACTTGAGAGTCACAGAAAGCACCAGCAATTCTTTCTGCTTTCTGATTCATCCCTACTCACCCACCCACATGCCACGGCAGAGGAGGCTGGAACTGCTACATTTAGTATGACATTTAAAAATCAAGGTTGTGCTTCTGATGGTCATTAAAAATCCAACAGCATTTTTCAGAAACAAGTGGGTACTCACATCGGTGTCTCTGCCAAGTATCAGCACAGCAGCAATTTTTCTAGCAACTTCATTTATAAGATAAAGGAAAATTTCGCCCACCTATAATTACTGTTATTACTGTTGCAGTTGGTTTTTAAACATTCACTATATACCTTTATATTTTCCACATACCAAATAAGATGAAAACATTTCCCCAAACCTTTCTTAGTGTCAGATTCATCTCTTTTAACATTAGACAGCTACAACTAAAACATCCATCCCAGAGGAGCTTCCTGGGCTCCCTCAGTAACATGTTGTGACCTGTGATCTCCACATCCCTATTCCTGTTCCTGTATTTCCATGGGATTTGCCCTGGTTAACCCAGAAAGGCAAATCCACTGCCCAAGGCTTTAGGTTCACTCTAAAGGGGGTTGCTCTTCTGAAAAACATCTGAGGGATTCAAGGTCATCAACAGGGAGCAAAAAAGGTGATTTGTCTAGTGGGAGGTGGGGCTGCCTCTGACTCTGGTCTTAGCTGGCATGATTTGCTTCTTGGAGGATTCCCTCTCCCTGTCTGGACACAGAGTCTGGATAGGTAGCTCAGGTGGACACTCATGTAGGAGACTGAAGCTGGGTGACATGGATCCCATCTCCAGAGACAGGGTGAAGGAAACACCTCCAAATGCCTGAATCAAGCTGTCGAAGAGCTAAAATGATCAATCTAACTAATAAAATATGGGAATAACACAAAGAATTCATATGCAAGTATAAGAAACGAAGCCATGGCAGGTACCACAGCTAAACTGGGTGCTCAGGAAGAGCTGAAGCAGGGAAAGGAATACTTTCAGAAGGGAACATTTTGCATAAAAGATGCAGTGGAATAAAATAATTATGCAAGAAGAAGGGGATTTCAGCAGTGTGTCCTACATCTCTGATGGATGGAGAGAGCGGATACCTGGACAAAGAAAGCTGACAGGCTAATTAAGATTTAATGATTCTAAAGGCAAAGAGAAAAAGCCCTCATCAGCCTCAAAAGCCTCATCACCATCAGGTGGAGGAGGGAGCCCATAGACAGCCTTAGCCTGGCACTGAAATGGTTTGGAAAAGCCAGAAAGATCTTGAGACAAGCACCATCTCTGTAAGGCAGAGCACTGAGCAGGTTCTGTGAGGCAGGAGAGAAGGGCTTCATCAGCAGGGTATAGAAAGCTCTGAGAGCTGAGAGTGGCTGTGGAAGCTGAGATGCCTGGATTCGGGAACAGCTTGAATGTGAAGGGTGAAGGAGGAAGCGGGTTCACTTTAATCAACGCTCTGGCAGTGTGGAACTGTGGAAAGACATACGCTCCACAAATGTTGGTTGTGCTGATCACTTCCCACTGCTAGACTGTGCTAGGAGAGCACGGGAAGGTGACACAACCAGGAGTTCACACATGTGCTGCGAAGGCGCAGGAGGAGGGAAGACTTGCCAGTAATTGCTGGGATGTGAAACCCCAGGCGATCGTAAACAAACCTGGCCCTGCCCTCCCACGGCTCTGCTGCCCAGGGCTCTGCTGAGGGCACAGCACACACTGACTGTGGTCTGTGGCCCCGGGGGGACAGGGTGCTGTGTCTGCCTTCAGAACCTTAAGGGGGTGCTTAAGGAAATCACTTCAGAAACCAGTGGTCCTAAACCGATGCTTCCTGCCTGGATGGGCATTTGTGACTCCACGTGGGAGCACCCTGTGCTGTGCTGGTGCATCTCTGTGCCAATTCCAACAGCTCCACACACAGAGCTGGACCCATCCCAGGCCATTCACACAGGGGAGGTGGCCATGGCACCCAGCTGAGCACACAAACCCTCCGAGATGAAGGTCTGTGCATCCTCCTCACTTGGCCAATTCCTGGAGTGTGACACGCTGGGCTCCTTCCCAAGCAGAGCTGCCGCTACCTCCCACTGACAACATCCACCACTGATTTGTGACAGTGACATCAGCATCCACAAACATCCTGCCTGCTCCTGTCCTTACTCACATGCTTCCTTTTCTGCTGTCCCAGCACAAGGACACCAGCTCTCACCTTACCCACAGCTGAGGGTACCCAGTGGTACCAGCACAGGAGGGTGAGGAGTTCCCCACGCTGGGCAATGCAGAGGACAGGTCAGAGGTATTGTGGGTGATGTGACCCACTGAGCAACTGTCTGGAAACCATCACCCCATGGAGAATACTCATCACATTGACCTTCCTCCTTCCCACTCTCTGCAAAAGCAAGAAAAAAAAAATCTGAGTCGAATCTCAACTGATCATTTTGAAGTTTAGCAATGGATGTCAACTATTTCATGGATTCACCTCTGCCCTGGAGACAGGCGGAAAGAGATGGGGTGGAGAAGGGAAGGGTCTGGGGAGACCCTAAAGCCCCTTCCAGAGCCTAAAGGTGCTCCAAGAGAGCTGGGAGAAGGACTTTGAACAAGGGCCCGGAGTGACAGGACAAGGGGAGTGGCTTCAAACTGCCAGAGGGCAGGGTTAGATGGGATATTGGGAAGAAATTCTTGGCTGTGAGGGTGGGAAGGCCCTGGCACAGGTTCCCCAGAGAAGCTGTGCCTGCCCCATACCTGCAAGTGTCCAAGGCCAGGTTGGACAGGGCTTGGAGCAACCTGGGCTAGTGGAAGGTGCCGGAGTGTGGGTGAAATGGTCTTTGAGGTCCCTTCCAACCCAAACCATTCTGGGATTCTCCTCCCCCAGGAGGGTTCACTGGAAAGCAAGAGTTGGAGACAAATCAATTCTCATGCTGGGAAGTAGGACTTAGACTGGCTTTGTTTAAGTCCATCTTGCAGAATTGTTATTTTTAGTTCAAATTCTCTTTGTTTTGTGTGTGTTCTCTGTGAATTTCCCAGATGCAGCAGAGATCTTCTAGCATGCCTGCCATGGGATGAATCTGGGCAGGTTCCCGGTCCTCAAATGCTGCTCCATGTTTATGTCCTTCACGCTGTGCTGTGACAGCGTGTCACATAATGCCTTGGACAATCTGGGTCCACATATTTATGGCCATGGACCTCTGTGTTCCACAGCACAAATTTGGGGACCTACAGCTGACTGTGGACACATCACTCAGTCCTGAAATGTAGGCCACAAAGCTACTTTAGTTCTGCTTTTGCTTGTAAATCAGGGGCTTACATATGTAATTGGCCCAACGGTAAGAGCAAACAACAGCAGTGGTAGCAGAGTGCCAGCAATTATTCATGCCTATAATAAACGGCTGTAAAACTGAAAGCCAGCCTTTAGAAATCTGGCTCCTCACTGCACAAACAACAAAAACTCATTTGCAGGGCTTGGCCAGGGGAGTTTTTCATTTTGGGGGAGAGATTGAGGTGGGTGAGGATTTATTTTTTCCCTTTTCATTCTGACAAACACCACTCGTGCCTATGTTTAGGTAACGGATTATTCTGGCTCCATTTCAGCATTGGGAATAACCCAGGGACAGGCAGGGAGGACAAGTCTGCCCTGGGTATTCCGAGAGCAGGTCTCTGGGAGCAGGCACAGCTGATCCCATCCTTTGGCATGTGGGAAACAGTCAGTTGTTTGCAGCCAGCCCTTCCTCCCTGCTCTGTGCTGAGCCAGCAGCGACCCCCAGATGAACACCCA
Organism: Platyrinchus mystaceus; assembly: GCA_035041135.1. Taxonomy (NCBI): domain Eukaryota; kingdom Metazoa; phylum Chordata; class Aves; order Passeriformes; family Tyrannidae; genus Platyrinchus; species Platyrinchus mystaceus. The sequence goes on from JAWWLV010000030.1 coordinate 1,267,069, forward strand.
TCCCTGAGATGACACACAACCCCTGCCCCGCTGCTCTGGGCAAACCTCACAGTGCTGCTCCCTGTGAGAGCAGAGATGCTGAGCTGGTGCCTTGCACAGGCCCTGCCAATTATCATCAGCATCCTGGCTGATAAATCACTCCTTCAGGTCGAGCTGCAAACAGCAACGCTGCCCCTCTTTGCCCTCCTCAACCAACCGTGGCCACAACGCGGCCGCTCTGGGGCTCCCGGGTGAAAGGTGTGATGAGATCATTCTTTGTGCTGTGCTCATTTCTCACCCACAACACCAGAGCAACCTCTGTAAAACTCTTCCAGCACAGTGCTGAAAATCTTCTCTCACCAAGCAATGAGACAACAGGCAACAGGCAGGAACTGATGCCCAGAAAGTTCCAGCTGGACAGGAGGAAGAACTTCTTTGCTGGGCAGTGACCCAGCCCTGCCCAGAGAGCAGAGGGGGTGTGGAGTCGCCTCCCTGGGGATATTTCAGAACCATTTGGCACAATCTTGTGCCATGTGCTCTGGGATGACCCTGCTGGAGACTCAGATGACCCACTGTGGTGCCTTCCAACCTGATGAATTCTGTGATTCCTTGATGGCAAAGACCCCACTGGCAACACAAGTCTGCCCACGGGGCGGTCCTCACAAGCCCAGCAGACAGCACCCTGCTGAGATTCCATCTATTTTAGTCCTTGAATTCCTTTAACAGTTAGCAATGTTGAAAGATGTGGACACAGTGAGCAAAGGGAATGAGAACAGAGTGACTGTCAGGGAGCAAACCTGCAGCCCAATGTGCTGAAAGGCACCAGGCAGGTGTGGGTGACCACCAGCATCCCTTCACACAGCAAACTGACATGTCACCCATACCAGTGCCCCAAAAACCAGTGCCTCAGGTCTTCTCCTCAGTCCCTGAGTGAAACACATGGTCACCTATCACCAGATACTACAGAAGCCCTTCCATGCACACCTCCTCAAACACCCTTGGCCAAGGGCTTCAGAGGCAGCTCTGCTGGCCTCATGTTCCTCCAGCGTCATGTTGACCCTCTGCATCCTCAATATTCACCAGGCAGGAGCAGATTTCTCCCCTTCCAGCAGTACCCTGGAGCACAACACTAGCAGGACCTGTGACATGCTCTGGACCTCCGAGGTGGGAAGGTCTGAGGCACTGACAGACTTCCATAACTACGAATCAACCAGTTCCTGTTCTCGAGACTCTGGCATTTCTGGTTGGTTTCCTCCTGCTTTAAGCAGTGGCAGAGTATGAATGGAAGAGCTCTGTAAGGACTGCTCTCCCTCTCTCTGCTATGGAAACCTTCCCTCTTCAGAAATTTCCCCTAACTACCAAGTTTTAGTATCTTCTGAAGGAAACCACATTCATCACAGTTCAGAAGGGACCTTTTGGCCTAATCCCCACTAGAAAAACTGCCAAAATGATCCTCCCATCACACAATTAGCAGTGACAGAGACTTTGCTATACCAGGCAATGTGGTGCTGCTATGACAACAGGAACGGGAGACTCGTTAAGGGGCTCATCGAGAGGGATAACGAGCAATCACAGCTCAGAGAGAAGGCAGGAATCAATGAGAGCTGTTGATAGCAGCACAGTTTGCTGGACTGGGCCAGGTATTCCGTGAGCCCTCAGAGGTTGACTCGGATTGTTATGGCACGGTCGCCGTGAGTACAACTTCTGAGGACAGGCAGATTCCTGGGGAGTAGAGATGAATATTCATGAAGGAACTCAGTTTGGGAGAGGAAATGAATCAAGTGTGACAAATGCCGCCTATTAGGAAAAGAGGGTGGCGTCTATTTTTAGTGGAGTTAAGCAAACATTAAAGCTCACTCTCTAAGAACTCCAAATAATACCACTCCCTGGCTCTGCCTCCACATTGCCAGATAAGAATTTAGCAGCACGTTCCCAGCAGCCAAAACCCTCTCGCCTCAGCAGAAGTTTTCCGATTTAGCCCCCGTATGTGTTTTATAAAAATACAAGTTTTAATCTCTAATCTGCATAGGAAGATGTGACGGCTTCCACCAGGGTTTATTTCTCCCCCTCTTCTCCAGCATCATAAGGCTTGGAGGAACCTTTTTAAGGCGGAAGAAAATGCTGCATTCAAATGTCCTAAAAGAGCACTCACGCGGAGCTGTAATCACTTCAGATGCACAGAATTATCAGGAGGAGAAAATTCATCTCACTTAGAATCAAGCCCCAATTTGAAGCAGAAAGGAAGAGGCTTGGTTTGCTGCCGTGCCAAGCACTCAGACTTTTCACTGAAGTCAAAGAAGCTACAGCTGCTCCGAGCCATTGAAAATCATGCACAGAATCTCTAGTGAAACTTGTTTGCAGAGATGGCAGCAGGGTGATAAGGATGTTGACTATTCTGAACAGGCCCACATTATTTTATATTTTTAGACATACTTAGCCTGCCTATTATTATTATTAAGCAGAGGTGGAGTATTTACTGCCCTCTTCTCAGAAATCTGTACAAATGCTACTTTTTTGCAGGCTCCTCTTTTCTTCTGGTGAATATTAGAGTTTCCTTCTTTTACTTTTCAGGCTTATAAACATCCAATTAAATAAGACAACAGCGAGAGAAAAGTGCTTAACAAAAATACCACCATCCCCACGAAGTTATTTGGGAGGCTTCATCCCATCACCAGCTCCCCAGCCAGGGCTAAGACCAGAGAGTTTGGAGAGGTCTTTCCAGGGTAGTCCTGACAGTGAGCACTTAGAAGGCCCCTGGGCAGGGGGAGAACATGACCCAGGCATGACCTTCACAGCAAACTCTCCAGGCTCAGTCCAGGCTCTCCTGGTTCCTGCCATGCACCAAGGGCCAACCCTTCAAGGCAAATGCCCAAACTCCTTCACCTGCAACACCACGTGGCTTCTGTCACCTCTCCTGTAGAGCTTCAAACATGGTCTTAAAGATGGCTTACAAAGAAGAAGCTCTGAGATGAGACATGTCAGGTATTTATTGTTGACACCAGTCTCTGGCACCAACCAGGCTGGGTGAAGGTCAAGAGCAGAGAGACACATGCAGCCTTTCCCAGAGCAGCCAGACCCTGGGAAATCCTCTGTGACCTTGGGATCAGAGGTGGTGTCCTCCACTGAGGTTCCCTCCCTGGCCTTTCCCTCCCAAACAAATGTGCCCACGACTCCCCCTCAGCTTTCAGGTTATGAGCTCCCCTTCCACACAGAGAGGAAGATGCCCACCATTAACAACATGTGACTTGTTAGTGGGTCCACTGGGACAACCTGCATCCCCAGCACAGCACGTGTGGCTGGGACCCACCAGGACAAGAGCCAGCACAGGGGGCTCTCCATACATCACCTCCCTGGTGCCTGGCAGTGCCATTTGTGAGGGAAGTTGGGCCGGTGTCCTTTAGACAGCACATCCCCATCCCTCACCACATCGGCCCTCAGCAACTGTTGCCATGGTTATTACATTGGAGTGCTTTTCATCAAGGAGATGCTGCAACTGCTGAATTGTCTCTTGCAAGAGTTATTTAGGAATAACTAGCTGGTAAGTAGGAATAACGGGTTCAGACTGCCCACGGAAGGCAGCAATCCCAATTATTTCTGTTTTGATCTGCCTTTCTTTTGGTCTCTGCCAGGTTCGGGTTTAAAGCAGGGGTTAGAGATAAGCAGGAGAGAAGGAACGCTTCCTGAAGGGAAACACACTTGGCTCTGCCAGGAGATTAAAGGTCTCTCCTCACACAAAGCCTCTGCTTTTCAATCACCCATAAATAGGCTCTAACAAGGCACAGCAATCAACCAGTAACATATATCCTCACCTGTCGGCTCCGGGCGGGGAACGAGATGTATTTCCCAGTTCCATCATGTTAATTGTTAATCAAGTATTATGGGCACAGCCCCAAAATCGTTCCTCAGTCGAGGGGGGTAACAGATGTCCCAGTGCTGTGCTGCTGCCCCACAGGCACCAGCCCACGGCTCTGCCGGTGCCGGCGCCTCGCGGCGAGAGCGGCCGCGTTCCAGACCCACTTTCAGCATCACAAGGTGTGTGAATAAAGGCGGCTCTGGAGAGCCTGGGCCGTTTTGTTTAGCTCTCATTTAAAGCTCTGAAGAGTGACTGGGTAATGAAGGAGCTGCAAACCCTGCCGACAGGGTCCCACAGCGCAGCCATTAGGCTTTTAACGACATAAATGCCTTTTTCTGCTCTGTGCTGTCCCTGGCACAGGTTTTGGGTAGGGAGGTGCACACCTCAGACCCAAAGAGCAGTGCAGCTAGAGGAGAGGCACGTGGAGCCCACTGCAGTCTGTGCATCCACTGGCATCAGCATCACCCAAATCCCAGCCCGTTACAGTGGAGGGGCCACCCAAGGCACTAGGACCCTCCCCACAGAGGGATCCAAAAAAGGGGGGAAAGACTTCAGCTTCATTCACAGGAATGAGTCCAAGGGCAAGAAAAAATTATTAGTTTTTTCTTCCATTTTTTGGGGTGCATTGGGCCCAGCATCACCGGCCGGGCGAGGGAGGGGATTGTGCCACTCTACTCTGCCCTGGGGCAGCCTCATCTGAGTCCTGGGGACAGTTTTGGGTGCCACAATGTAAGAAGGGTCTAAAGCTGTTGGAAAGTGTCCAAAGGAGGGACATGAGGATGGTAAAGGGCCTGGGAGGGCCACACAAGGAGCGGCTGAGGGCACTTGGTGTGTTCAGCTGGAGAGGAGGAGGCTGAGGTCAGACCTCACCGGGGTCTGCAGCTCCATCTCTGCTCTGTGTGACCAGAACAGGATCCCAGGGAATGGCTGGAGCTGTGTCAGGGCAGGCTCAGGTTGGATCTCAGCAAAAGGTTCTTCCCCCAGAGGGTGGTTGGCACTGAACAGGCTCCCCAGGGCAGTGGGCACAGCAACAAGGCTGCCAGAGCTCCAGGAGGGTTTGGACAACACTCTCAGGGACATGGTGGGATTGTTGGGGTGTCCTGGGCAGGGATGGAGTTACACTTCAATGATCCTCACGTCCCTATCAGTTGCTACTGGGCAGACACCCTGTTAAAGCCAGTGCTGCAGCTCTGCCAAGTGCCCCCACAGCACAGTTCACCTCCTTGCACCGGCAGAGCAGCACAGGGCTGGCAGAGCTGCAGCTCCAACACACCCCCCACCGCCCCACTGGAACACCCACGAGGGATGGGCTCTTCTGGCAAGCAGAGTGCACTTTGTACCAGCCAAGGCTAAAGACAAAGAAGACAATGTGGATGATGTGACCCCAGAGAGATCACAGTTCAGCCGTTCTTGAGGTACCAGAAGAGACACAAGATGACTTCACCAATTCTATCTGAAATAGCTGGATTTAAAGAAATTAAGTTTTTCAGTTCATTAGTGTGTAACCTAAGAACGAAAAATGCAGTTATAATTACTGATCTGCTAATCCACAATCCGCTGATCTGCAATCCCCAGAGTCTCCACTGAAAGGAAAGAAAATCCACAGCAGCTTTATAGTATTTCTCCATGATTTCCTGTCCAGGTCCTGCAGAAAGAGCCTTCCTCCCTGTACCCAACACACCTCAGCAAACTTGACTATGCTAGTGGGGATCAGGGATAACAAAAATCAAACTGCACCTGTCAGAATGAGTGAACACTGGATGTTTGGTGAGGTGCTGGGCATGTTACAGGAGTTTGCTCAGCTCCCCATAGATCTTAGAATCAGGTAATTTCCAGCAGTGCTCCAACTCATCAGGACAATTAGCAAGGTCCCAGTCAAGTTCTTAACTGGGAAGTGCTGCTATTGTACCACAGGAAGGGAGATGTGTCTGTCTCTACCTTTTCCCCAGCTGATGGACCCATGGATGCTGCTTGTTGCCCAGTTTGCTCCAGAAAGACCAGTTCAACGCAACCCTGCTCTCAGGGAGCAAGGACACACACCTGCCAAGCACTCCCAGAGCCACGGGCCCCCTGGCCATACCTTAAACCAAACTTAGACTTTCTACACCAAATCCTTCCTTAAATTATTTTAGACCCCTCGGCCCTATTCAGTAGCCAAGGGGGAGGCACCCACAGCCCACTCTTTGGCAAGTGTGCCCCATGTCAACACAATCTGTGCACAGAGGCAAGATCAGCAGTGAGCACTGGGTGGGAAACTGGGCATCTCCTGGAGCTGCCATCACTGCCCTCACCCATCCCCTTTGTACCCTCTCCAAGCAGATGTGCTGACATAGCTCCATAACTGACGTGGATTTGCCTTGGCAAAGCATCTTTGCCTTCACTTGCTTCATCCCCCCAACTCCAGAGCTGCTCAGGACTTGCTGACATGAAAGCACGGTCATGATCTGAGCTGCAAAGCCATCTGGCACGGGAAGGACTTGCTCCCAAAACATAGTGGAGAACTCTCCTTTCTGCAACACCTTTTCTTTCTCCTTTCCAGCAGAAATGCTGTAAATGTCTGTGGCTACAGACCCCAGAAACATCCACTATGGCTGAAGCCAGTGCAGATAACACTGCCTGGTATTTCTCCACTACTGCCTTCCCTCTCACTGCCACGATGGGAAATGGCAGCCCTGAGGAAATCGCACAGGTCGCATGTGGAGCAGGAACTCAGAGCAGAGTCCAAACTTGCAGCCCTCCTACACCACTTCCACACCTCCACATTCCCATTCCCAAGTTTTTTGGAGCGTTCCCCTCCTCCTAGCTCAGCTCTCCCAGCACAGGGACACGAGAGCCATCATGCACAGCTGTGGGAAGCTCGAGGCAGAAATAGCAGCTCATTACCAGCGCACGTCATCGCACGCAAGGGCCCCGACACGTCCCTCCATCCCCTCCGTCCCACACACCACCCTCACCACCCACCTGGCCACCCCTGCCCTCCTCCAGCCACAGGTCCCACAAGAAAGGACAACCCAGGGCTGGCTCTACCAGGGGACATCTGTATTTCTCCTCAGCCTGTGCCTGTGGAGGTTCACACCAGCTGAATTGCTCCCCAGGTGCTGACAGGGTAGGACCACGCCCTGACTCCATTGCACTCTTGAAGGTTTCAATTAATCATAAAGCCAATTCCATTTTGGGCTCCATCTGTCTTTATTCCTTCAGGGACTAATAAATGCCTCACCGTGTGTTTTCACACACTAGCTGAACTGAAATTAAGACAGATTTTAATATGAAATGCCTCAGAAGAAAATGCATTTTTTAAAAAGAAATCTCAGAGTCATTGCTGTTCTCAGCTTGGAAAAAGACCTTGTTAAGTAAAAGCAGCGGGGTATTAATTTGGAAAACAACTCAGGTGAGTTCCTGCTCGTTCCAAGACATGCAAACAAACTAAAATCATTTTTAGGGGCTTTTATGACAGAGTATGTGTGGAAACGTGACACAACTTGCTTCCATAAGGAGAGGAGGAACACGCAGAGGAGATCGGACACGCTCCTGTGTGCAGCCACCCTGCTGCACCAGGCGTGGACCAGAATCCAGAAACCCTCTTCAACCCTCCCTGTTGCACTGACAGGAATAGATAAAACCCACGAATCCTTGTGGTTCATTGTGTATGGCAGGTTTGAGCTGCTCAAGGCTTAGGGAAACCTCATTTCCATGTCACCCCACCTGGGTTTTGTGTTCCCACCTCTGCAGTCCAGCCACAGGGGCTTCCCGACCAGCCAGGCCTGCACGTCTGCTTTAATAAGGCAATTCCTATGTTGATCTGGTGGTTTATACAAAGCAACAGCTCTAATTATTGATCTCAGCAGATGCAGTTAAGGATCTGTCCCTCACGGGGCTGTGCCCATCGTTCCCGGCTGTCAGGGCAGCGGCACCACCGTGTTCCCTCACTCCTCACCCACACAGAGGTGTGTCCCATGTGGGACTTCCATGAGACTGATGCATGCAGGGATGCCCAAAGCACAGGCCAGCTCCAGGATGATTAACAGAAGAGAAGAGGTACAGCTGGGCACCAGTAGGGAATGCCAGAGGGAGTCAGGGATGTGGAGAGAAGCTCTGTGACAGGACACTCACCATGACCCACGGATCACCTGGGCTCCAGCTACACCGTCTGACTGTGGGAAGAGCCCTTCCTCTCTCCCATCCTCTACCTTCAGGGCATTCAGAAACAAAGAGGAGAAACAGTCTTGGAAGGATGGTTGCAAGAAATTATACAACGGTGCTCCACGTTAAATTCATGAGAGACACACGTGCCATGTGCTGGAGGGGCCCTTCTGATGGAAGCAAAGATGGTCCTTTGATGGCTCCTTCTGGAGCTGCCTGCAGTACCTTGGAAACTCATTAAATGCAGCAGAAAGGACAAGTGGCATTGATGCTCTGAGCAGCAAATCAGTTTTCAGATCTATTCAGGGCTCATGCAGTGGCATCAAGGGGCCAAGACTCAGTGGGAAGCAGCTGTGATAGCATTCTTCCAGCTGATGTGGTGACTGCAAGCTGTCCCACGGGGAGGGGGCTGCCCATTAACCTGGGGATGTTGGGTGGCCACAGACAGCTGCCCTGAGCAGCTCAGGGCTCAGAGGGCTGCAGAGCTTCTCAGGCAGCCAAGCCAGTGAGTCATCCCCTTCCAAAACATGCCAGGCAGCTCCGAGGGCCTCTGATGGACATCTCCTTTCAAGCAGAAACAAGATCATCTAAAATAAAGGGAGATCAAAACCCAGCTCACAAGAAGACACAGAATGTTAGCACTTCAGGGAAGAGCAAGTAGTTAACAGTGCTGACGGGTTTCTTCAGAAATAATTTCCAGTAAGCTGTTGTTTTCTCTCATCATCCCACTCAAACACCTGGAGAGCCTCGAAGGGGTGAGGTTGGCAGCAATCTGGTGGAAGGCCTGAGGAACTGTCTTCATGGATGAATAATCACCTGTTTCAATGAATCTTTAAGCACGTGAAGAGACAGATGAGGAAAAATCTTACCAAAACACTGTAACAAGAGAACAGGTAGGGTGGAAAGTGACAACCTGGAAACAAGGTCTCTTGCTGGGACTTGATCCCTCTTCAGCCAGGACAGCCAAGGGCCATCCTTGAATGCCACGGAAACCTGCGTTATTTTGCCTCCTATGAAAGCTCTGTGACCAGCAGCTCTGCCAGCTTCTCCTCAGCACAAGGGGAGGAGTGGAGGGGCAAATATGGCTAAATCCAGAAGACAACCCACAAGAGGTAAGGGCAGCCCCTCAACAGCCCTCCAAAAGCCCATTTCTGCCACTGCCATTCAGTCCCAAGCCTGGCTTTGCATTCTGGCTGCGTGCAGCCTGTCAGCAATTAGATCCAACAAAAGCCCCAATCAGGAAGGGGTAGGAGGGTGCACACAGCGGGACCCACAGAGGAGATGGGATCTGCATCCTCCCCTGGGAGCTCAGACAATAGCTGTAATGGTTGGGTCAGTGCTGTCCACCCCAAACCCTCTGGGAGCAGGTACCTCACTGAGGATCCTGCATTTCCTGCTCTCATTGTTCATCTCCCATTCTTTGCTTCCTTGTTCTATTCAATGCACTTTCTCCACCTCCCTTCTGAAACACACAACAATGGGCTGCCACCGCCTCCTGCACACCCTGATTAAAGAGCACAAGCAGATGCCTCCTCTTTGTGGAGCGTTTTGCACGTCTTGCTTGGAGGGAAAGCGGAGAACACACAACACGAGAAAGTCACAGCAGGTCAGGAAAATAATATGGGTGGTTAGGGAGGAAAACCTTTGAAGTCTGTGAAGCCATTAGCTGAGTGCACAGGCTGTAGTAAAAAGGATAAACAGAGAACATAGAATCATTTGGGTTGGAAAAGACATCTAAGAGCATCAGGTCCAACTGTTAATCTCACACCACCGTGTTCACTTCTAAACCAGGTCACTCAGTGCCACATCTGCACATCTTTTAAATCCCTTCAGGGTTGTTTGGTGCTTGACAACCCTAACAGTGAAGAAACTTTCCCTAATATCCAATCTAAACCTCCCCTGGTGCAACTGGAGGCCATTTCCTCTTGTCTGCCGCTTGTTTCCTGGGAGCAGAGCCTGACTCCCACCTGGCTCCACCCTCCTGTCAGGGAGTTGGAGAGCAAGAAGGATGAATAAATAGTGTCTGAAGAGACAGAGGAATACATGTTGTGTCCAGCTGTGGAACCAGGTCTGCACTGAGAAACAGCAAGTTTGGGCTGGTTTTTTATGGCAGAAAGTGATTAAGTAACCAGCCTGACCGTGTATTTTAAATGGGAACCACCACAATAACTCAAGGCTTCAGCACAGAGCATTTACTAAACACGAAGAGACAGAGACAACATGTTTTATATAATGCATGACCCGGCTGTGATGGGTTCTTCCTGCAGGTTGTGTCATCACCCTCCCTGCTAAGGAGAGGCTGCTGCAGAGCTCTGCTGGAGCAGCTTCCCAGGCTCCCAATCCCTGCTGTGGCCCCAGGCAGCACCAGGGGGTCGGGGGGCTGGGTATTCAGGGAAGGACACCACGCACAGCTCTTAGGACAGCAGGAGCCACCTGCACTGCCGAGGCTGAGCCTTGGGATAACTGGGAGAACCCAATGGATCTCAGTTCTGGGGGAGCTGGGCAGGTCTGCTCACAGCCCAGGTGTGATGTGAGGCCAAACACTCCACCCTCAGCCATCTGCATCCTCACTGCTCGACCTCTCTGCCCACCTCTCTTGCACCACCTGCCCAACCCAGACCCCTGGATGCGATAACTCACTCCAGAATTCCCACCCTTTACAGAAAGAACAACATCCTTGGACTAAAACCAGTCCCACAGAGTGAGGCCAAGATGTCCATCCCACCTTGTCAACTCTCCAGCACTCGCAGGCACCTGAGGAAAACTCACCTGGCACAGGACAAGGACCTGACCCCGCAGAGCTGCACCTGCTGCTCCCAGACACCGGCACTTCCCCAGCATTCCCACTCCCCAAAACCCAGGGGCAAAACTTGGATTCTGGACTTTTCTCTCCCCATCTTCCAGAGAGCGCAAGGATGGCAGTTTACTCTTTAATTGTTAATTACACTTCCTTGTTAGATTTCAGAGGCTGAAGAATGTTTAGGGATTTATCCTTCTGTGTAATTAAGCACAATGATGAAACACCCATTTATACTGCACTGCAGTTTTTGTTAAGGTTATTCATAATGGGGGAAGGCTAAATAGGTTGAGTTCATTATCGTTACAGAAAAAAAATTGAGGTGACCCAATCAAATTAATTTGAAATTAAGTGCAGTGAGGCTGATAACTCCACACAAGTCAGGAGTTCAAATAAAAATAGAAGAGACAACCTACAAAGCAAGAAATTATAAGCAGGCAAGGAGTGGAGCTGGAATTACTGCGACTGGGAAATGGCAAACACACAGTGTGGGCAAACAGGGCCACTGAAAAAATCAGGGAAAATTGATAAAAGAGATGGGCAAAGACTGCAGGATGTAAAGGGGAAGCTGGAGGAGGAAGGGACAAAGATGGATTTGAAATAAATGGGTAGGGACAGTGCTTGTTAAGCTAACTAGATTTATTTCTCTGCCCAGAAATTCTTATGTCCTTACAAGACAGCATCGAAGCAAGGTCTTTAATTTTACTTTTCCTGGGTTTATTGCTTGGGCCCTAATGTTATTTAACAGCAGTGAGTGCCAACCAGTTTCATTGCACAGCTGGACCTGGCTCAAAACCATTAAATCTGGTGAAAGCTCTCTCCTCTTGACAGACACAGCCTGAAGAAGCTGGTGCTTCTCCAACAGAACATGGAAGTCGTGCACCCTGGGAGAATGGACACCACCAAGGTACTGATGGACAGGGCAAGGGGACAGCATTCCCCCATCCTTTTTCCCTAAGGAAAGAAGATGGGAAAGCAGAACCAAAACAGCTGGACCCCACAATGCTGAGCATTGCTGGGACACCCCAGCCCAGCACTGTGCAGGAGGCAACAGAGCCCATCACTTGGGGAGCCTCTTTCAGGCTTCTCTTGAGAAGCAGATACATGGTTTATGCCTCTCCTTCCTTTACCAAAGTGGTGCAAGCTCTCAATGAGCCTCAGAACTGGGTAACACAAATAATGGTGATTGGGATGCTCAGGATGGACATTGTTAAAGGGGTTTAATCTTCTGGGAAAAAAAGACAATCTATCTCTAGACAACTCTTGAGTGCTGCTGCACGATGATGTTTGAGCTATCACTTGGAATGAGTTTACTCCTGAGCCTTCTCCAAGTCCTGTTTGAGCTCTCAGGGCCAAAGGGACCAGCAAGACCCCAGCAGTGCAGGGCCTGTGGGCAGAGGTTGTGCTGGGACTGCCCTGTGCCCTAGGACATAGGGCAAACACCAGCTTGGACCATCAGTGTGACATTCTGTCCCCAGCCACCCCATCAGAACAGCACAGGGGTTTTTAAAGGACTGGCCAAAACACCACGGGTCTCTCACTGCAGCTGCACAAGGGGTTTTCCTCCCAGCTCCCCACTTTGGCCAGGCCAAAATCTCACCCTCTACCCTCTCCCAATGAAATAAAAACCACTTCCCTTTGCCTTGAAGGTCTCACAGTGTAACTTTTCTCCATCCTCACCTCCAACTCACCCCTAAGCACACAGGAAGCATTTGGGATAAAGCTTCAAGAATGCATTCGACATAAATTATTATTCCCCTTCTAAACGGATTACAAAAATCCTTTTATTACAAAATACTCAAATGTTCAAATTATTGGTGTGGAAAAATGTTTCCTGAAGGTAAAGTTTTTAAAAATGGAGGTTTTAATCACAAGCATAATCCTTTCTGGCTCACATTTCCAGTCTTGTGAAACACAGAGATACAGATTGCGCAGAGGCCGCTGTGCCACGAACAAAGGGAGATGCTGCCTGTAAATAGCTCAGAGGACATCAGAAGACACTTCTCTCATCAGCAATCTTTTTTAGCTTAATATAGCTCCTCTTTGCATAAAACATTGACATTTTTGTAATGTTTGGACCCAATGGTGCGAATGCTGATTGTCATCTGTAGATACTGGAGTGTACCTTCAAAATGTGCAAGAACATTTTACAGACAGTAGTTTCACTTACCTCCAAAATGCTGTACCTTAATATTTCATACTTATATATATTTAAATGTTAGTACCACAGGATAAATGCTAACATGCTTTTATGCTAATGCAATCACTGGAAATCCAGATAATGTTGTGTATTGGCATATACTGTTAGTGAATTATGGATACCTAAAGGTACAACCCCACAAGCCTAGCAATTATTTTTGTTAGTGCATTTAACTTTTATTTGCAATCAGAGCACTTGAGGATTGTTCAAATGAAGTTTACTTTTGCAAACTGCAGAACGGAAAACATTTTTGTTAAAGGTTTAAAAACAGTAAGACTGTGATGAGGTTTTAGAGTTGCGATAAGGGCACTGCTCAGAGAACTCCACCAGATGGAACGATGTTTGATTTGGTCACAGACTCAGCAATTAAAACCCAAATGCCTGAAGTGAAGGACATATAAGAGAAACAAGAGATAAAGTTGATTTCTTCCCTATCAGGTCACCGTCTCCCGTGGCAGAGGCTCAGGGAGGCAGATGGATGCTGGGAGGACAGATCCTGGCAGCTGGACCCCAGGACCCCGTGCCCTGAGGCCCAAACCACACTGTGCTGCAGCTGCTTTTCAAGTGTGGTTTAAGCCAAATAAATAGGAGCAATATCAGGAAGGAGAAATCCTGAGCTGGCCCTGGTGTGCCTTTTCCTCCTCCTCCTCCTCCTCCTCCTCCTGCCTTTGCTGATCCAAGTCTTGGCCAGCCACCTGGCCTGTTGGCTCAAGATGCTGATCCCCTGGAAAACCCTTTTATCCCAAAAGGGCTTTCAGCACAGCCAGACCCGTGAGCCAGGTCCTGGCAGGACTGTGTGCAGACCAGATCTGGGTGCTGCAGCTCATTGCTCCATCCCTTACCTGCTTCACAACCTGCTCAGAGCTAAGGACATTGCAAATCTGGAGAAGATCTGGACATTTTTAAGAGTTGAAAAGTTCTGGATGCGACCCAAGCATGTCTGAGATCACCCTGTGTCCAGTGCTTTCCTCACTTGCCTACAGCCAAACTTCCTCTTCCAGCCTGAGCTGTGCCAGGAGTTACTGACCTCCCATGCCAGGCTGTGGAGCTGCTATCATCATGCCATGATTTTCCTCTGGGAATGTTTGCCTGGCTTGGAACCGCTGGCCTGAGCCAGCCTGGCTGAAGAGCCCCTGGAGGTGGCCACAGACCCATCTGGGGAGCAGCAGACCATCACCTCTTGCCCAGGCACAGCTCAGCATCCAGTGCAGGATCTGACACCATCCCCAGGCACACAAGTACAGAGCAGATCATGTCCCTACAGCCCAGTGAACTGTGACACCTCTGGGAATTTACTGTAAAGTCCTACCACCTAACCAAGGCTCCTAGGAACAGCCATGTGTGAAAGAAATAAACAACAAGCCCTGAGAAAAACACAGGGCATCAGGAAATGCTTCATGTGAAGTACCTGAAATGCCCCTGACCGTTTAACTAGAGCATGGAGTAAGCTGAGAAAATGTATGAACAAATGAATTAAGCAGAGAGCACACAGCAAAGTTGGCATGTAGGTGCCTATTGAGAAAGCTTAAGCACAGCAAGAGGAAAAAAAGCAAACCCAAACTCAGGCATAATATTCTTCATATTTTGGAACAGAGTTCTCAGATAATGTATCATCCAAACCACTCAAAATCACCATCTGCCAGAATGTCCTTCAAAGAAAAAAGGTCTAAAAGTTTCTGAAGCAGCAGTTGAGTCATATCAGACGAGAGGTTGTTTCTGTCCAAGGAAAGGCCTTTGCACTTGAGTGAGGAATGCTACACAAAAGCATGACTCTCACAGCCACTGCTACATGTCATATGATGTGACAATGAATTTGTTGAGTCTTGGCCATGACATGTCAGCTACATCTGGAAAGAAGCTCTTTAACAGCCCCTGTACTTTCACAAGTTACCTCCAAAGATTTCCAGATCCTCTTCATGATCTTGGCTGTATGAAACACATAATTAAGAGCCTACATGCAACTAAAGACCCTGAGGAAACCATTCCAATATTGTTTCCAACATTAAGATACACCAGAATATGAAGAGCAGGTCTGTGTTTCTGATGTGAAAGGGCATATCTTACAGTGATCAATGAGTCAGGCTCTGCTTCAGGCCAGAAGCTGGATCCCTTCCTGGTGCAAATCTGGTACCTGCTCCTGTCCACGAGGCCATATTACCTCACACACACTGAGGGCCAACTGCATCATACACAAGAGTGCCAAAGAAATGTGTGCACTGTGTATTAGACCAAGCAATAAATAATTTATGATGTTGGAGAAGGCGACTATATTTTTTGGTGTGGAAATACACGATAAAACAGTCCTGACTTTCAGCCTTCACTCTGCACTTCTGACCCTGGAGTTTGGGACTGATCAATGCATTTCTAAAGCCTCTGCACCTCTCAACGCACACCCCACAAAGCCCCAAACCCCATAAAACAAAAAGGGCACCCGGCAAATGGAGCCCACATGGTACCACCTGCAGCACTACATGTGATGCCCCAGCAAGAGGCAGACTGGGCTCCTTCCCTTAAACCTGCAGGCCAGTCTGCTCCTGATCCAGCCTGCTGACCCTGTTCCCCTTTGGTGTCAGAGGCACCATGTGTGTGGGGCTAAAACCCCCCTCCAAAGACCATGGCAGCTGCCATATTTCTGAAACCAGCATCTTGCTATCCTAAAGCAGCCCAGGAGAAAAGAAGAGGAGGGAGAAAGGTGGTGCTTGTAACTGCACCCTCCTTCAGATCTGCACCCTCCTTCAGATCTTCCCCAAGAGAGAGCTGTCCAGGGGAGAGGAGGGAGGCAGAATTACCCCCCCTTGGACTTTGTACAAACAAAGAGCCAGGGAAATCAAGAAACAACCAGAGATTCAACACCAATCACTTCTGTGTAAGTCTAACAAGCTGGATGAGGATGGACTGAGGAGAAGAGCAGGGTAAGGGGCGAGGCAAGGAAAGGGCCTAGGCAGGGGAGATGACAGTTTTGGGGGATAAGACAATGTGGTGTGTCACATGCCAAGGGAAGCTTTCAATTTCTGCTCTCAGAAATAAATCAAGAGAGACAAAGAGAGGCCCAGAGCCCACCTGGTCTCCCGAGGGCCGGGGCTCACCTGGACAGGGCGGCTCCCAGGACGAAGGCAGCGTGTTCCTTCAGCGCCGCCTCGCTGCTGTTCAGCCCGTCAATCACCAGCCGGAGCCCTCCCAGGGACAGGAAATCCTTGGCATTGTCCACCTGGGAGAGAGCAGGTCTCCATCAGCCACCTCAGAGAGCACAGCATCCCTTCCCTCCTGGTCCAACCAGCACAGTTTTAAAAGCAATTAAAAATTCCGAGGGAGCGGCTGTGGCTGAATTCCCCACAACCCTGCCCGGGAGCATCGATGCCGTGGCTGCAGAGGCACAGTGTCCTGATCAGTGGCTTTGCCACACACAGAAGGCATTGCTGGAAACTCAAATACTTTGATTATAGCTAACAAAACTGTTCTTGACGTGAATTCTGGTAACTCAGGTAAAAAATTCGGTACATCTGATGATGTGAGAAAACTCCAGCTCTTTGCTCTCTCATCTGAGCAGGCCTTTACTGGGAAGCCACGGAACTGCATGTTTTGCAAATGCAATTAATTAATTGATGCTGCAATTGTAGCACCAGGAATCAGGGATTTTTAGGAGCCTGTCAGCACCAACAGTACACGTTGTGCTGCTCAGTGAGAGGGGCATGGGCAGTTCTGGGAATTTTCCATGAGTACCATCAACAACTTCATGTGGACAAGGAAAGAAAAAGCCAGTCCCTGCTTGGAGGAGCCAGCCAGGAACTTCCCCTCAGGGCAGCCCAAGAAATTATTTTTCTAAAACAAAAAATATTGGATTAACTGCCAGTAAGGAAAAAGTTTACACATTGGTGGGGATGCCTTTGACTCCAACCAGATCTGGGGCTAACCAGGCACAGTCCCAGTGGGCATCTGCTCCTGAAGAGGAGATTGCAAACAAAATTTAGAGAAACAGCACAAAGTGCTTCAAGTACAAAATTCAGTCCAAAGTCAAATCAGTGCATTTTGGTATTCAAGGATTTTTTTTTTGCAGTTTAAAAGATCTGATGAACACTCAGAACTGCCTGTGCAAAAAAATCAGGGTTCGAAATTCGACATTTCTCCTGCCTGAAAGACAGGGAGACAACAGCAATTGTTGGTGGATGGAAATAGAATATAAAACTGAGTTATCAGCCAGGCAAAGCGACCCCCTGAAGGGGTGGGACAGGACAAATGTCACAAGGCTCGTAGGGTATGTCAGGCTCCAGCACCGTGCTCCAGCTGGAACGCTCTTCTGGTCAACCACGACTTCATGCTCAGTGTTATATTTATCCAACCATGTACCTGCACCAAAATTGGCCATAAGTCAGGTATTTTAGGTGCCCAAGAGAAGGAAGAAGCTTTATGTTGTTACCAACCAAAGCAGGACCTGGGGAGCTCCAGCTCATCTCTGCTCCCCAACGGGACAATACCCACCACTTGCTGTTCCTCTGCAAAGCTGGTCTCTGCAGGTCTGCTGGGGCTGATTCAGGATTTGCAGCAGCTTTTGTATTCTTTCAGATCCTATTCTTTTAACTGTCCCTACAAACCAGGCCTGCCAGAACTCTCCCTTTTCTGCAGACCCACCTTTGTCTACAAAGAAGTCTACGCAGCAACCTAATTTCAGCTGTCAGTGGGTCCTTTTATTGCTCAGCCTCTGTAAAAGCTGCTTTAATGCTGGAATTGGACGTTGACTTCTGCACAACGGACAGGCAGGAGTTTGCACCCCTCATCAGGTGTGGTGAAACCAACCCCCACTGTAACCTCACCAGCACAGTCCTTCAGACCAGCTCCAGCCTCAGTGAGACACCTCAGCTGCAGAATATAAATTGTGCTGTAGAGCTTATTTTGAAGATGTGTTTATCTTTTTTAACTGAAGCCTGTTGTGAGAGCTCCTTCCCTCAGCCACCGTTTTAAAACCAACAAAATCCCCAAACTTAACAACTTGAAGGCATTAACCTCTCTGGGGAGCAACAGATGCTGTGAGGCAGCAGCTCATGCCTCGCTTCAGTCCACTGAAATCGGCACAGAAGGAAAACCAAAGATCAAAAGAGCTCATGAGTAAAGTACACAGGCAAAGTGGGAGAGGAGAGGGATGGGAGAAGAGAAAATATGACAGCAGTTATTCAGGGAGCGGCTTTGAATCAGAGGAGAAAGAAAATAGGGAAGGAAGGCGAGAGAGAAAACATTAGGAAACAAGAGCAAGGGAAAGCAGCATGTCAACCGTAGGAGATGGAGAGGAAATTAGCACTGAGAGATGGTGTAGCATGTCAGAGGAGGGGAGAGAGGAAGATAAGGAGAGTAAATAATTGAGAGAAAGAGCCTGCAATGCCTAAGAACAGGTCTTGGCTCTGCACACGGCTGTGCAAGCACCGTGAATGCTGTTTATGAGTTATGCTCTGCCCTCTTCACATTTGCATTTGGTTTTATGCATTACAGATAACTCAGCAAGCCAACCCTTCCTTCTCCAGGATGAGCTCCCGAACATGCCAAGCTGAATCCTGACTGAGGAGAAGTAAACCAGAGCTGGCAACACAAATCTGAGCAAACACAGAGCCCTTGGGCTGACTCTTCAAAAGCAGGGGAGAGCATCTCTCCACAGGCTGGGCACCGGCCACGGCTCCCTTTGCTCCCTGCAGCGCGCTCGGAGCCACGCGCTGCTTCCCATCCCGGTGCTCAGGGGGTTTATGACCACAGCACGGGGCAGGGAGCATCCTTTGCTTGCACAGCCTCCAGGGCACGGCATTTTCCACTCGACAGGGCACTCCGTGCCCCGGAGGCAGCAGCAGGACGGCCGGGAGCCAAACAGTTATCAAGAGCCACGGCACATCACCGGTCAGATGGAGGATGGGGAAAGTGGGACCAGCAGAGCCGTCACTGGTCCCACATGTGGTGGGAGCTGCCCTGGGCCAGCCACACCTGCAAGGATCCCTGTCCTCCCTTGGCTGGGACTCGCTGCAGAGCACTCCTGACAGTTCAGCCCTTCCCGGGTTCTGCGGCACAAGCACATTTGGCTGCTGTTCAGTAATTACATTAAGCCAGTGCCGCCAGAGTCAGTCCCAAGCAGAGATAATGCTCTGGACGCATTCAACTGACTGGAAGAAGAAAGAGGAGGAAAAGCCATGCTGGCTTAGAGACAAGTCATATTTCTTATCAGCTTCCTGCCTGACGAGAAGGTGCTGCCCAGCCATCTGCCCCGACAGCGCGGGCACAGAGCAGCGCTGTGATCACGGCACAAAGGAGCCCTCTGTGCTCCCGTCAGCCTCCCTGCCAGTCCCCCTTTCTGACCCCTTTGATGCTGGATATGGTTGCCTTTGATGCTCCAGTCCCTGCTCCTCTCACCAATCTGACATTGTTTGCCCCATCCTGTGCTAAAGCAGGCGGGATTTCATGCTGGAATAGTGCAGACCCTTACACAGGAATCCAAAGCATCCCAGGGTGTTTGGGGGTCGCTTTTTAGCATGCTGGAATCCTTAACCAGGCAGGATTAGCCCTGAGTACAAATATGAAGCTCTTTGGGCACCCATTGTTCACACTTATTCTCTAAGTCAGGTGGATACCATCAGTGAAACAAAAGCAGGGAGAACAAACAGCAGGAAAGCTTCTGCATGCCCAGGGTTTAGTGTGAAAGTCAGGACAAAGAGCCCTGGAAATAACACTTCTATTAGCTGGCATATGGACTCCCTCTCTCAGCAACACATTCCTTCAGCTACCTGCCCCCAAAGTACCACATTTGGTTTAACAAGTGACATTCCAGTGAAAGGGCACCTCCCAAGAGTTGTCCCATTCACCCTCTGAAATGATAAAGTGACACTGGAAACTCTCCCAGACCATTCCCGACTGTCCCAATCACTGGGGAGGGAGAAGCCAAGTCCTTTCCCATGAGGCAGAACAGAGCCTCAATGCCCAGACACCCACCTAGGGGTGGCACCAGGGAAGGCACCAAGCCCAAAGGAGGAGAGCTCTGTCCTGCAGCTGCAGACAAGGGGAGGTAAAAATGTGTGAGCTGAAAGCAGAGCAAGAGAGATCAGAGGGACGGGGGAAAAGTGTGAGCCCAAACCTGAGGAAGAAAGACTTCAGAAAATATATTCACCCTCACACAGAGCTAATTAGCACAGTGAGGCTCTACAAGCCACTGCTTTCTCAAGCCAAGACAAAACAGAGGTTTTTAGGTGGTTGTTGACTCCCTGGTTTGAACACGTTCCCTGTGAACTCATGTAAGGGCACCTACCTGCAACCACGGCAGCTTTCCACGGAAGCAGCAAGAACATAATTATTTTCTTAGCAGCCACCACTCTACTTACCCAAGTATGGCACATAAACCCCCATTTTGTAACATTAAGCAGATAAAAGAAGAAAAAGAGAGGACAAGAAAACCAGCCTGAGAACAGACAACAGATCAGGCAGCCCCTAGGAAACTGCTGGCTCCTGGCACAAGCAATGATTAATTCAAACCTGGATATAAAATAAACCTGCACTAGCCCTCTGCTGTCTGTTATTGTCCCAGGATTATGGTAATTAAGCAATTTGTATTACCTGATACTGATAAGAAAAATAAACCCCCGTTTCTGACACCATATCCCCTGGATTTTACACGGTAGTTACTAATGCATTCCTGTTACCTGGTGAACATAATATTCGAGATCATAAAGCGCTGCTACTTTTTCATCCAGCGTGGAGGCAGAACTGTTGAATTTGCTGATTAATTTAACCATAATTTCATAATCTGTTTCCATCTTCATGTTCAGCTTTTCAAACTCCTCCTTCAGCTGCTCTATGGGCCGGAACTTCTTCCTCACCTCTTCCTCTTGGGCCTTGAAAGCAGAAGGAGGACACCAGATGTGAAGATAGGAAATAAAGAGAGACAAGACAGACACTGAAAGAAATCCCAGCCCCAAATTCCCAAGGGGAACCTGGCTGTCTGTGCCAATGGATTTAGTGCTGTGCACCAGAGATGCAGAGGCAGCATTGGAGGGTCCTTCTGAGAAGCTCAGGAACCCAGTTATCTGTGACATACCTGCAGTACCAGTGAGCACTAGGGCTTTGTACACCACTTGTAGGTCTATACACCATTTGTACACCATTTCTACATCCCATGTCCTTCCAGCACAACGTGGGGCCCAGAGACAGCATTACTGTTCTCTGTTTGCCTGCAAGTGGATGTTCTCAAGACCTGACTGGAAAAAGCCCTGAGCAACCTCCCTGATCCCACAGCTGACTCTGCCTGGAGCTGGAGATGGGGCTGGAAAGCTCCAGAGGTCCCATCCAGCCTGAAGTGCCCACTGACTCCATGCCAGTGACATCAAGCAGATCTCCTCGGATGTGGATGAAGATGCTTTTGCCATCCCAAGCACAACGTTCCAGGATGGCTTTTTCTCTCAGAGAAAGGTGCACTCAGT
Organism: Platyrinchus mystaceus; assembly: GCA_035041135.1. Lineage (NCBI taxonomy): Eukaryota > Metazoa > Chordata > Aves > Passeriformes > Tyrannidae > Platyrinchus > Platyrinchus mystaceus. The sequence continues at coordinate 1,288,479 of JAWWLV010000030.1, forward strand.
GTGGGGACAGAAGCTGTCAGAAAGGGAAGCAGAAGGAGTGGTGATAAGCTGGGGGTTGCTGAAGTGCCAAGCCATGGGGCTTGGCCAGGGGATGGCCTTGTCCTGAGCAGGGCTCATCTTCCTGGTAATAACAGCACCCCAAGGGCTGCCATGAACCAAGAGACCTGACAAAAGGCATGTGGTGAGAAGGAAAAGGATCTATCAGAGATCTAGGAGAGCCCCAGAGGAACAGGAGCACTGGTGGCACTGGGACAGGCGGGGACAGAGCCTGGTGCTGCAGGGGATGGAGAAAGCAGAGAGGCCAGGCTGGAGCTGGGCTTCCCCAAGAGCAGGAGAAAGACAGAAAGACCCTTTTGAAAGGGATTCGTCACAAACACAAATACCAAACCATGTTTGTCCCCAGGAGTGACCCCCAACCGGAGGGTTTCCACGAGCCCCACTCCCCTGCAAGCACTGCCCTGCTCCTCACACAGCAACAGAAGCCAAGGGCTGGAGCCAGCAGGGGAAAAACAGGTGAGCAATGGAAGTGAAAGCTCTGTCAGCCTAATGACTGCTGGCCAGCTTAGCACAGGTACCACACAGAGTGCCACCCCCACCCCAACCATTCCAAACTGCCTTTGCCGCAGAGCACACGGGCACGTGCTTGGTGTAACTCAATTTCCTCTGACACAGTTCCTTCAAGGATGAATTTGCTCCCTGCAGGAGTGACTGTAAATGGAATACTTTAGGTCCATTAGATGTAGCTGCTTTTAGCCCAGTTGATGGGACAAAAGCTATTCTAACGGGGGGGTTAAAATATGGCTTATTTTCACGTAACAGAGTATCACTAGTTTTTGCATTTCAATGATCCTCATTTCCAGCAACAATGAAATAATCCTAGAGCAAATGAAATACTGCCCTGCTGCCACATAAGGGGAAGAAAGCCTTACTCTGACTTCAAGACTTCAGAGCTTTGAATTCTACTTCAGTTTTCCTTCAACTGAGCCAATGCCAAGGCAGCAGGAGGAGCGAAGGCCTAAGGAAATGCTGCTGAGGGGGAGAGGGCAAAGAGGCTGTGACCCACCTGGTGAGTCACAGTGGCTGGAGAGGGCTGAAAGCAGCACTTCTATTTTACTTTGGGCTGGAGCCTGTGTAAGGAAACTTCAGCCTGTGCTTCGCCATGGCCACTTGGGTTTTGCTACCCAGGGCATGAGACTGGAAACGTAAAGCAAGGAGAGTAGTAAAAGGGAAAGTAATTCCCTTTATAAATACTGTCACACTGCAATCTGATCCACATTGGTGTCTGCAGACATTTTTGTGAATCAAGCAGCAGTTGAATAAATAAATCAGGTTGCCCAGAGAAGCTGTGGCTGCCCCTGGATCCCTGGAAGTGTCCAAGGCCAGGTTGGACAGGGCTTGGAGCAACCTGGGCTAGTGGAAGGTGTCCCTGCCCATAAGCAGGGTATTGGAAAGAGATGATCTTTAAGGTGTCTTCCAACCCAAACGATTCACAGAATCATAGAATCATACAGAGAAGCCAGGGAACTATATCACTAACAGGTTAGTAACAGTATTTTAGGTTCCTATTCACCAGATTAGTTTGCCCAGTATTTTCTCAAGCAATCACTTTAACCATCACATTTCTGCAACGTGCAACATAAGGTGTGTTCACATCCCTGCACTGTGCATTGCTTTGCAAACAGGGAACTCTCTCCTTACCTTCCTTTCTGCCTTCTCACTTTCCTTCATTTTCGCCAAGGCCTTTTTGAGCTCCTGGGACGTGAATGAATTTGCATCGACATCCACCTTGCCCAGTCTTGCAGAAGAAACAAAACAAACCAGAACATGTTTTGAGTAAACAACTGCATCTATACTATTTTCACTGTGACATACTAGCAGTGGCTAAGGGCAGGAGGAAAGGGATTAAAAAACCACCACACTCAAGAAAAGATTAGTCTGAGTGCTGTATTCTGTGAGTGGTTTGCACACACCTCACCCTGGCAATCAAGAAAGGCTCTGTAATCAAACCCTCCAACCCAAAATCTAAAGTGCTAACACAATAAAAATAGCTGATTAATTTATGCCTCAGAATTTCATGTTGTAACACAGAAAGCACCCCTGTGCCACTAAATCACTGCTAAGGACTCGCAAGCTTTAACCTGCAGATTTCAGCTGAAGTTCTGATGAGCATCATCAGTCAGGGCAAGGGCAAATCCACACAGAAATTACACAGAAATGCTAAAAACCATGTTGTGCTGCTCTTTATGCCTTTCTCATTGGCTCAAGGAGGGTTTATCTGGGCCACAATCACTCTTGCATGGAAAAAAAGGAAATCCAGCTGCTGAGGCATCATGAAGATAAAGAGCATCTGCATGCCCTGAGCAGGAGTCACTGGGAGAGAGAGGAAAGAAGTGGGAAATCCCACACACTTCAGGAAAGAGATTCCCCATAGAAACTAAACTTGTCTGTGTTAGGAGGGTGCCAAGGGGAAACTCAGCACCAGTGAAATGTTTAGAACACATTTAAAAACACGGGTGCAGGAAGGCAGTGTGATCCCTGGAGACCAGGGCAGTGTCTGATGGGCCTGAAAGCTGGGAACCTGCTCCCAGCTGGAATAGGGCACCCAGCTCAGGCCCCACAGCCCTTCACAGCTCTGCCCAGGGGCTGAGCTCAGAAAGCAGTTTCAGACCAATTGCTGCAGATATTACAAAGGACTAAACCTCATTCAAAGAAGCCACATTGCCAATTTAGTTCCGGTGTTGTGGCACGAGAAGCCATGAAGGTGTCTCTGAACGTGCACTCGGGGCACTTCCACCGCCATCCCAGAAGGATCACAAAGGAAAGTGCTCCCTTTTGACCACTGCTGAACTCTTGAATCAGCAATTAAGTCTCAGGAAGAGACATTAATTGGGTACACCAGGGAACCTGGCCTCTAATAAAAGGCATGAATCCCACAGCCCACCCACCCCGCTGCACCTCTGTACCTTTTTCTTCTTCTCTCTTCTCTCGTGTCACTTCTCCCATTTTCACTGTCTGGGAGCTTGGCTTCTCTCTCTCCTGTCTGCAGGTTCAGCCTCACATGTGACCCTGCAGGAACAGCCTGACCTGCAAACAAAGGTGGGGTTATCCCAGAGCACGTGCATTGTTCCAGCTTCGTGAGGAACTGGGAGCTGAAGGCACACACTCCTCCCCCAGAGAAGGGAGAAAAGCCTCATCCTGCACCATGAGCAGGAGCAGGATATCCACCACCACCTGCTCTCCCCTCCAGCAGCACCTCTGAAAGTGCTGCTTTCCCCTCCCAGATATACCAGCCTGAGCCACCAAACTTCTCCCTGCGCTGCCAGGCTGGCTCTGATCCACAGCAGAGGTGGAACCCTGAGGCCAGCAGAGCATCAGCTCCCTCCTCCCTCCCAGGCCAGTTCCCAGAAGAACACCAAAACTCTGCATCAGGAGTGGATTTGGAGACTATGTGGAGAAAGGGGAATTGGTTGCTGCCTGGGGCATAAAATGCAGCTGCCAAAGGGAAATCAAGGCATCCTGCAGAGTCCAGCCAGGTACACTGAACATCAAGGCTGGGCTGGGTTGGAAATACTGTATTAAAAGGAATATATGATCACTACTATCTGCCAACAAAAATACACAGAATACATTAAGCTTTGGTTTTAAATACAGAAAAGATGGGGAATTCAGAGTGCTTTTCCTTGGTCACAGTTCACCACAAACACATCCCAGTGGCCAGCCCAGCACTGGGGTGGAGAGGAGGCAATATTTGGTTGCTTCTTCTTGATGGTGCTTCTTTTGATGCAAGAAATCTGCTTGTTTAGGGGAGTGAGGCTGCAGCTGAATGACTGCAGAGACCTCAGCTGTCACAAATGGACAGACAGACACACAGCTGCTCACCTTCCTCCCTCCTCATGAGGAGTCCCTATTCAGCCTTTCCTTTATCTCTTCCCTTTTACCTAAAAAGACACCTCAGATAACATAACACAGCACGCAGGAGACAGGGAGCATCTCCCACCAAAGGCAAGTGAAGGCAAGGGTAATTATTTTGTACAATAAATACATGTACTCAAAGACAGAAAGCTCTAGTCTCAGGAACAACCGGATTGATCCCTCCCTCTTCAAGACCAAAGAGACATTCCCCTGATCAAAGGACCTGGTGCTTCCTACACAAGACTTGTCACAATTCAGACAAAAACATTGCAAAGCCCACAGCAGGTATAAATGCATTTAGAAAAACCAGAAAAATCCATTTTGGAGGATTTCCTATTAAAACAAGGTGCATTTCTGATAGCTCCTCATTCTCTCCACCACATCCTGCCCATAGGACGTTGCACTGGTTGGATATGCAAAAGGACAGATGTCATTATCTTTCCACCTTAAACTATGCAAGGACAAGTCAGATATGCCTCATCCACACCTGAACTGCTTTCCACTTTTTTTGGACAGATCCAAACCTCCTCCTGTTCCTTTAACTTGTGATACATGGGAGTTTTAACCTATGTCTATCTAGAGGAGCATCTTCCCACGCTGAAAAGGTGAGTTTTGCAGGAATGGAGGATGGAGGAGCTGTGCCCCTCACGGGGGGTGTAGCTGGGACACGCTGGTCAGAAAGGAGTCTGTAGGATCTCCATGAAAAGGACAGCACTGCACCTCCTCTCCCTGGTTTAGGAGACACAGAGACAGGGGTCTGCCAGCAAGGAAAACACAATAAATCATAACCTGGTCTGGTGGAGGGTGTCCCTGCCACGGAGGGTGCAATGAGATGAGCTTTAAGGTCCCTTCCAACACAAACTGTTCTAGGACAAAATGTCATCGTGTGCTGATGCAACACAGGGATGCTCGAGGACATCTCCCTCCTCCACAGACACAAACACCACTCCAGAGAGAAAGCAAGGGGCGAGCTGGGTCCTGCCCCTCCCAAAACGAGATTTGACCAGGATCATCCAAACCCCAGAGCAAAAATCTCTGCCTTGATGTATTTAAGCAGCTACAGGGATTTCTCCTCGCTCTGCACAGCAACTCAGGTTCATGCCACAGCAGGACAAACATGCTGCTTTAATAAATAAACCATGAAAAACATCTCTGTTTTCAACAAAGAGATTGACATTGTCACTTAAAAATATTACAGCTGCTCAAGACGGGTCTCCAGTCTTATTTAGTTTGGGGTATTTTGAAGTATTATTCATAAAGTGTGTTTGAGGGTGGGTTGACTTGAATAATGTGATTAAAATTGCTGGTTTAAACGAGTAAGCTGCAAATTGAATTTTAATCATGTTTCAATATGTAGCTTCTAGACATTTCCCTTAAAAATAGTTGATTCTCTTTGATTCCTGTAATTTGATACTATTCAACAACTGAGAGCATGCTCTGGAGCAATACATATGTAAGCAAGTACACAGCTTCACATGCTGCTAAAACAGAATTGTACTCTTATTAGCTTTTTCCTGAGAGAAATTAATTTTTTACTTATTGTTTGCTTTAAGTTCCATTTGGGAAATGAAACTCAATTAAAAACATATAAAAACATGTTTATATTTAAGCCATTTTGTGACATTTTTTCTCCTTCACACCTTAGACAAATCAAAGATGTGTATCCACAGGTAGGCATTGCATACACGTGTTACTGGATGCTCTCACTTCCCAGACAGCTGCTACATCTCATCCTTCACTCCTCATAAAGGGAAAGAGGAGTTTCCATTCTAATTAATTTCCCACCTCTGAATGGACTACCCAGTGAATAGAAATAGCTGTGAAACCCCCTCTGTGAACCTGCTGAAAGGGCTACAGCTGGGGAGGAAGCAGCAAACCCCTGCCCCCACAACCTGTTTGTGCTCCTTACCACTTAAAAAATATCCCACACATGGAATTTTTTAAACCACAGTTCAAATGGTTTGAATCATAGAATCCCACAATGGTTTGTGTTGGAAGGGACTTTAAGGATCATCCAGTCCCAACCCCCTGCCATGGGCAGGGACACCTTCCACCAGCCCAGGTTGCTCCAAGCCCCGTCCAACCTGGCCTTGGACACTTCCAGGGATCCAGGGGCAGCCCCAGCTTCTCTCGCAACCTGTGCCAGGGCCTCCCCACCCTCACAGGGAAGGATTTTTCCTAATATCTAATCTAAACCTACTCTCTTTCAGTTTTAATACATGTTCCTGCATCTCCTTGGGTTGATGGATCTCAGAGAGCCCCAGGGTTTGAGCAGCTCACCCAGTGTCCCTGCCAGGGACGTGCCACCCGCCTCCACTCAATCACTCAGCTGCCTCACAACCAAAAAGATAGTGTCCAACACATAAAGCACTTCCACAGGATAAAAAACCCCTTGTCACTGCAGGAATGACAGGGTCTTTATTGGGAATAGATGACAAAGCAAAAGGACAGCGTTTATTTTCCAGGCGGGAGACACTGATCCTGTGGCAACAGGCTGCAGGGACGGTGTTAGTCCTGTTCTCCATTTAATCCCTTTATCAGCTGCAGAAGCACCAGGACAGGCTTTGCTCTTCCCACAAACCATCCCTACACCTGGGTGCAGCCACGTGTCTGAGCCTCTGCAGCCCAGAGCTCCTGGTCTCCTGCAGATCCTTCCTTGCATTAGCACTCGATTTGTTCAGATGTGCTCTGTCCTGAAAGTTGCTTAAAGTGACGCCGAGGAAGACTTTAATTTATAGCCCCATTCTTTTAATCTTGGTCAGCCAGATTTTTTCAGACATCTGTTTATATCTCCTTGTAATATATTGGCTGGAGCAGCAGCACCAGGGCCAGCTCTGAGGCAGCAGCTCCCTCGCTGGGGTTCTGCTGACATTTATAAACCGCAGCGATTCCTCTCGTGTGCTTTATGTTATCAGCTAAACCTGTCGACTTAAATTATTGCCTTGTAACCAAATCACAGCTATCTGTTACTCCGCTCTGTGTACGTTTCCCAAGCTCTGTGCCTATATCAAGCTTTGCAGAGGCTGAAAACAAGATGATAAATAAATAAACAAATGGAAAACAGACTCACAACTGAGGCAGGATCAGGTGCATTATACGCCATGTAAGTAAAGGCACAGGGGTGCTGTGTGGAATATGCAACACACAGTGATATCCAAGGAACTCCATCCCTCTTTTTCTAGATCAACCAAAGGACCAACCGTTTCCTCTCAAAAGGAGAAAGGACTCATCCTGCCCGGCTCCTTTCCAGCACATTGGACTCGATGATCCTTGTGGATCCCTTCCAACTTGGCATATTCTGTAATTATTCCATTTACTGCTGGCCACAGGTGGGTTTGAGTTTCAGCATGGGGACAAGGCTGAGCCCTGACACAGCAACAGCATTAAACATGACCAGGTAAGCTGTGCATCATACACAGACCTGCAAACCTCCCCCTGAGATCGGGCAGTACCTCACTGCTCTCCTGGCAGTGGCTCCCCATGCCCTCCCCAGCTCCTGGACCACGGAGCTTTCAGCCAGCGACTGCCCAGCAAGAGGAGCCCAAGAGGGACGTGAAACTCCCCCCCTTCAGCACCACTCTGCCCCCTACGGCACAGGAATGTGCCCTGGGAAGGTTTCTGAAAGCAGAACAAAAGTCTGAACAAAGGTCTGAACAAAGCAGAGCAAAGCAGATCCCTGCTCTGTCCTCAAGTGAGCATTCTTGTTTGCCATTGCAAAACAATTCAAAAATCTATTAAGGGTGTGAAAACAAACCTCAGTTATTGAGTCAGTAAGTGGCTCTGCAGCTCTCAGAAATCACCTCAGTTAAGTGAGCAAGCCTCAGATAACATCTACCTTCCTTTACTCTTTGTTTCCCTGGAACAGGGAGTGAGGGGAAGGGACTTTCTTTCTGGAACAGGCAACAAAGGAATCCGGAATCAATATGTGAATGTTCCAGCAAAACACACCGGCGGTGCTGCAGTATTAAAATAATCACACTGACAGAGCATCCACAATGAGTTATCTGATGGCACCTTCTCCTTTAATAAAATAATGATTAAAAAACACAAGGAGACAAATCCCAGGAAGCAGCAGAGCTCCCCATTGCTGCATCACCAGCTCCACGAGCCACCAGTGTCAGCGTGAGTTGAGGCTGGGGCATCATGTGCTGGTCACACACAGGGGGACACTGCCCTGATGCCTGCTCTGGCCAGAGGATGGGATATCCCACACCCTGGCACACTGGCAGCATGAAGATGTGGCCTGCTTCTCACATAGAATGCCAGGCTCCAAGGAAAACAAGGACAGCCCTAGTCCTGGGGGGCTCCGTGGGAGCTCTGACCCCACACTCTCCAGCTGGCACTGCTGAACAAGGAAGCAGCAAAGCCTGCCTCCTTTTTTTACCTTTCTTGTCTATAAAGGCAAGTCATACCACTCCCTGGATTGCTTGTTATTTCCAAACAGAACATTTTTACATACAAAAGGAAGGGAAGATGTGTAGCAGACACAGGTAAGGAAGAGATGGATTACTGATGGGAAGAGGAGGCCCAGAGCCTGAATCTCATTTATTTCTTTCTGTTCCTTTTTCACTCAGCTACAGTCTTTTGTATTAGTTCACTTTCTGGCACTCACTGCTCCTCCCAATTAAGTGCCACAGGAAAAGGTCATTAATATGCTCTATGTCACCTCTTCCTGATAGCCTTGGGAGAGGTTTCACTGCACCAGGCCTGAGAGCTTCCCCAGCAGCAGTCCCAGTATCCCTTGGCATTCCCAGCATTCCCAACACTACCTCGCTCCCAGCACAGGCCATGAGGAAGCTCAGACACCCATGTCCACATTCCAAGTACAAATTCCTGTGACACTGGGTGGAATGCTTTACAAACCCACTGCATGTGCAGCTCTTACTCCCACTGGTTCTGTACTCCTGCTGGAGAGGAGCACAGCACATCCCTGAAGGTCCACACCATCAGCGACAGTGGGGCTCTAATTACCTACTGCAGTCAATTAAAGAGAACCCTGTTTTATGAAATCACTGGATGCTTTTATGTTCATAAACTGTTCCTTAGCACTGTAGGGGATGGGATGCAGGATGGACCCCTGGGATGACCCACCTGGCCAGTCCCACCGTGCCACCTCTGCCAGCTGCTGCCCACCTCGGGCTGTGCTCCCCCTGCCAGCAAGGGAGCAGTCCTGGGGGTGCCAGCATGGTTCCACTGCTGGTATCACTGCATCCTCATACAGACAAACATACTCCTGTGCAGAGAGCCAACAGGGACAAAGAGATGTCCTTCTCTTCCTGGGATTGCAGAGGAAACCACGAGAAAAGAGTTTTTTTCCTTAGAACACGAGCAAACATCTCCCACTGCTGCTGCCTTCTTCCTCCCAGAGCACCCAGACAAACATGGAGCAGGCAGGGCCTGATCCCCAAGCCACAGACATTCTGTTTGCAGCAGCAACTCCCACAGGGTCTTCCAGAAATGCCTGAATGGGATGAATTGTTGAGAGACTGAAGAACAGTTAAAAGCACCTCAACAAAATCCTGGAAGTTTCACATGAGACACTTGAGTTTGCTAGTTTATCTGACAGATCTTTCAGTAACACTCCAAGCTATGCTAATAAATATCCTGCAATTCAACCTGCCAAAATGGTGATGACTAACTACAGCATCTTCTCCAACACTGATTTTATTCCATGCTGCAGTAGAGCAGGGACAGAAACCACCTGAAATGCTTTCAGGCTCGCCAAAAGTGAATCTGTTCACAGTTCAATGCTCAGCACTGCCCCTGGCAGCAAAGTGATCCCTGGAAAACCCTGAAGTTGTCCCATGCTGATACATCCCAACACAAAGTGCTGTGTTCCTGCCCAGGCTCCTCACAGATCCCAAAACAGCAGCACAACTTTCTGCAGGACTCAAACCCCACCTGAACAGAGGGAAGAGCAAGAATCATGGAAAGGTTTGGGTTGGGAGGGATGTTAAAGATCATCCAGTTCCAACCCCTCTGCCATAGGCAGCGAAGCCACCTCGAAAGGGCTGATCCTATTCCAGTTTCTCATTTACCAAGAGAGAAGCAACTTAACTGGTGCTTGCTGGGCTACTGCCAAGTGCTCTTCACAACCAGGATTCCAGGGAGACACTCACAGTACCCCATGGGAGAACTTCCTTGCACTCTGGGATTTTTTGCCTGCTGCAATAACCGTGTCTTCAAGCCCCATCCATCAGTCCTACAGCTCAAACGCTTGTTCGTCTGAAGAGGGTTTCAGAGCCACTCTTTTGTCCCAGTGCTGAGAAATCTTCCCTGTACTTTGTTTCCCTCAGCAGATAGAATGAAAATATTTTTAAAATGATGCCAGAACCAAATCCCTCCTCCTGCAATTCGATCCACAGCCAGCAGAGAACAAAGCGCCGTGAGGAAGGAGCTTTGAGTGAGAAACACCTGGTTAGAGATGCCAAAGCACCAGTTCAGTTTGGACACTGGGCTGGACAACACTCCCAACTGCCACTTTTGCCCCAGCCAGTGCTCTCCCGTGGGATTTGTGTTCTCTGGAGTGGTGGGCTGGTGCTGATGATGGCACACACAGCCCAGCCAGCTGAGCCAGCTCCTGCCAAAACCCAACCAAACCTGGCCACGAGAACCACCGCGCATGAAGGACCGGACACCACGCACAGGGCAGAGCACATTCCTCCCATGAGGTGCCTGTGGCTCCCCAGGGGGCTCTGAGATAACAAGCAAGGGAAGGGGTGACAAGAGGGCTTGGGAGGGACATGTGGTGCCTCTCTGACAGAGCTGCTGCTGCAGCACCTGCTGATGGATCCACTGCTGCTCTGGTAGAGAAACACCTCCCATGGCAAAGAACCCCTGGCAGCAAGTGCTCTGCCCTTCCACCTCCCTCCTGCAAAGGCTGCTCTCCCTTGCACTGCAACAGCAGAAACACACCGGGCAAAAAACAGTCATGGGGAAGGAAAAGGAAGGGTTGCCCTGTTGTAAAATTGGCACAAACACGAGTTTTCACTTGTAAAGCAAACCCTTCTCCCCAGCTCTGAGCCAGGCACTGCAGTGTGTTACCACAGCCCCTGGGTACAGCAGGAGCCACGTGCTCAGGGATTAAGTATGAGGAACTTGATTCTTTTCTCTTCTGATAGTGGGCTCAAGTCTGTGAACTGCAGCACTTTAGAGAGTTTAATCCCCCATAGGTCCGAGCAGCAGAAGAAACAGAGAGCAAAGGTGTCCAGACACACTCTGGTATTTCCTCTCTCCAACCACAAGCCAGGATGCACAGACACTGAAGTGACCTTCATCCCACCATGTCCCCAAGTCAACATCCATGAGAAACTTATTTACAAAAGCCAGGTTTAATCCCTCTCCAAATCACTACATTATTTATCCCCAAGCTTTCATAGTGTTACTGCAACTTGTTCAGTAGTTGTCATCCCTCAGGTGTATTTGTTACTCCAGAAAGCCCATCTGGGATGCTGAAGGCTTGGCTGCATTCAGAGAAGATCAGTGCAGGACATAGGCAGAGAAGGACAAAGGAGGTGACCAGGAGAATTGAGAACCTGAAAAAAGGAAATGAGGATAATATCTATCCTGCTGGATTTTGGGCATTTAATAACTTTTTGAGCCAGGCACTACTGGCTCCTTTACTGTGATGGAGATTAGCACCTCCAGAACATCATCAACCACTATGTCTCCCACATCTGTCACTCCCAGAGAGCTCCTCCTCCCTCCAGGGACTGGTGACAAGGCCACCAAAGAACCTGGCAATGTGGAGGCATGGAAAGGACACAATGGCTCTCTAAGGAAGGATAATCCATCAGGACCAACACCAGTGTGAGAATCAGGAGGTCTCAGACAGCCACGGTTCATCTGTGGTTGGAAATGAGGAGCTGAAGTGCAACTTAAAGATGGCAAACGGACAGTAAAAGAAACTATTGTCAAGGAGAAGGCTGGGAAGCTCAAGAAGGGCTCTTCATGACCATGTCTGAGTGATCTCTGTTCCTGTCCTCAGCTTCTGAGTTCGTAACTCAGTCCAGGCTGAAACCCAAAGATAAGACATGTACCAAAAAGACTCCCTTGTCCCAGCTCCAGCTCACACTGGGAGCGTTTCAGGACACGCTGTACTGCTGGCAAGGCAAGCAGCTTACTGACTTGGATCCCATCTCTACCCAGTGCCTGTCAGCTGGCTCATCTCACACCAGTCCCATCCTGGCACCAACACCTCCCCAAGCCCAGAGCATCCCCTCGAGCCAAGGGCACCCAGGTCTGCAGACAGTTGGCCAACAGTGCCCTGGTTCAACACTGGAAGGTGCCTGATCCGACCCGCCTGGCTGTGAGACCAGCAGGACGTGCTGGAGAAACCAGTCTGCCAGCCACACTGCCAAGGCAGAGTGAGAACAAATTTGGATAATAAAGGCTGGAATAAGAAGATGCCTTGGAGAGTGCGTTGGTATAGTGCTTTCCAAAGCTCCAACTGAAAGCCTCGTTGCTACAGCTAAGGCAGTCGAGAGGGACATTAGCCTAATTTCTGTCAAGAGAACTTGTCAACACTGCAGTATTTAAGACAGACGCCAAGGACTTGTTTTATCTCACAGATAGATCACTGAGAAAGAAAGTAGCTGTGCCACATTTGGTTCATGGGAAAATAAATTGACATTCTCCCTGGGCCTAATTGGGGGATGCTGTTTTATAACACCACGTGTGTGAGCAGCCTCACATTTCATCACTGCGCAGCTGAGATCGGTCCCAAATCCACTGCGGGGTTAGACACAGCAACACACGGGGAGGGGCTTCAGAGGGGCACCCAGGGACACAGAACTGGTCATTCCCCAGCCACAGAGAGTGGGTGAAACACTGGGTCCAGGTCAGGTCCTTCTACTGATGGTGCTCACCAGCTGAACCACAACCAGTGGACTGTGGTTTCAGTGCCAAGGGGAATAGGAGAGAACTGGCTTTGCCTCCACAGGAGCACAGGCAGGAGATTGAAACTGAACTTGCCTGGCCTGATTTTAGAGATGCTCTATGGATGAGTCAGTAGAAAGCAAAGAAAAGAGAGGCTGTACCCTGCTGAATAGGAAAAAAGCATTCACATGTTCCTGCTCCCATCACACCCCACTGTAAGGAATTCAAACATTCCCAGGAGCCTGGGTGCACTAATGCTGGTGTGGCCTCAAGCTTCCCACGTGCCAGGCTGGGAGCTGTGTTTGCAACACATCCAAGATTACCCAAGATTATTAAGTGCCACAGCACAAAGGCTTGTCCGAGCCTTGCAGCTTCCTCACTGAGAAGTTGAAAATGCCCTTTTATTTGCAGTTGTTAGGGGGAAATAACAGCCATGTAACCTTGTGCCAGCCTTGGAACAGAAATGAGCTGGCGGAGGGAGCCTGAGGGAGCGCGATCCTGAGCTGCAGACCCGAAGGCAGGAGGGTGGCTCTGCTCTGCTACGGATTCTGCGCTTGCACAAGAACTAAATCATTACAACAGCCAGAAATGTCCCTTGGGAAGGAAATCCTCTCAGAGATAAATCAATAACTCAGTGTAATTTTAGCACGCAGCCAGGAGAATTTACATTGCCAGGAAGGCTGAGAGCTCTGCCACGGCGACAGAGCCACAGCATCATCAAACAGCCCTGCAGCAGCCCCTGCCCAAGAGCTCGGGCTCCAGGTGTTCCCTGCAAAGCCAGGAGTCTGGGCTCTGCCATTCCAGGACCTCTATGGATACAAACCAGAGTGACAGCAGCAGGGATGTGCTCCAGCAAAACTCCCCTGGGACAAAACCACCTTTCTTTTTCCCCTCTGCAGTGGGCAGGCTGCTCTCTGCAGTGCTGGCAAACACTCCAGATCTTACAGGGTGAGACACATGCAAATACAAAGCACAGCTAAACCAGGCATAGGGGCAGAGGGGGAGTGTTCCAGCCACAGCCTCCACCCCCAGCCAGGGCTACAGGGGTCCCACCAGGCAAACCACCCGCAAAACAGGGTGTGACAGGGATGTGCTGCAACCCACAGTGATTAATGAGACTGCAATTTATGTAATTATATTAATGCAAAGAACACTCGGAGCAATAAGTTCAAGGGAACTAATGACACTTCACAGCACAGTTCAACACTGAGCAGGAACTCCAGCAAAAAGGGGAAAAAAAAAAGGCCCCTAATTATTCAGTAGCTCTTCTCCCAGATTCTCAGGGTCAGCTTGGAGGAGAAGGTGGCCTGAATTATATTTTCGTTTCCAGAACATCAACAGAATTGCTAACTAAGTTCCAGCGGCAAGGTCACAGCCCGCCCACAGTTATGCGTGTCATCCCTCCCCGACTGCCGGCTCGGCAAACACCGCCGGGCCAAGGAGAGCCGGGAATGCCAAGGAGAGCCGGGAATGCCAAGGCCAAGGAGAGCCGGGAATGCCAAGGCCAAGGAGAGCCGGGAATGCCAAGGCCAAAGAGAGCCGGGAATGCCGCGTCCTCTGCCAGCAGCTGTAACACCCCCGTGCTCTGCTGCCCCCAGGGACACCGGCACCTCTGCCGGCTGCTTGCTCTGCTCCCCAGCAACAACTAATTCCTCACAAGCCAAACCTGGTGTCCACGAAGGCATGTCCAGGATCCTACTGAAGACAAGCCTGACCAGCACCACCCCAATGTGGCCAGCAGCGATCTGCTGTGCCCCCAGACCACCCCCAGCCTGCCTGCGGGTACAGCCAAGGCCCTGGCACACGGGGGGCTGTGCTGGCAGTGCTGGGGGGCTGGGAACCAGCCTGACCACAGGCAGGGCAAGCACCAACACACCCATTCCTGCCCAGAGAGCCCCAGAGGGGGACAGTTCCCTGCTTCGCATGCAAACCCTCCCTGCACAGAAAACTTCTGCCCTTTCTTTCTTCTTTGTGTTTTTGGGACTTGCCTAAAACACACACACGTACAGGGCCCCTGTCCTTATAACTATATGTTCTTTCCCTGCTGCAGGCCAGCTGGAGTCATGGAAGCACTTTGGAGCACCTGTAGTGTGGCCACAGTAGTGTCACCCATCACATCCTCCTTTGGTGCTAACAGACTCACAAATGTGCCCATGTTCCAGCAGTGCTGGTGTGCTTCTCTGTCTGTAACTCCAACTTTACAGCAGCTACAGATGTGGTCTGTGTTTCCACGTTATTTCATCAAGACTTGAACTTTTACAAGGGCATCAGGTCACAGGATAAGGGAATGGCTGCACATTGACAGAGGGCAGGATTAGACTGGATACTGGGAAGGAATTCCTCCCTGTGAGGGCGGGGAGGCCCTGGCACAGGTTGCCCAGAGAAGCTGGGGCTGCCCCGGGATCCCTGGAAGTGTCCAAGGCCAGGCTGGACAGGGCTTGGAGCAACCTGGGCTAGTGGAAGGTGT
>JAWWLV010000030.1:1324968-1343115 GCA_035041135.1 Platyrinchus mystaceus
GTGGGACTGGATGAGCTTTAAGGTCCCTTCCAACCAAACAGATCCCCCTCACTGGGCTGGCACAGACTCCACAGCTTGACTCGAGGTGTGATGCCCAGGGTGCTCTCAGCAGCTCTGCTCCTCCAGGCATCCTGCCACTGGGAAAGCACACTCCTGCCTCCAGTGAGTGTCCCCAGGACAGACCAATGGATACACTAATCTACACAGGAATCCACTGCACTGACAGCCCCCAACCCCTGCCAGAGGGTCCCACCCGGGCACGAAGCCCCTGGGTGAAAGGCAGGACAGGCTGTCTGCAAACACCCTCACACCTCCGTGACTTCAGCAGGGAGGGCACAGCTGCCATACAGACCATCCCATTGATGTTGCTTATGAAATACCTTAAAAAACCCATTTATTCTTCTTGCTTGCTCCTCATCATTTACTCCTACTGGGACTCTGCTCTGGTGTGTTAAAAACACTCCTACACAAGGGAAAAGTTGCAGGAACACCTTCTCATATTTGGCTGCCTACGGAGAACCCACACAGCGTGGAGACCATGCTTTCAGCTTTACAGGAATAAATCATGGCTCGAGCTCTGCAGGCTGGGCCCAGCCTGGCCCCAGAAGCAGGTCGTGTGGCAGAAGTACCACTTGGAACTGTGGTGGAATTCCAAGGGGAGGAATTGTGACATGGGCAGTGGGGCGGGAGGAGCAGGATAACCACAGCACAAACACGTGTTTACAGAGCTTGGCATGTCCCGTGCAGTCATGCAACCTTTATAACCTCCACCAGCAAATAATAACAATAAATATTAATGACCCCCCCAGGCTCCCTAACAGCCATCAGCTCACATCAGCCCCTCCAGCAGCAGCTCAGCTACTCTTCCTACAGTGCTGCCAGGTGCCGATGGAAGCGGGAGCAGGACATGGATATATCCAGGGCAGCAGAGGGCACAGCAGTGCCCGGGCACAGTGAGGGCAGCTCCCGGCACTGGCACGGGAGCAGAGCAGGGGGTTGTTGTGTTATGGATAAAGCTGGAATTGCCCCTTCCACCAGGCCACAACTCCGCCCCCAGTGTTTATCCAACCCCGCGCAGTTTAACGTTAAACATCGTTTAGTCTGTTAAATTGACTTAATGAATTCATTCAGGAAGCAGCATTCCCACAAAACGCTGCTCTCCAGAGGGCAGGAGCACAGCTTTACACTGCGGCGGTTTGAAGGCTGAGCAAGGCTGCCCTCACGCTCCCCAGTCGCTCCTTAGCAGCGCTGGCAGAAGGGGCCACGCTCCACCCTGGCTCAGCACGATCCCAAAATTCCAGGAGCTGCAGGGGGTGTGCTGCACGGAGCACACCAAAGCAGAGCGTGCCTCAGAGATCAGAGGACTGAATTTATCATTTATTATTTATAAGAAACGCATCTCTCTGAACTCCTGGCAGCTGCTCTGGCAGAGCTCTGCGACCGCCCGCGCTCCCACACGACACCTCACTCTGCAGAGCTCTGGGGCCAGCGAGGACGGTCAAACCCACACCAGAGCACAGGGGCTGATTTGCACCAATTTAGGATTTGCCTGGAGACAAGAGATGCGCAGGGACCTTCAGGACAGACATCCTTCAGAAAGCTGCCACACTGCCTAACCTCAACCACCTGAAGGAGCTTTCCCCTTTCTCCTCACCTCCCCAAACCCCAGCTGGAAACACCTCTCCTCCTGCCTGTACCCATTCCCCTCTCCTGCTCCTTGCTGCAATTTCCCATGCACAGCACATATAATTGAGTGATGTTTTTGCCCCCCGCTCAGATCTATCACTTCAATCAGTCCCTATTTGCAAGGTGACACCTTGGCTCACACTAACCCAGAAGTCTGCCAGCATTCAGTGTGATTTTTTACCCCCTCTGCTTTCCTGAGCTTGGAAATCTAAGAGGAAAGAAAGCACACACAGCACCAGCCAGGCCCCCAGGCACCCCGATGTCCCACTCTAGCTGGGCACACAAAGAGCCAAAGATTTCTGGCCTATTCCCAGACTCTCCAGAAACAGGTTTTGTACTTCCCAAGTTCCTGCTGTTCACTTATGGCTCTCACATGAAATAACAACCTCCTTCTCCTGTCAGATGCCGCCTTCCCTATAAAGGGACTCAATTAAGAGGTTAAAAAAACCACACAAAATTTCGGCTCAGTGTTACAGAAATCCCATGGTGATGGATCAGGCACACAATTCCTACAGCAGCACCAGCACCGCCCTGCAGCCCCAGGACAACCATCCATCCCCCTGTACAGCCACCAAGACCCTCCCTGCCAGCTCTGGCAGGTTCCCACGGGCCAAGCCAAGGACAGGCAGTGCCGCAGCCCTGCGGAGCACCTGGCACAGGGGTGTCCCACCAGTGGGCAAGGGGAGGACTTCCCCAGCTGCCCTATGGATCCAGTGGGAACAGCGAGCTGTGAAGTTTATGAAAATTGCATTTTCTCACCTCTGCGCAGCGCACCGGGCGTGGGGACAGCTCCTACTGCCCCGGACCACCCGGGGCACAGGGAGACAAGGGGCAGCAGGCAGCACATGGCACGTGGGCAGCAAACACGGGGCATGCCCGCTGCACGGCCTGGCTGTGTGGCCAGGATTAACACGGCATGCATTCAGCGCGCAGGATTCATTTCATGGGATGCCTGGCTGGATGCCCAGCTCAGCACCTCCCTTGCAAGTGAGCTGGGCTCCCCAGTGCTTCCAGTTTTGTGGCAAGGTCCCACTTGAAAAGGTGGAGACCACTGGGAACCGCCTCGTGGGCCAAACCAACCCAGGACCTGCCAGACTGGCACCAAAACTCAGAATAAAGCCCTAAAAAGCCAAACTCAAACGCTCCCCCCCTTAAGGGGAATAAGGAGCTCCCTGAGGATGAACATAACTAAGCAGGTTCCCTCCTGGCTTTGTCCCAGATCCCTGCATCAATCCAGACAAGTCAATCCGCACGCTGGAGCTCAGCTGCTCCATTTCTAACATGGACACCATGGTTATAACGGAGGGAATTGTGGGGCTCCTTCCACTGAGGTCTCCATCACTGTCCTTCTGTGCTTGGATGAAAGGTTTAATCCAAGTTTGCTTATTTTTTTCACTGCATTAGTGCTTTCACAGTGGTCCCAGAGGACACCTTTGTTAAGCAATTAAATTAGCCCTGGGACAGGAATGAGCACGAAGAGAGAGCTGAGAGACTGCCACTGCCATCATCTAGAACTGACACACATGGTGGTTTCCATTCCCCTACACAGGCATTTCCCACCAAGACTGAAAAGCGAGTCCTGTTCCCCAGTTATCAGAGCCTCCCCAGGCTGAAGCCAAAGCAGAACAGCCACTCACAGCAGGCAGCATTCCCTCAGCAGGGATTTTCCGAAGGAAATTTAAAATAAAAAGAGCTCCAAGGGCTGCAAATGCAGAAGTAAATGCACAGACACAGAAAGCTGAAAGCGAACACAATTCCTTCCCTCTCCTGTTGTTCATCATCTGCCACCCCTACTTTGGGGAATGATTTGTTGCCTTTTAGAGCTATTTATATGTTACTTGTAGCAATGCATGGAAAAAACAGTTGAAATGTTACTGTGCACAATCCTCATTAAACAATGCCTCAGGCACCAAGGAATTGCTCCAGCCCAGTGTAGGACACTGCACATCTGCCCCCTCAGGGGTAGGTGCCAGCCCCACTCCTCCAGCAGAGACCTCACTGGTCCCTCTGGAGGCCTGACTGCTGTTATCAGATGGCCCAGATCATCCACAAGGTTTGTGTTCTTCCTGTTGCCATCCTGCTTTTTGCCTCATCAGCCTCTGCTAAGCTGAGCTTTGATCCCCCAATGACTCCCAGTTCAGGGACCTTCTTTCCTTTTGCTGCCCAGACACGAAGGACACAGAGCTGGAGCTCCTCAGCACCTCAGCTTCAGGCAGGAAGGCTTTGATGTGGCACAAAGTGCCCAGCTCTGAGATTCCTCTGGTCTCTTCAAACAGCAGCACAGCCACAGCTTGTGATCTGTGCAAAAGGGCATTTTCCTTGGGGAATGGAAGTCACGCCGATGTTCATCTCTACCTTGTCACGGCAGAACAAGCTGCATTGGGGCTTCAAAGAGCTCCTCAGCCTTAAATCGCTGTAACACGGTGACAAAGTGAAGAACCTGCCTCTGAACGTTCCCTGGATCCCAGCAGAGTTATGCCACAGTATTTCTGTGAATGCCTTTGCCACCACAGGGCCCTGCATGTGCCAGAGTCACAGCAGCCCCTGCACTCGAGGGCTGCAGGGCCTGCATGGCTCCTCTGAGCAGGGGAGGCTCCAGCAACTGCTCAGCTACAGACACCTGAACCGCAAGGCTGGGCATACAGGTGTGCACAGTGAAGGGTCATGGAGAGACAACTAAAGCAGTAGTAAAGTAGTAATAGTAAAGCTCCCAGGCCACAGGTCTCTCCTGAGCTCCAGGATCGTGTTCCCCGCTCCCCAGAGCCATGGGGTTCAACTCAGCAGCAGTACCTTGGCTCCACCCCATTGTCCCTCAGCCACAGCAGCCCAAAACCTGCACTGGGAAGGAGGAGAAAAGAGATATGACCAGAACTGAGTGGGTTTCCTCCACAATTTTCCCTTTCAAGGGACAATGAATTATTTGCAACCTCTGCACCTTCCAGTCAGTGCACTTTTCTCATCTGGAGCTTGGACCAACAGCAGGAGATCCAGACACTCAAAAGGAATATCCTTTTGGTGAGAACACTCCATAAAGAGCCATTCCACAGACTCACATCTCAGTAGCTGAGCAGCACCAGTCCACGAAGGGTCCTTCCTTTGGCAGTCCTGGCTGTCACCCATCTGCTGTCTCTGCAGACACCGTAACACCCAAAGCAGCAGCCAAACAACACAGGGATCTTCACTCTCCATTTCTTGGCCTTTGCTGTGAGGCTACTGGCAAAGCCAAGAACACGAATGCTCCCTGCCTGCTGGCAGAGCTGGCAACCACAACACTCAGAGCTCTGATCAAAGACAAACCTGCAGCACCTTCCTCTCTGCTGTGAGACAGCAGAGCACCCTGAGCAGCTGCTTCTGCATCCTGGTGGTGCCACAGCAGGTGGGGACATGGCACATCCACGCCAGGCCACGTCTGTTTAGAGGGGGCTTCTCCCACAACAACCACAGACTTCAGCTGTCCCTTCCTGCATGCGGATTTTATCCAAACTATTCTACCGCTTCTCCATCAGCTGCCACCGAAATGAAGCTGCCCTGTGAATCGAGGCTGTTTCAATGACAGCCTCCACAGTGACTTCCAGTGACCACACATGTCACACGTAAAGACAAGTTTTGGCACCAACCCCAACCAGGGAATGAGAAATCTCCCTGCACCCAGAACTGGGCAGGGGCAGTTACTCACATGTCGAAGGGCTGGCAGCAGTGGGAACAGGCTACATATGTTTTCCAAGGCAAGGACTCTGTCATTTATGCAATAAATGGCACATTTATTCTGCTATTCAGGAAGAAATAATAATTACAGTGGCCTGCAGTCTCCAGCTCTTTCAAGTCTGTACTTAAAGAGCGAGCAAAAAAAGACCAAAGCAAACAGCACTTCCACAAAAACCTCTGAACTGGCTTTTAGCTGTGGACAAAAGCAGGGCGGCGGGAACTGCTCCACATTGTCCCGTCCTGTTCCTGTTTCATAACAGCAGCCTGGCACTGCAGGCAAAGCACGTCAGGAGGCAAAGCACTGCTCGGGTGCTTGAGCTGCCCTGACCCTCTGCCTCTGCCTCAGCACAGAGCTCCATGTGCTCCTGCCACGCTCGCTCCCTCTCAGGGCAAGGAGCCGGGAGCCAGTCTGGGCACCACGTGGGCTCCGCGTGGCCAAGGGGGTCGGGGCAGTGCCAGAGGAGCCAGGGCACGCCGGGGGTCTGTCCATGAGCACAGCCACAGGATCCTCTCTCACAAACACGGCCCCAGCGCACATAACTCTGCGTCTAATCAAGCTCTCAGCCCTGTTTCCAGAGGAGATTTACAGAGAGCTTCTTTCTCTTGGAAGCAATAATAGATGGACAGCAGGAAAGAGAAGAAATTAATGAACAGGTAATCATTCCCAAAGTTGCAAATAGAAGCAATTCCTCACCCTGAGACAACTCTGGAGAACAAGATTAAAATGCTTAGGGGACATATTCTTGAAACTACACGTAATAGAACAGATAAAATGTTTTTACAGTATCTCACAGGGAACGTGTACTTTTTATTCTGCTGAGAAATGTAATATTCCACTCCTCATTGCAGAGTTAAAAGGGTGCCCCAAAAAAAGCAACTTAACGAAGCATCTTTAATGGCACCTGGGTCCTGTTCCAGAACACAGGCTCTCCTCTGCCCCGCACTCCAACACACAGCGGGAGCCACAGCCAGCACCTGCAGGAACACCCAGCACACCAACACTCATAATCTATGCAAACAGCACAGTTTAACAACAGCAAAAGGGAGGCTGGAATGGGAGGGGGGTGAAAGACACATCCACTGACGTTTCCTAAGGGAGGAGGAGGGCAGGCCTGCCTTCCTCAACTTCCCAGTGCCCGCAGAGCCGCGGCTGCCAGCGAACACACTGTGCCTCCAGTAGCCGCCAGCAGAAACAATTTGTCATGTGTCAGATCAAATAAACTCTTATGAGGCCACTGTACTCCCTGAAGCAGATGGCTGCCAAACTCCAAAGGAGAAATCCAAGAAACCGAGCGGCCGGTGTCAGACTCAAGTGCTCCTGGAGCCCAGCACACTCCTCACTGTGAAACACGGCAGCCACAGTCCCGTGCAGTGCTCCCACGTGGAGCAGCCACCAGCACCATCCATTACAAACAACAATTTGGTGTTTGAATTAGCACCCTGGGCTGAAGCCCCACACAGTCCAGAAACTCCTCATCCAGTGGCACAGCTCCTCACTCATCCTCGGGAGGCCCGAGGAAGGTTTGTCAGTCAAAGAGCCTCAGGGCGGGAATATGCTGCGATGGATTATCACCCATCTGAGCAAACGGTCCCCCCCTCCCAGCCAGCATGTGCTCTCTCACAAGTGAATTCCCTCAAATTCGAACTACAGATTACTAATTTT
The DNA here is from genome assembly GCA_035041135.1 of Platyrinchus mystaceus. Taxonomy (NCBI): domain Eukaryota; kingdom Metazoa; phylum Chordata; class Aves; order Passeriformes; family Tyrannidae; genus Platyrinchus; species Platyrinchus mystaceus. Next base: position 1,332,023 of record JAWWLV010000030.1, read on the forward strand.
TTCTTTTAAATAGTCCTGGAGCCTTTTTTTTGTTCACTCCTGAGCACTACTGCAGTTTCCCATGCCCTGGACTTGCGCCATTCCAGCCCTTTGTTGAGTCCCTCGCAGTCACCCTCCTCGCTGCACAGTCCTGCAAGAACCACTAAACTGCAGAGCCTGGAATGTCCTTCTCTCTGTGACCCTGCTGGGCACAAGAACAGGCCCCTAAAACTGCTCTGAGCACATCTGCAAGAGTTAATCATGCCAGCAGTACTGTGGGGAACACAAACCACTCACCTGCCCCTGCAAAGACCAGGCTCAAGCACTCACTGGGCTGCACTGAGGGCACATCTCTCAGCCCACGGCTCAGCCACTGGCTCCAGATGTTCCAGTGTGCTCCATCTGGGAGCAGGCACCTGAGCCCTGCCACAGCCAGAAAAATTGCTCTTTCCACAGAAGATGAGTAATGGCCCTAGGAAAATGAGTCTGCAAGAAGCCCGAGGTTCCTGAATGCTTTTGCTTATGGCAAAGCAAGAGTGGCTGGGAAAAAGGCAGGAGATCCAAAGAAGGGACAGCAGAAGCAGAAGACATTGCTTTAGGTCACCAAAAAGCAACTGTCTGTCCAAAACTCAGCAACAGAGCCTTGAGTGACACTACATAGCAACAAAAAGAAGTGAGAAATGGGAAATCTGACAGCCTAAAGCAAGGAACAAGGGAAGAAAAAAATCAGGCACAGGGCATTCCCCTTGGCACGAGCAGTACCAGCACAAACCTCAGCTGTGTGGGGGTTTATCCAGTTTAATTAAAGAGCATCTGATGACAAGTTATATTTAGAGACCCTTTTATCTGTACCAGGACTCCTCTCCAGTCACAGGGGCTGGCAGTGAGCACAGGACCCCATTGTGCCAGCCTTCCTTGGGCAGGATTCTTGCTCCCTAGGACCCTCCCACCGGCACAGCACACCCCCTCAGCCAGCACCTGGAGAGCTGGAAAGGACTGGCAGGGCTGCTTCCAACAAGGAGAACAACACAGGCTGTTCCTGGAGCACGGGAAGTGTTATACTGAGGTGCCAAGGAGGGGGGGAGCAGACACACGTCTGTCATTTACAGCCATGTTTTTCATACACTTACAGCTGTGCAATGTCAGGAGCCAGGGTCCCACAGACTCCCAGGTTTCCATGCTCCATTTCCACCCTGAAGCCCTGTGGACAGTGACCCAGCTCAGTGCCAGCACCAGGCACAGCCCTCACCCCCAGCCCAGGACCCCTCTGCAGGCAGGTTAAGCAGGCAAAGCTTTAGGCATCAACCCAGGCCACAGCTTGAACTCACATCTCTGAATGGAGGCTCTTTCTCTAAAAAATGTATGCTTTTTTCAGCTCTCTGACTCAGAGATATTTCAGAGAGAATCAAAGGGCTGTAGTGCTGTGGGAGTCCAAGGCACCCACATCAACTCCCTCAGCAAGTTCTGGTTCTGTTTCTAAACAATAGCAAATTCTCCAAACACTTGGAAAGAACCCAATCTACCTCGGCCACCAGAGCCAGGCAGAACTGAGCCATCTCAAACACAAGTCCTACGAGGAGAGGCTGAGGGAGCTGGGGCTGTTGAGCCTGGAGAAGAGGAGGCTCAGGGGAGACCTCATCACTCTCTACAACTCCCTGGCAGGAGGTTGTAGCCAGGTGGGGGTTGGTCTCATCTCCCAGGAACCAGCAGCAGGACAAGAGGGCTCGGTCTTCAGCTGTGCCAGGGGAGGTTTGGGTTGGATATTAGGAAGGAATTTTTTATAGAAAGAGTGCTCAGCCATTGGAATGGGCTGCCCAGGGAGGGGGTGGAGTCACCATCCCTGGAGGTGTTTAAGGACAGACTGGATGTGGCATCAGCGCCATGGGCTGGGAACCACGGTGGGGTTGCATCAGGGATTGGACTTGATGATCTCAGAGGTCTTTTCCAACCCAGTTGATTCTATGATTTCGCCCCCTCCTCAAGCCTGAACAAAGGAGCCCATTTACAGCATCACCCATGAATTCCTTTACCCCTAGAGCACATGTACAAGTGCCAGCTGTGAGTGCCATGATGATTCCCAGCAGCCTCCTGCTGACCTGGAACAGGTTTCCCGAGCTTCTCCACATCCATGGTGTACTTGATTACCCCACACTCGCTGGAAGAAAAGGAATGAAATGCACTCAAGAGCCACTTGGTGATTCCTGATCTGGGTACAACAATGCTGGATGCAGCAACATCAGGTTTCCTTCCCAGTACCCTCCCTGTCCAGCCACCAGAGACAGAACAAGGACCTCACATCCAGCCCTTCCACTCTGTCACCCTGACGAGGGCCCTTCTGGACAAGCCATCACACACTACTCAACAACACGATATTCAAAACCGAGTCCAAAGCTTGCAGCAGCACTTAGAGCACCCACGGCTCCTTCTGGAAATTTTCCACAGTGTAACAGTTTATTCTGTGGGCAGGAAGAGAGCAAGAAAATTAATTAAGCCAAAGTAAGAAGAAAAAACTCCTCCTAAAGTGAGTTAACTGCACTAAAGCAGCAATTGTGAGCAGGCCAAGTCCATTTTAAGGGCTATGCATTTTCACTTCCGCAGTCTTGGAAAAGAAAATGGAGTGACTTTGTTCTGTATGCATATTGTCCACTATTTGTTATTGTCTGTCTATTGATGCTTACTTGAAAAACAAAATTTAATTAAACCCCACAGTACTGCATGGCCTGCCTTTGAAATATGCCCGCATTAGTGGATCATTACAGTAAATGAAATACAGCTTCATATCGGATTTTTCAAATAACGTCCTAAAACAGTTACAAATTAAATAATACTCTTGCAGAGAGAAATTAAGAGACACAGTGTTTAGCAAGGGCAAAGAAATGTTTACAGATGAAGTCTGGAATGAGACGTGGAGGCAATGAGGCAGAGAGGGGCCAGAGGGCTCTTCCAGACCTTGTTAGGACAGTTCTCCATGTCCCAGAAACTAGACAAGGAAAGAGTGCAGCGGGGTGGGCAAGAGGAAAGGGAATGTCCTCAACCCCCCAAGGATGTCAGCATGAGCAGACAGCAGACAGGTGTGTTGGCACAGCCTGCCAACTCAGGGAGGCGTTTCTGCATGCAGGAGAGCTCAGTGCACCCACACACCCTTCACATCCTTTGGAAACCAGTCATGGGAAAGTGAAGCCTTGCAACCAACTTGGAGCAGTGAAAACCTGGACACTCAGCGGGACAGGAAAAGGGATGCAGGAATCACAGATAGTCCAACCCCCCTGCCAAGGCAGGGTCACCTGGAGCAGGTGACACAGGAACATGTCCAGGTGGGTTTGGAATGTCTCCAGAGAGGGAGACCACAGGCCCTGCCTAAGCACCTGTTCCAATGCTCTGCCACTCTCCATGGAAAGTTCTTGTTGAGGTGAAACTTCTTGTGTTTTAGTTTATGCCATTACTCCTCATCCTGTCACTGGACACCACTGAAGAGTCTGGCACCATCCTCTTGACACCCTCCTTTGAGATATTTATATACATGGAGGAGATCCCCTCAGTCTTCTCTTCTCTAGACTAATCAGGCCCAGCTCCCACAGTCTCTCCTCATAAGAGAGATGCTCCAGACCCCTCATCACCCTCTCTGGTAGCTCCTTGTCTTTCTTGTACTGAGGAGCCAGAGCTGGCCCAGCACTTCAGATGTGCCTCCCCAGGGCTGAGCAGAGGGGCAGGATCCCCTCCCTGCCCTGCTGCCAATGCTCTTCCTGATGAAACTCAGGATCCCATTGGCCCTCCCAGCCACTGCCAGCTCATGGTCAACTTGTCATCGACAAGGAAGATGCTCTTGTGGCAGGATGAGAAGTATATATACAGGGAGAAGAAAAGCAGCAGGAGGTTTGGCATCTCAGGGTAAGTAGAAGCACAAGTGGGTTAGTGAGTCAGCGCTGGGCACGGTGGCAACGCCTGGTGTGGAACAAGGCACAGCAGCGTCTTAAAAGCGAATGAATATTGCATGAGCCTTACAGCTCTGGCTTGAAGAGATCTTTTCCTTAATAGCACCTGGGGTGATGCCAAGTGTTCTTTGACGATTTATTTACTCTGAGAAATCATTTTATCCTAAACAACCACATCCTCCTTCCCGTGAGCCTGCGAAAGGCTGTGCCCTGCAGTTCCTATGGCCTCATCTCCATGGTGATGCACAGCACAGGGACTGACTTCAGCAAGAAGGCAAACTTCCCCAGAGGACAGGCCAAACCTGCCCCCAGAGGACAGGCCAAACCTGCCCCCAGAGGACAGGCCAAACCTGCCCCCAGAGGACAGGCCAAACCTGCCCCCAGAGGACAGGCCACACCTGCCCTCAGAGGACAGGCCAAACCTGCCCCCAGGAAAGGCTGAAGGTGGCCGAGCTCTCATCAGCACAAGCCCTGGCCCGAGGTGCTGGCTTTCCCAAGAAGCAGAGCATGCCAATCTAAAAGCAGGCTGGAAATAAAGAAGAAAACCTTCCAAGGGCACCCCTGGATCCATTTTACAGGAAAACAGAAGATTCCCAGCTGCTGCCCATACCAGGGACCAGCAAGCAAGAGACACGTTCCCGTAGGTCCTGCTGAGTTCTTATCAGCATATGAATCTATAATTTAGAGGAAAAATGTTCAGCCTGGCACATAATCATTGAAAGCTGTCAAATTCTAGCCCATGCAGGGCTTCCTCTGCGGAAATGATCCTGCTCTGGGAACCAGGGACTGCTCAGCAACTTCATGTCACAGAATTCGGTGATCCCTTAAGCATTGCCTTATCTGTCCTACCACAGTAACGAGCTCTGGGACCCCACGGCACTAACAGCACATAGAAATGTTGGGTAAAAACCACCGGAATATAAAAAATACAGCCCAGGATCCTTCCTAAAAGAACAATATGGTGGTAGAGGGGCCCTGGGAGTGACATAACAGAGCTGGCACATGGAGCATGTGGGGAAAGGTTCTGATGAGGCTGTGGGGGCCAGACTGTGGAAGGCAGAGCCAGCACAGCCCAGTGCCCTCCTCCCACACCAAAGGCTCCACTGGGATCAACAAGTCAAGGCCACTCACCTGGACACCCCCAAACGCTCTCCCATCAGGCAGATTCAGGCTGGCTTTGGGTTTTCCAGGCTGTGGCAAAGCCTCCCCTGACACTCAAAAGCAACACAACCAGCTGGCATAAAGGATGGAGATTGCTGAGGCTCTGCAGCCACGGGGTACCACCGTGTTCAGGCAGCGGCAGCACCAGAGGGTGAAAATGAACAGGTTCACATCCTGGTATTCCAAGAAACTCCTCTCCTCCTCTGAACACAGCCAAAATGAAGTCTGAACACCTAAAGCACACCAGACTGCCAATCCCAGTTTGCCAGAGGAAATAAAGGGAATGGGATATCCAATATGGAGACAGGGGTGCAACCCAGGCACCTCTGGAAGTGCCCTGCTCCTGCAGTTCAAGGTTAAACACCTCCTTTGCACTGACTTCTGAAACTGCCTCTCTCAGAAGCTGCACCAGGTAATTAGAATCATTATAACTATTATTAGACCATAATATTATTATAGCATTTTTGCTACACTTGACATCTGTTGGCTGATAGATTTAGCTGGTACATAAGAAATAACTGTGCAGAGATTTCTTGTAAATGAGCAGCAACATGGAAGACATTACAGCAGTCTGCGATAAAATTAATTTTATGGACGTACGCCTGAAATAAAAATTCTAAAATTAAGTTAAACCCTTAAAACTCCTCGTTAAAGGAATTATTTGCGTTTAAAGTAGGCAGCCATTAAGAAAATCCTGAGTTTTCTTCAGATGCTTAAAAGGCATATACCTGGCTTGGTATTTTCTTAGGATCAACATATGCATCTTCTTCCCACCTGCTCCAGTGATCCAGAGGTTTCTAAATCATCCTTCCACCTTCCTTTTTGTCTCTCTGCAGCAGGCACTTGAATTATTTGGGCAGAGTCTAACTGCACAGGGAACTGGTATAATCAGGGCTCTTACAACCTGCTGACTGCAAATCCTATAGAATTATCAGCAAACACACATCTAGAATAAAATACAGCTTCTTGCAGCCCAGAAAGCCCAAAGGGCTTTGCAAACTGGGCTTGGGATGCAATTTATCCATCACTGAGATTCTGCTGTAATCCAGAGCGGAACACAACCTTTCTACCCATATTTAACTACAGCACACAGACCCCCAGGGAGAAGTAAGGAAGAATTCAACAAAAACCACAGGAATGCTTTAGGGAGGCCGGAATTTTCTTCCCTGGAACTGAAATTTGGTCAGGGCACCCACCGAGGTGGACTCAGTGATGCTTGCGGGTCCCTTCCAACTCAGGATATTCCATGATTCTATGACTCAACCATCAGCCATGGACCAATACAGGAGAACAAACAGGGCACAGCATCTCCGCCCCATTGATGGTGTCCCTGAAGCACAGCTGGAGGGAACAGCTGTGGACAGGTACCTCAAGTTACCAGCCTGGAGAGGAGGGAGAGATGAACTCCACAGAGGAACCCTGCATTGTCCTTCAATTCAGCGGGGCCCAAATTTCACCCCACAGTGACACCAATGTGCAAAGAAAGATGGAATAGAGGGTGGAAGAGTACTTCAGAAAAGGACCAACCCCCTAAAATTCCAACAGCTGAACCCAGCAGCTCAGTACTTACAGAACTCGGGGTGGGTAGAGCTGGTCCTGTCTGGGCAGTGACGTTTTCGCCAGTGAAATCTATTGCAGCTCAAGTAACTCCTCCTTAAGCAGAACTGGCACTGAGGCAGAGCCCTGGTAGAATGGGTTATCCTGCAACCTCTCCCACAGTGACACTAGTCAAGGATAAAAATGAGTGTCATTAATTTCTCCAGAGCAAGTAATTTTTAATTCTTCCAGAGCAGAGCAACCACACAAAGAACTTGGAACTGCTTGAGGAGAAAAATGTATTTTTACTACCTTAGTCACGCATAGGCAACCCCAGCTCTCACTGAGGAGAGACCTGTGGACAAACAAAGGGGAGCAGCACACGCTGGACACAAATTCTTCCCACACATATCCTGCTGCTCAGGGAGTTCTGGGATTGCCTCAGAGCCACCCCATCCTAACGAGTACCAGCAAGAAGCCACAGGTAAGTGAAGTTCTTGAAAGCTCTTGAAAACCACCTGAGCTTTCAGAAACAGAGCACAAATCCCCCTGTACAGAGACCTGCCCATCACAGCTCTGACCAGCACAAAGCAGGTTTTTCACTCTATCCATCCAATGCTTTCAAAAACCAGAGGAGCTGGCACTAAGAGTAGGTGAGCTCGCCTTAACAAAGCCCAGTGCTCATTACTAAGAAAATAGAGACCAACAAAGCAACTCAACTCCACGCACTCTAGGGGTAGCTACCAGCAATTCCATGTCACCACAGGAGAAATCCTTGTGTCTGGGCTCTCAGAGCTCAGCCCAGGTCTGCTTCTGTTCATCCTTTTCCTTAATGCCTGAACAACAGAGAAAGCACTTTTCCAAAAGCTGAAAGGATGCCCAGCAGTAAAAGAGCTGGAAGCATGCTGGAGGTCATGATCAGAATTGATAAACTGAGGGAAAGTTCCCAAAACACCCACAAATCAATAGAAAGAAAAGCAAGGAAAACAATGCGAAGAACTGCACTTGGAAACAGCACAAACAGAGATCGAGCACAAACAGGGGTCACAGGCAAGCTCTCCAGATGGGAGGAACGCTGAGGAAAACCTGGGACAGGCCTAAATGTGCCAGTGCTGTGACTCCATAGCTCCAGCTGCGAGGAGCTAAACATCTCTGTGGTCTGGGAACATAAAATTCCCAATTCTGGGCTCCGTGCTGGGTATCACCTCTAAGTCACAGAACAGAGAACATGGGTAACTCAGCAGTGTACAACACACCACCCCATACCACCTGCAGAGCGGTCTCTCCATCCCGCTCCCCCCAGGGCTGGCACCAGCCCTCTGATTTTAACAGGGCTTACAAGAAGGACAACCATCCATTGGACTCCCCATTCTGTGACAGCAAGAGCTGAACTGGCTGCTCAGTTTGCTGCAAGAGAGAGTCAGACAAGCAATCAGGCTGAGACTGGGATTCCATCAAGGCCCAGAGGGAACTGGCCCCTGCCCAGATCTGCACTACGATCCACCACAGCCTGGAGCCAAGTATCTCTCACCTGGCTCAGGACACATGGACAAGGGCTGCTCCAGCCCTGCATTTCATTCTAGCATCCTCCATCTGGCCACTCCTACAGGTGACAGAGCCAAATGAACTTCTTCTTCCCCAAAATACAACAGAGCTCCTCATCTCACTGCAGGGGCACCCACACACAACAGGCACCGAGCACCACCGTAACCATTTCCATTCACACCTTCATCATCTTTCACAAATGAAGCTCTTCAGCTTCATTTCCCATGCAGGGGATGGGATGCACCTCTGGGGAAGGGCTTCCCAACTTCCCTCCTCCCCTCTCACCCCACAGAGTCCCACCAACCTCTGTGACTGGCTGGAGCCTGTAAGGGTCATCACCCAGCACTCCCTACCCCTGACAGGATAATTTGAGGGGCTCATTGCTGAAAGCAACTGAAGGAATTGCAACAAGGTGTTCCAAAGTAGGTGAGAGCAGCTGATGCCATCAGCACACCGACAGCTTGGGAGAAATCCAGCAAGGGGGTAAGAGCTACAAATCCCATGCAAAAGCAGGGCTTAGCTTCCAGGAACGTTTAAGATTTCCCAATGACTCAAGGGGATTCAGGGTTTTTCTGAGCTGCCTTGTAAACCACAGCCAGAATGGATTTGACAAAGCCCTGGTTAGCAGGCACTGTCTCCCTTCCCAGAGCTGCTTCCCAGAGATCCCCAGTGATGTGTCATTTCTCACTTCAGGTGCTAAGAATATCTGCGTGTTAATAAAAAAATAGCAACTGGCTTTACAGAGAACTTATCAACAAAGCACTGAACAAATCTTAATTAGAGCTGATTCACCTCCCTCACGAGCGCGAGTTAAATGTTCTTTCTCAGAGGGGAATGAGTGGGGAGAGCTGGGGGGAGGTATAAAAGCCACAGAGGGAGTCAGTAGCAGAGAGGATTAGCACACAGAAAGGCTGTTATCCCCAAATTTATCCCAATAATTCACTGCCTTGCAAATTCTCAAGGTATGGCTGATGTGCTTTCACTACCCAGTGCAAGTAGAGACACACAGAGAGAGCTTTTGGGGGTGCTGGAAAGTTTTCCAGGTGTGTTATTGCTCAGGCTAAAGAAATTCCCAACTGTAAGAACAGAGGTGGTGGTGGTGGTAGCACCAGCACTGCTCTTGTGCTGCTTTAAGGCACGGGGACAGCACTGGGGGTTCAAGGGCTGTTCTGACAACTCATGAGGAATTATTTCCAGCTGATTTCCTTAAAAGGATCATATTTGCATCCCTTCAAAATTAGTAAATACATGGTCACACAGCCAGGAATTTCCAGCACTGCTCTCACCTGCATTAGCTGCACTCCTACACTGAAGTTTCTGGGATAATATTTTGGATACTTCCACCGTTTCTATAAATGCCCTGGAGGCTGCTGAAAAACAACGTGGTCCAGGCTGGTCATTTTAAGGCAGGGTTGGGGGAAAGAAAAGACAAAAAAATACAAGGCCATCCCTTAACAATGCTGCTCCCAGAGCACAAATTAATTTAAAGGCTCACACGGAGCAGGAACACTGCGGCAGCACGTTCGGTAAATGACAGGGTGTGTCATCATCTTCTAACGTCCTCCAGAGACTTATCTGCACTTAAAAGGCTCCTGCCGGGGCTGTGCTCGGAGCAGGCTCCTCCACAGACACTCCACCACGGCAGTACCTCTGCACATCACCCTCCTTCGGCAGGCAAACCCAACAGCGCCGGCGCAGGCAGCGCTGCCCCCCCCGCACTCGGACGGGCTCAGTTCTAGCAGCCAAACACCGCCGAATAAATAACCTGCCCCTAAGAAACTGTACCTACAAAACTTGCTAGTGTAAACCCAGCCGTGAGAGGCGGCAGCGCCAGCGCTCTGTCAAAGATCACTCCTCGCACAAGTGTTAGTCAACCACTGAAGTTAAACATTTTCAGGCAACATTCCAAACAGTGTTTATACACAAAATCCCATTTGCTCAGCATTCGCTCCCCGGCCTCGTGCAACGTGTAATTTTGCGAGTTCTCCAGCCAGAGAGCCATATGCAGGCTTGTACCAAAATAATTAAACAGCTTTAAAATTCAGGCCCTGAAGAAAAATCCATTTTAACGTCCTGGAGCTGCTCCAGCGGTACCAGCACGTTTCTATTCCACAGCTGCCTGCGAGGTCAGCGAGCTCCAGGCAGGACCCAAACTGCGCCGGTTTAGGGGAACTTACACTTAGATATTTGTTTATGTTTCAACCGCCTCAGAGTAAGGGACCCCTGTCCCGCCCCAGAGCGTGCTAAGTGCCACCACAGGGCCCCCACGGCCCCAGCGGCTCCTGCCAGCCCTGCCCGAGCCGCCGGGGCCGGACACGCCGTCCCTCACGGCCCCTCCAAGGCCTCACCGCCGGCTCCGCTCGAACGAGGGCAGCGGCGGCGCAGGGGAGGCGGCGGCCCGTGCCCACAGGGGACGCGCGGCTGCCCGGGACACGGCACGGACACCGGTACAGCCACGGCCCCTCAGAGCCCCTCAGCGCCACAGCGAAACTCCCGCCCCGACCCCCCCACTCACCGCTCCGCACTGCGCACGCTCCGCCCGGCCCCGCCCCTTGGCCGCGCCCCGCCCAATCAGCGCGGCTCTTGGTCCCGCCCCTGTCTTTGTCCCGCCCCCCCGGCCCCGCCCCCTGTGCCAGGGGAGGCTCAGGTGGGACATCGGGAGGAATTTGTCCCTGGAAAGGGTGCTCAGGTGGGACATGAGCAGGAATTTGTCCATGGAAAGGGTGCTCAGGTGGGACATGAGCAGGAATTTGTCCCTGGAAAGGGTGCTCAGGTTGGACATCAGCAGGAATTTGTCCCTGGAAAGGGTGCTCAGGTTGGACATCACCAGGAATTTGTCCATGGAAAGGGTGCTCAGGTTGGACATCAGCAGGAATTTGTCCCTGGAAAGGGTGCTCAGGTTGGACATCAGGAGGAATTTGTCCCTGGAAAGGGTGCTCA
>JAWWLV010000030.1:1361775-1389189 GCA_035041135.1 Platyrinchus mystaceus
CCCGAACAAAGCCCCGCAGCCCCCTCCGAGCCGCCCCCCGCCCCGGCCCCTCCCTCTCCCCGCACCGCTCCGGCACGGTCAAAACCTGCGCGTTTTGATCTTAACCCGGCCTGCAAAATTAACGGGTCGGGAATCCTGACGGTGCAGCATCCGTTTGACCCCTCTTTCTACTCGGTTTCACTTTCGTATCGTTCGGAACCCGGTTACAAATCGAGCTGCAGGGTCGTTTTATTCCTCCTGCTCGTTTTTTTTTTTTATGTGCATACTCTGTTTCCAGAGTCAGAGTAACGAGATACAAAGTTCACCTATGCTGAAAATAAGCAGAAGTTGAAAAGAACTTTCTGGGAGCCTGAAGAACTGCTTTGTTAAACGATAAATGAGGCATTTACGCTGTTGAAAGAAAGCTGAACCGTCCTTCGGATTCTAAATGTCTGGCTTTTTTTTCTGTTCAGGACGCAGACCTTTGGGAAAAAAGTATCTGATACTGGTTTAAACAGTTTAAAGGTCTTTATTCTTTTTGGTAACCCTTAAATTCTTCAGGTTTTTTGAACTGTAGGTGGTCCTGACTTCCTAGAGTCAGATAAATAGGAAGCAGCTCTGGTTGAAAATGTAAGTTTCTTAAAGCATCTGTGCAGGCTTTGTGAGAAGAGGAAAAGGGAGTGTTTTCCAATACTTTTTTACAAAGAATCTATTGATTCAGTGACTTAATCTTCCTATATTTTGAAATATGTTAATATATTTAAGATTTCTATGTACTAAAATACTATAGTATTTTTTGAAATGTAGTGGAACATACTAACATTTTTAATGTATTACCAGGAAATTAATGAACTTCTGTCTTGAATTCCATCTAAAACCCCACCAAATGATTCCTGACTGAATTACACAGCAGAATGAAATGGCACTGGAGCCTGGGACATGTGTTTGTGCAGGGGTAACCCAGTGCCTGTACTTCTACATTGTGCAAGACCTGTTACACACATCCCAGAACTAAATGATGGGAAGAGAATCCCACAGAAATTCCTAAATGCATCCTTAAAACGCAAATATCCGTGTTCCTAAAGCTAAAAACTAAAAACCAGTTAAGGAGGAGGAAAGAAGAGTCAGTCTTTGAGGCTCCAAACTGAAGTTCCACACAACTGTAATACTGTTGCCACGTGGTTTATTCAGGATTGCAGTTAAAGAAAGTACTCATTAATTTGATGAGAAATAAAGAAATGCTGTGTGCTGCCCTTGGCTGGGATTTGCACGAGTCTCTGCTGAAAGTTTTAGTGAATGCAAAGGTATTTTGTAATCTATAGACAGGCTTCTGGGGAGCTCAGCAAATCTGGGGAGAAGCTGTTGCAAAGCTGCAAAGAAATTCTTTCTGTTCTGTTTGTTAATTAATGAGTGTAATTTTGTGCCCTCAGTGTTGCTTCCTTTCTTCATCAGTGCTCTGAGTCAACAAGTCTTGAAAACAAAAGCAAATACCTCACAATATTTCTGAACTAATTTAATTTGTGAGTGGTTAAGTACCATATTGTGCAGTCATAGCTTAAACCAGAGGATTTTTATTTTGAGCACTAAACCAGTCAAACAGTCCCTTGATTCTTGTCTGCAGCTAAAATATGTCTTGCAACCTCATGCAGGATTTCATCTGGGAAAGAACTGATTTTATCCCAGCCTTGGAAACGCCTGGAGGCAGACTGCTTAGTCAGAAGGCTTTTTAATCACTTACCAGATCAGAAACAAAACTGTTCTATTTGTTTTTTTTGAAAAAGAAACAGGGTAAAATCGGTTTTCTGTTACAGTGGGTAACTCTGGTTTGGTGTGTCTCTGGATGACCTGTTTCTGTGACAGAATTGTGGTCTGTTCTGTGTTGGTGTCAGTTTTGGTGCCTGTGGGGCTGTTGGTCACCAAAGCTGCTGGGAATGAGGAGCGAGCGTCTCCTCGGTGTGCGAGGGCAGGGATGCAGTTGTGCTGTCAGAGCTTCCCTCAGCATTCCACACAGAGCCCTTGTGTTCCTGGAGCTCTCTGGAGGTGCAGAACCTGTGTGCATCTCCTGCTGTGGAGACACAGAGGGGGCTTGGGAGCGGCAGGAAGGGGTGGCTGGAAGCCAGGAGGTGACCATGTGTTTGTGGCGTGGTCAGCACACGTGACAGCAGTTATCTCTCTGGTTCTGGGTGTTACTCCTTTCCCTCTCTAAAATACACGGGTTTTGCCTTCTCTGTTCTCTCTGTACTATTCCTTGGACCTTTTTTTTTTTTTCACTTCTGTTTCTGTAAATGATTAAATGCACTTTTTTCATTCACTTCTTACAGAAGAGGGATGCTTGAATATATTAATTTATATAAGGGGCAGAAATAGGAAACTGGCCTGTCTTGGTGTTCCTTTCTGCATTCAGATATTGAAAACTGTAAGTTCTTTTAAAATTCTTAATTGCTAAAGCCGTCATTTTAATTCCCACTTATAAATATGCCTTTCCTCTGTTCTGAAGCAGTCCTCTCTTACAGTCACTTCAGATCTCAGATTATTATGTTCTCTGATCAAGGAAGTCACTGGGATGAAGCTAAACATAATCCTAAGAACTGAAACTCTTCCAGTAGTTGTGCCTGAAACAGACTGTCTAATCTGTGCCCAAAAAAGGCGAGTGCATCCTGTGTGCCAGGTGCCCCTGAAGTGTTTGAGGGCAGGACCTTTGAAGATGGTTGAACAAGATGAGTTGTTTTCTTGCATGTGAAACAGCAACATTAAATAACCATCCTGAATACTGGGACCTGAAATGGGTGAGAACCTGCATTTCTCTGAGGTTGCTGGGCAATTCCTCCTTTGCCTTTGGAAAGATGGTGGCCTTTCCTATGTAATCCTGTGGATTTGAAATCCATTGTACTTGGTCATTCAGCAGCTAGATAACATCTGCTTCTAATTTTCTTGCAAGTTCTTGTTTTTACTGCCATTAATTCTCGGAGCAGCCTGGGGAGCTGCCCGCCCAAACTGCAGATCTCTTCCATCAATAACCCTTTTTGGCCTGATGTGCTAGAGCCAGTTTTGCTGAGAAACAGAGGAATTCTTCCATGGCAGAAAGGATCACTGCACCAAGTACAATGCCCAAGGGAGGAGAAGGAAAACCTGTAGCTTTTTATCCAAAGAGCAAATACTGTGGATGTAGAACTTCTTAAAAACTTTTTTCCCAAGGGTGTACGACCTGCCAAAGTGTTGAGTTCTTACAAACCCAGAGTGTGCTTTTCAGCTGGTTGATTGTTTCATGTTTTTACCATGATGGAGTCTATTTGATTAAATTCAACATGTTTTGAAGTGAAACTGAGTAGAAAGTGAAATCAGTTACTTTTCAGTTTTGAGACTTTTTTTCCTATAAATAGTGGAAGAGGAATGGGTAAAAGATGAGTTGTTGTAAGAACAAGATTAACATTAAACTCTAATAATTATGCATAGGTTAAAACCTCCTGAGAGTGGCAGAAGGAATAGGGAGCCAGGGACTTATTTTCAGGCTACTGGTGTTCCATAAAAGGTGACAAGCTAAGTTTATTGTGTTCAGCATGATCAATGTGTTCCAAGAATTCACTGAATTAAAGTGTTCTCAGGACAAAATTAATATTGGAGCAAGAGTTCTGTAAGCTTTATTGAAACGAGTTTATAATCAGTTTTACACTAATAGGAAAAACCTTCTACAATGTTTGAAAATCAGCCTCATTTGGGCCTATTATTGGTAGCAGTGTATTCTGTAGGATTCAAATTTCTTGTTTTTGTTGTCTGCCTTTACAGAAAACTCTTTTGCAACTTGTAGATATAAATTGTTTTCATTGTCCGCATTTGTCTGGAAATCCAATGACATTTTGCCTTTCAACTTATTTCACAGTTACTTTATATTATATATTTTCAAATCTTAATATGGCCAAATTTCTGTCCACAGATCTTAAAAAAGCCTGTATCTGAAAGTCTGTTCCCAGTATGGCTGGAATTACACGGAGAACAATTAGCATAACCCTTTCAACTAACTCATGTCTGGCTCCCGAGGCAGCTTTGTTCAGTCCTACCTGTCTTGTTGCTGTGACTCAGTTGATGGCACCCTGGCTCCAAGGCTGGCCCTGCTCCATGGGAACCTGTCTCTATCAGATACTGCCATGGAATCTCTCCAGAGTGATCAGCACAGGAAGTGCTGCCTTAGAATCCCGTTAAACCTGACCACGTGGAAGTTAAACGTCCTTCGGTGTGATTGTAGGGCTCTTTCCCCCACCTCGGTTCAGTGTCTTCATCTGCTCTTAAAGAATGGGGGTGGTTAGAGTGGGGTACAGCAGCCATTGCAAGATGATAAATAGTGGGGTTTTGAGGATAATTCACTTGTTTTTTGCAGTACCCCACTCAAGTGCCCAATTAGGTGTAGGGCAGTTTCCTGACCAGCACCAACTGCCAGCGTGTGTTCTGTCCTCATCAAACACTTGTCTTATTGTTCCACTCCATGCTTCTCCATAAGATTGTCCTTCTTTGTGTCTTTGTCTTGGTTTTTCAGCCATCTTTCCTCTTTTTATTTTTCCCTTTCCTTCCTCCTTCCCTGGGTGTTTGCAGCAGGAGCAGGGTGTGGTTCTGTGAAGCCCCCCGTGTGTGGGATCAGCGGTGTGTCAGCGGGGTCCCTGCCAGGCTGGGATGCCATGGGGTTTGTTCCCTGCTAATCTCCAGAGCAGCAGACAATGAACTGCCAATGGAAAGCTGTGACAAGAGGATTAGGGAGCATCTGTTCAAAGAGAAAGGGTGTTTTGGAAGAGCAGAGAACTTTCCTGATTTAGTAGAAACTAAGTGGGGTCCTGGCACTAAGAGCAGGACACACTGAGCCTCTCCTGCCGCAGGGGTATCTGCTGAATCGCTGCGGGGTCAGGCTTGCAGAGCCCTCTGGAGCACTTGAGTTTATGAAGAACCCAGTAAGTTCAGCTTCAGACCTTTCTGTAAGTGTGTGAATGAACTAGAAGGAAATGTGGGTAAAGATATAAGGAGTAGGGATTAATTTTAAAAATTGTAATAAAGTACTTTGAAGATTCATGAATGAATGTAAGATAAAGCATGGTACCCAGGTGAATATTAGTATTTCTCTCATTTTTGAACTCAAAAGTCTTGATTTTTATAATATAGTTCCTAAATGTGTTCTGTTCAGATGTCCTCAGTAGGGCCCCCTTGTCTGGGACATCTCCCTTAGGACTTGACTCATCTGCTCCCCCTGTGTTCTTGTATTACTGTTCCCTGAAGCTTTCTGCAGTGCTTTTCTGTCTTCTGCCTCATGCTCTCTTAAACTTATTGCTATCCCCAATTTTCTCAAGCTCTTTTTCTTAACCAAATGTCACACAATTAAGCTTATTTTGAGTTCAGCATATGTGGACCTTAAAAACGTCGGTGAAATACGAGTTGAGATGTACTGATAACAGAGTATGCAGGATACTGTATAAAGGAGTTCCTTTGCAAAGATGGAGCTGTGTGAGGTTTGTGTGTTTTATGTATTTTTCATAGAATCCATATTTTTTTACATAAATGCATAATTTTGTAACACACTGCTACCAAGAAAGAAAACCCAGGTGCTCTTCAACTTGCTGCCCTGTTGGAACAGGCAGTGGGGACAGAGAGCTGCTCCTAACCTTGACCTTTTTCCTTCTGTTTCTAGTACAAGAGCCATTGCCTTCTGCAGAACTGGGCTCTTCAAGGAAAAGTCCTTGCTTTCATTTTCTCCTTTCCATCCCCCTTGTTCTCTTGGGAGCTGATTTCATTTGCAGCTGTGCAGTGTGTGCCTGTTCTTTTCCAAGTGCTCGTGTGTTTGTGCTCCTGAGTGGCAGTGCTGGAGAAGCAGAACTGCTCTGCCCAGACTGGGAAGGGCTTTCCAGCACCCGGGACCCGAGAGCGAGGAATTCCTGGTGGAATGTTCTCACGTGGGTTGAGTTGTTTTAAACTTCATGTGTCTGTCCCAAGGCTAGAGGAGGATGGGGGAGAAGTGTTACAGTTTATTTCTGCTCTGCACTAAGAAAAACCCCCACTTAATGAACTATATCCATCGCAGCAAAAAATATACTGTGGGTATTAATAGCGTTTAGTTAAAACTTCAGGTAAATGCAGTGGAACCAAATATTTGAATATTAGGTTAGTATTTCAGTGGGACACGAGGCAGACCCCTCTCTCGTGAGCAGTGCTGTAGGATTTTTAACTCCCACATGTGGTCATGGTGTCAGGCCTGAGCCAGGCAGTGCTGGTACAAGGCAGGGCTGTCTGGAGTGATGTGCCATCTCCTGACTCACCTGGGGTCTTTTCCTTCAGGAGCAGGGTTTTCCTTGGGTCTCCCATCCCAGCACTAAGCCTGACCTTGTTTAGCTTGAGTCTGAGTACAGCTGATGTCACAGCTGCAATGTAACAGAATAAAAATCACTTCTGAAATGCTGTTAGCAGTGGAACTGCAATTGGAACAAGAGGTCTTGTTTACTTCCTGCAAAATGTAAAACTTGTTTTTCTTGTTCACATCTGTCTTCACATCAGTAATTGGAATTTTACTGCATAAAGATTGAATATTATGTTTGGTCTTGTTTACAGATCTTAGCAGAAACTTTTTGCCCAAACTTCAGTTACTTTTAACTTCCTTTCGTCCTGTTCTGTGGTGGTACAGGTTTCATTTTCAGATATGTGTTATATGCCAAAGTCATCTTGGATTCTATGGGCTTAAGTTTTTTGTGGTCTTCTCAAAGACACAGTACAGTAATGTAGGGTATGAACAAAACCATTAACCAGAGATCAAGGCTTACATGTCAGTAAACTTACAGATGCTTTTAGACATCAGCAACTTCTGAAAGTCACTTGTCTTCAGTATGAAAGTAGCTTTTTGTGGAAGGAGTATGTATAGGAAACACTGCTGTATTTTTATCTGCAATAATATATGTAGGCTCTGGGTACCTCTTGAATCTGTTATGTGATAAAAGCCTTGTAAGATTGAGATCTCTAATGTTTTTTAGATCAACATGATGCATAAGTTTAAAACTGCATCTGTTTAAAGGGATTTATGACTAAAACTGCTTGTTTTTCTACAGAATTGTCTGGTGTTTCTCAGCTTGAAGAAGATCTGCAGTCATTATTGATCCTCTTTCTTGGCGTTACCGTTTTTGAAGTGAAGTTTGCCTAGCTTTCTAGTGTGAGCTCTCTTTGCAGCCATCTTAAAAAAACTCTAAAAAACTAAAAAAAAAAAAAAAAGAAAAGGAATTTTTTTTGATCCATAAAGTAGACACGCTCTAGTTCTACAATGTCCAAGTCATTCCAGCAGTCATCTCTGAGTAGGGATTCCCAAGGTCATGGGCGTGACCTCTCTGCAGGAATAGGCCTTCTTGCTGCTGCTACCCAGTCTTTAAATATGCCAGCATCTCTTGGAAGGATGAACCAGGGTACTGCACGCCTTGCTAGCTTAATGAATCTTGGAATGAGTTCTTCATTGAACCAACAAGGATCTCATAGTGCACTGTCTTCTGGTAGTACCTCTTCCCATAATTTGCAGTCTATATTTAACATTGGAAGTAGAGGTCCGCTCCCTTTGTCTTCTCAGCACCGTGGAGATGCAGACCAGGCCACTAACATTTTGGCCAGCTTTGGTCTGTCTGCTAGAGACTTAGATGAACTGAGTCGCTATCCCGAGGACAAGATCACTCCTGAAAACTTGCCTCAGATCCTTCTACAACTTAAAAGGAGGAGAGCTGAAGAAGGTTATGGTAGAGATGGCAGATCATCCACACGGGAACCACCGTACAGAGTACCTAGGGATGATTGGGAAGAAAAAAGGCATTTTAGAAGAGATAGCTTTGATGATCGTGGTCCTAGTCTCAACCCAGTGGTTGACTATGACCATGGAAGTCGTTCTCAAGAATCTGGTTATTATGACAGAATGGATTATGAAGATGACAGATTGAGAGATGGAGAAAGGTGTAGGGATGAATCTTTTTATGGTGAGACTTCGCATAACTATCATAAATTTGACAGTGAGTATGACAGAATGGGTCGTGGTCCTGGACCCGAGAGATCTCTCTTTGAGAAAAAGAGAGGTGCTCCTCCAAATAGCAATATTGAAGACTTCCATGGATTCTTACCGAAGGGTTATCCCCATCTGTGCTCTATATGTGATATGCCAGTTCATTCTAATAAGGTGAGTTACGCACCAGATACTTCTATTTTCCTTTACGTTGTAGTATCTGTTCTGTTTTTACCTATTTCTTTAATGATTTCTGTAGCCTGGTTGCTTTTGAAATGATCTGAAAGTTGTTTTGAGAGTGAAAAAGGCACTTGGTTTATTTGCAAGGTAATTGTTAACAAACATTGTGAACCAGGGCTTTACATTAATGTATTTTGTTTGCCCAGATTGCTTAACTTCAAGACAAACAGCTGTCATCTACTGGGATATCTTATTTATATTTTACATCTACATGTTCTCTTAACCACAAACATCTGGCATTCAAGCAGTTTTGGGGTGGGTTCTGTTATTTTTTTGTTGGTTTGGGGGTTTTTTGCAGTGTATCTACTGTGCCATTCTGGAAGCTAGTTTCAGCTCTCCTTCACATCTGTCTTGATTGCTGATTTATATGTAGTTAAGATGCATTCTTGCACAGTTCTGCTTTTTCCCTGTCCAAAGGGAAAGAGTTAATGTAGAGCCCTGGAACTTATTTGCAAAAGTAAAAGCCACGTTTTAGATTAGCTCATTCTTGCCTTTTTAATTTCACTTTAACACTCTATCTCATACTATGGCTGAAATTTGTCGTCATTTTTCTCCTTTTTTCACAACTTTCTTAGAACACTTCAGACTCACTTTTTATTGTCACATGTTGCATCTATCCCTGTAGACTCTCCGAGCAATCAGTCTGCTGTTGCAGTATCCTGCTCTGTGTTCCTAGTAGTGTTCTTTACTTGGCTCACAAGTGGAGTGGATCTTCGGGTGTATTCGCTGATGCTGAGACTTCCCTCTTAGTTATCCATGACTAGTCCAACTCTGCAAAGGGAGCAGGTTACTCCAAATGGCCTGTTTATATTCAGACATTGTTTTCAGAGCCTTCTCACTTTCAGCTTTTCCAGTGGTACTCATCTTGCAGGTTTGCAGTGTACTAGGCAATTTAATTGGCTAATACAGTGCCCCTCTTGTCACAATTAGTGGCTAATTAGCTTGAAGACCTTCAGTTGAAAACATAATACATGCTATTACTGTAAAATTGATACAATGTGGAATTGCTGTTACTAACCATTTCTTTACAGTTACCTCTCAAAAAGTGCTGCTTTTGTACATCTGATCTTTTTGGAACATGAGAATTATTCTGTCCCTGCAAGGAAAGGATCAAGCCAGTTTTAGAGTACACGCTGTATGGCTCCAGCTGATCTGACAGTTTATGAACTTGTGTTGCTTTAATTACTTTTTATATAAAATAATCACAGTAATCTGGGTTTCTTGTCTCCTGTATTTGCTGTTTATTTTCACACAAGGTTTAAGTGTTAACAGTTTAGCTGCCATGCTCAGTTCTGTAAAAGGACTTCATTGGGTTAGATTGAAAACATAAACTTCTGAGGCCCTTGACGAAGGCAACCAATAATCCTGTAAGTAGGGGTCTTTTTAGCTCTTTATTTTAAAGGCTGGTGGTTCTTAGTGTGCTTTGGAGTACAGATCTGTTGAAAGGATCCACACTGGAATAGCTCTCCAGGTATGAGAAGTACCAAATTCTTTAAACAGCATAACTTGTGGCTGACCTCTTCTGTAACATGTAAAACCTTTTTTTTTTTTCTTTTTTTTTGTAGGAATATACTTTGACTCAAACTGCTAGTACACCATAAATACACCATACACTCAGATACACTATCTGAGACTGGATCTTCTGTTTCTTATGACCCAAGTTTAGGCTTTGTTTCTAATTTCAGAAATCATGTCACCACAAGAATTTTTCTCTTTCTCTCCTTCTTTCCTCTGCTTTGCATACGTAACTGTTACAGAATTCCTTATTTTGTGTCTCCCATGAAATCAAATCAAGCCAAACTTGACTTTTAAAGGAACCTGATCTAAACTGAAATTTCTGGAAAGCAGAAAGGGAATGCTTTTCTTAGCTGGGACAATGTAAACTTATGACTGCAGTATCAAAATCTCATTTTCCCCACTTCCAAATAAAATATTGTACATTTTTAAGGCTGTTTGATAAAGCAGTGTGTATTTTAAACCTGTACAGGGGGTTACACACCCTCACTTTAACTTAAAGTGGCAGACTAGTCCAATTTTTTATTTTAGTGATGTTCTTAATTGCTTCTTTAATTTGCTGTGTATATATTTTAAGACTCAGTTTGTTTTCTGTCTGTGAAGTAAATTGTGCCCCAAATACTTCAGGCATTTTGTCAATCCTGCCGCCTTTATCAAGGAATGAGGTGTTGGATGTGGAGGGATTGTTTTCCCTGCCAGACAACGGCTGGTGGAACGTGAAGAGATGAATTTGGAGGTTAAACACTTGAACCCGTGGTACATCTTGGAGGGAGAACCTGGCTGTGGTCCCAAGAGATGGCTGGCTAAAATTAGGTGCTCGAGTGTGGCCTAATTTCCTGAGGAACAGTGTGTCCTCTCACTGGCATCAGCTGAGCCAAGGGGGAATCTAGGTTTGAAGAAACTCAGTTTAGGTTTTCTCTGCCTTAACATGGGGCATTCGTGTTAATGAGTGTAAATATAAATACCTGGTGCCCCAAAACCTTGGAGAAGGGACATTTCTGACTGGGTGCAGGCAGTAAAGGGAATCCAGATTAAGAATTGTTCAATAAAAAGTTAATATAGATGAGCCATCATATTCCTTGTAGGAAAAGAAAAATCCAAAGTTATATGTCAGAGCTCCCTTTTTTACCAATTTAAAAGCATTTTAAGTATAATGAGAATTAGATCTTGCAGACTTTGCCTCTGAGTTGCAGACAGCTTCTGTGTCAGTTTAGAATAATTTTAAATTATGTGTTAAGGCAGATCCAAAGCACATTATGTCTGGTAGAGTCAGCCATTGACGTTTTACTGACTGTGCACCCAAACTTAGAGGGGTTTTAGTGTCCAGAGGACTGGGTTTTTTTATAGTGCTAACACTTGAAGTTAAGAATCTTTGTATTGAATGTTTCATAGATTTGGGGGTTTGGTGGGAATTTTTTTATCCTAGTTGCCAGCCTAATTATTTCCAGCTGCAGAGCATCTCGTGCAGTTAACAGGACAAAACGGTGCTCTCGTTTTCCATCTTGATAAAACGGGTGAAGGTTTCATCTTGCTCCATGTTATCCTGGAGCAATATTGCAACACTTTAGGGGAGACTCTCCTTTGTGGAAAGTGCAGGGTGGGCATGTAACATGGAAACACTACAGTAAGCCTGAAGAGTGTCTCTCTGTATCCAGAAGAATGGTTGTAGTGTGGCAGAAACCAAAAATCAGGAGAAATGAGGGATTAGGAAAAACGCCTTTGCGGGTGCTGAGCAGAAACAGAAGAGCCATGTAAAGCAGTTGCAGTGTTTCACTTGTGAGTAGCCTGTGAAGTCCAGTATGTGATAACAGTATAACCACTGGGGTAAACTGGAGAAGGAAGTAGTAATCAGAATTTCCAAAAGAAGCCTGTTGATCTAAGAGAACAGGAAGCTGCAGAACTGGAAAACAGTCTACGGAAAAAAGTAGAAATCCCTCAAAAGGTCACACATTTTTATATTTCAACTGTATACTTGTAGTTTGTCCTAGCTATGCACTTTCATTTCTTTTAGTCTTTCCTTTCTGAATTCCTTGCAATTTCTTGGCCTCTTAGCGGTTCTAAAAATTTGAGTGTTGAGTTGATCTGTAAAAGTCTGAGGAATGAAGCAGAGAGAGGGGAGGAAATTCTGAAACGACTCAGGACAAACAGAGCCTGCAGTTCAGAGGCTGCCGGGGCAGTGTGTGCCTGTGTGCACAGGGAGCGGTGCCAGCACAGCTCCCCTCACGCACCCCAGCTTAGGAGGGAAGAGCAGGCCCAGTGTCAGTGTCTCCTCAAAGCACTACAAAAACATTTCATTACCTGTGTATCTGCAGTGCATCAGCTTAGAGGAGAAGCTTGTTAGAACGATTTGCCATATGTGGCTGTTAATTGTGAATTCTTTACTTTGCTGCAGGAGTGGAACCACCACATCAATGGAGCGACTCACAGCCGCCGCTGCCAGCTGCTGCTCGAAATGTATGAACTCTCTGCAGTAACGGGGCACCAGGGATGGGCCTGGGCACTGCACACCCCCTGCCAGGCTCAGGGACAGGGGGGGATCCTTGGGGTTCCTGTGCACGGCCAGGAGTTCACCTCCATGGTCCTTGGGGTCCCTTCCAGCTCAGGAGATTCTCTGATCCCAAGTAATGGTCCGTTATGTTGCCCAAAGCAGGTCCCTACCTGTGCCTTGTAGGGAATAAAACCAACTTGAGAGCATCTTATGCACAAAAAGGGATCTTGGTTCATAACCTTGAAATCCTGCAGATACATGTGTAACAGTTTAGCAGTGGATCCTAACTGTTGAGAATCTGTTGTAATTGTAGTCACTGGTACCAACTTATACATTTTTGTTGTGGTACAAACAGTGCAATTTGAAATAAAACTTGGCAGACACTCAGCAACCAGTGTAGGGAGTTTGTCCTGAGGAGCAGCCCTTGTGTCAGTGCTGTTCCTGGCTCTTGCAGTGGGCCCAGAGTGTTGC
This sequence comes from Platyrinchus mystaceus, assembly GCA_035041135.1. Classification (NCBI taxonomy): domain Eukaryota; kingdom Metazoa; phylum Chordata; class Aves; order Passeriformes; family Tyrannidae; genus Platyrinchus; species Platyrinchus mystaceus. Next base: position 1,374,465 of record JAWWLV010000030.1, read on the forward strand.
CCTGTGCTTCAGCTGTGTCACATCTCCGGGTATCACAGCTCCTGTGACAGGTGTTACATAGGTAGAGGAGATGGTTTTTCTTATGTTTTCTTTTAATTTTGTTTCTTTTAAGATACCCAGAATGGAATCCTGACAGTGATTCAGGACATGGAATGTAAGTAGTAATTAATTTTGAAATATTTATAATTTTTTTATTTGAAGCAGAGGATATTCTTAACAGTTTATGTGAAACAGCACACCAGATGGATTCCTCCTTTGGTTTTTAGCTGAAGAGCAGCAGTAAAAGTCGCTAAAGTTGTCTACATTGAAGCTCTGCAGAAATTAGGGGGTTTTGAGAATGAAAGCTTCACAGTTTTGTGGTTTAAAATTACAGTGTGTTTTCCTCTCTTTGTAGGGGTGATCCCTTTATGTTGCAGCAATCCACAAACCCTGCACCAGGAATTCTGGGACCACCCCCACCTCCATTCCACCTTGGAGGACCCCCTGTTGGGCCCAGAGGTAACCTTGATAAGCACCGACTTTTACCAGGCTTAACTTCTTGCTAGTTTTTTTTTTTCTTCTTGTTTTAATTTGTTATCAAAGTTTGAAAACAACCAAAGAAAACACTTTCTGAGCAGTAGAACTGAAATACTTTAGTCCTTCCCTGGCCAAAGCCTGATATTCTGTTACTAACTCATTCGTTCTAAGGCTGGTGATTTTTAACTGCGATTAATCTGTACATGTTTGGGACTTGGATTTTTCCTCCCTAGGAGGTTTTTGTATCTGTCTTGGGAGTAGCCACATGTTGCTGGAGCTCTCTGGATGAAACTTGCAAGAATTCAATGTCCTGAGTGGCTTTTCCCCCTAATTTCAAGTGAATTTGAGAAATAAATTTGAATAGCAGCTGAGAAATGGGAAGATGGATGATGCCTCTTCCTCTCAGGAAGGAAGGCTAAGAATCAGGTTCTTGCTTAATGTTGCTACTTCCTACCTCTTAAATAGTTTGAATGACTAAAAGAGCAAAACTAATTAATGTACCTGGATGTCCTGACAGAGCACAAGTATTCGAGACACTTCATAGGATTTTTTTAGATGATAGATGCATTCATACTTAATTTCATTAAAATAATACCATTAATTTTAAAAACATTTCCAACTTGACTATGAGCAAAATGATCAAAAAGGCTTTTTCACGTGTTTCCTAGTAAAAGGGGCATTGTGATAGAATTGGTGATGTTTTAGAACCTAAACCCTTAGTTGTAAAAAGAGTGTCTTAGATAAAGAGATCTCACATCCTTCATGAACGGAGATGTTTTGCTGTGGAAATCTTATTCTAAAACAGGAGAGAGTTCTTTTTCAACAAGCTTTACTTGCTCTCTGCTGTTTCTGCACAGCTGTAAATGCAGCTCTTTCTCTAATGTTCAAGTGAACAGAAGGGGCAGGAAGGAGAACCCCAAGTTACAAGAGCTCTGAAATAAATAAAAAGCCTTTTGAGACTGTAATGGAATAACTGGTTTTTAAAACTTGATGTCATTCTGGTTTGATATTACAAGTGATTTATATCCTTAAGAACTCGTGACATGTTAATCCCAGTCTTGCAGGTTGAGCTGAGCTTGTTCATTCTTTTCATTTGTTAAAGGAGCTGGCAATGGAAATATGCAAGGACCGAGGCACATGCAGAAGGGCAGAGTGGTTAGTATTAAAAACTCATGATTTTTGTACCCACCATTTTGTTATATAATTTTTGTTTGCTTTCTTAAGATTTTTTTTTTAACTGAATGATTGTCTTTAAAAGTGAGATGTTAGGATTTATATGAAAATATTGAAACTTTGGCATAAGATTAGGGGTTTGTTGTGCCAAGGGCTCTACAAAATATTTAGTCCTAAACTGTACAGAACCTTCTTAAACGTTTTCTGATGCAGCTGTGGAAAATTCTGGGCCATTTCTATGTGCATTTTGTTTTGGTTACTACTGAAGATTTAAAAATTAAAAAAAAATACAAATCAAGCAGAGCCTTGACAGACTTTTTAAGTTTACTGGTACACTTGGATCTTTTCATACTGTGATCACATGCTTTGTCTTCAACAGGAAACAAGCAGAGTTGTGCACATCATGGATTTCCAGAGGGGAAAGAACCTGAGATATCAGCTGCTCCAGCTCGTTGAACCCTTTGGAATAATCACAAATCATCTGATTCTAAACAAAATCAATGAGGTAAGATGGGGCCCTGGAGCACTGCTGGTGGTGCTGCTTGGTGGCTGTTACTGTCTGAGCTTTGGTTCTGTGAAAGGACTTGCTCAGCTACCAAGTGAGGTGACACCTCACCACAGGGCCTTGTAGGAAAGGAAGAGTATGTTTCTAGAAATGCTGTACTACTGCATTTTCACTTAAATATTAAAAAACCCTTCTTGTTGGTTGTTCATAGCTTTCTCAACAATGCTGTTCTCGTTTCAATATAATCTGGAAAACTTACTTGGTCTCAATTTTGTATTACACAGTGTGTCTCATTTTGAAGTGTGGAAAAAGCCAGTATCAGAAAAGAGAAAAAGCAGGAAGCAATTTAATGTTCTGTATCCAAATCTAGGTGGAATGTAAACAAACCGAATAGTTCTGTTTGTGCACCTAAATAAAATATGTGAAATTCATGCCAAGTTCTGCAGGTCAGTGCATGTTGTAATCAAAAAGCAATTTTCATTTTTGATGCAGCTGTTTTGACAAGAAAGCAATGAAGAACTTGGTATGTGAAACAAAAGCCCTGGTTCCTGAAGGAGCAGTGCTTCCTTATTTTGTATTATTGCAGGCATTCATCGAAATGTCGACCACTGAAGACGCCCAGGCTGCAGTTGAATACTATTCAACAACACCTGCCCTGGTGTTTGGTAAACCAGTCAGAGTCCACTTGTCACAGAAATACAAGAGAATAAAGGTAAAACGCTCCTGCTTTTTTTGGCATTGCCTTATTTTAATCTGGGGCAGTCGGTGCTGTGAGGCGGCTGCGTTTAAGTTATTCCTAATTTCTGTACTTCTGAGCTGGATCAGCTTAATTAAGGGACTGTCACTCGTGTGTTTTATGTAGTATGTCCTCAAAAACACATTGTTCCCTTTCCATTTCAGAAACCTGAGGGTAAACCTGACCAAAAGACTGAGCCACCCAAACCAGAGCTCGGTCGCGTGATTCACCTGAGCAACTTGCCGCACTCGGGGTACTCTGACAACGCGGTGCTCAAACTGGCTGAGCCCTACGGGAAGATCAAGAACTACATCCTCATGAGGATGAAGAGCCAGGTAACTCACCTGGGAACACCTGTGGGAGCATTTGAAACCTGAGGGTTTCCCTGGGGAGAAATGCTGTGCTGTGAATTGGTGCATGTGCAGACTTTGTGCTCCAGCAGAGGTGTGGAAACGATCTGGGGGCTCTGTGTGGGTGGGATTTTGCTCTGGAGCTTCCTGTGAAATGTCCTATAACATGAGCTGCTTTAAAACAGGAACAGGCCTCAGCTGGGAAAAAGATATTTTAGCACTGAGGCTTAATTATTGGGTTATGTGGATTCCTTGGAGCCTTGGGACTGTTTTCTTGGGGCTGAAAGACCATTACCCATGAAACAATATTCCACTATTCCATGTTTCTTTCATTTACCCTTTATTTTTCCTTCTTTAAAACTAAACAAAAGCAGTCCTGCTGTGGCTGTCTAGCTTGAAAAAGAAAGGTTTGAAGGCAGCATATTGCATGTGTGTAGTAAAATGTTTTGCATGTGCATGGACATGATTTCTATAAATATACAGGAGCTTAAACTATTTAGTTCTAATTTTTTTTAAGCTTTACTGTCCCAGTTTGCTGCTCCCTTGAGTTAAATAGGAAATTCCACTGCCTTTTCAAAGAGATGAGTGCCTGAATCCCTTAATGCCCCACTTGTGAAGTGAAAAATCACTAGAATCTTTTGTGTGACCCCTAGGAAGAACTCCCTGACCTTATTTCACTGGCAGAATGAAAACCCTTGCTGTCTAAGCTGGCTGAAGAAACAGGTTTCAGCTTTCTACCAAGGATACTCAGTTCATGCAGTTGTTTAAATCTTGTTCAGAAACTTTAATGTTCCATAGGTTTGTTCCCAGGAGGAACTCCTCCCAGAGCTGGGCTTACAGACCAGTAGTTGCTGCCTTTTTGTTTCAGGCTTCTCTCAAAAAACCAAAAATAAAATACCAGGGTAGTTTCTCCTCTCCCCTGGAATTCCCAAGTACATAAGCACTAAATAAGAATTTCACTGTCCAGATGCTTTTTTTAATTTAAATCATATTTTACTTCATGGTGATATTTTTGGCAGATTATTTAAATGCCTGTTTAATTTCAGAACTGTCTATGGCACAGGTGGTACGAAATTGAAAAGCAGGGGTTATAGAGCACTTGGATAAATTTTAAAGCATTTGGAGAGGACAGATATAATTGAACCTTGTAGTGTTGTTTCAGCTGTTTGGAAATGCTGTGTTTGAAGCTCAATAGCTTTGCCTGCAAATGTGTTGTGTGTTTTAATCTTTTCAGGCCTTCATTGAGATGGAGACCAGAGAAGATGCTTTGGCCATGGTGGAGCATTGTGCCAACAAAGCACTTTGGTTCCAAGGCAGATGTGTGAAAGTGGATTTATCTGAGAAATACAAGAAGCTGGTGTTAAGGGTAGGAAGTGGTTTTAGTTTTTTAATTGCAGTTAAAGTTGTGAAGACAACCATCACTTAGGAGGATTCACTGTTGCTTGTACAATGGAGGGATTTGCTTTAACACTTTCTGGCTCCTTAATGCAGTTACTTGGCACGAGAGTCGTGTTATGAGGCCTAGAACAAAGTTAAAGGATTTTCCTCTCAGATGAAACAAAACCCAAACAACTAGAATTCAGATTTTAGAGTAAATTGTGTCGATCTTAATTGAAATGGCTCCATTTAGAACATGCTGTAATTTGGAGGGGTTTTTTTCTCCCCCTCCTCTGAAAATGAATAAGCTTTGTGAAAACTTAAAACACATCAGAACTGCATCTCTGCATGTGCAGTTCATGTAAGGGAGGGACAGGTTCCTGAGGGTTTTTTTACATCACTCCAGGGTAATACTCCTGCAGGTATAAGACTTTCTCCATCAGAGTGGAACACCAGGTAGAAAAGCAGGAGAAATTTGAACTGTCAAGCTGTCTCCTGAAAACATCAGGTTTCTGCTGTGGAATATGAAGAAATGTTATTGTTGCACATGAACATGCAGCAAAATGAACACTTGGGGGCAAATTCAAATAGTTCAGCAATGCACTGAATGGATTTCTGTGGCACTGCCTACAAGTGACAATCCCTGTTCAGTAACTCATAAATAAGTGAAGTGGTGGGGGTTTGCTAAAGGTTTCCACTAATGATAGGGAGAAAGATTAGGACTGATCTGTACCAGTGCCTGCACCACGTTGTATCAGTTCCTAAAAAAGAGGAATTGTATGTGAATATTCTGGAGCAGGATATCCCATGTCTCTTGTATTGAATAACTGATAATTACTGTGAGTAAAGGCAGAGTATATCTAGACTGGTCAGGTCCTGTCTGAAATAAGAGTTTGCTAAGGGCTTGGTAGGTGGGTGTGGGTTAATGTAACTGGGAGCACTTGGCTGCATTGTGCTTCTGAATTAATGCTGCAACACTCATGTGAATCTTACTCTGCTGTCACTCACTGAGTTCTTTATTTTAGATTCCCAACAAAGGAGTTGAGCTGCTGAAAAAGGATAAAACCAGGTAATTTCCTATTGTTAAAGCGTAACGTTGTTTAAAAGAAATATGAAAATAGCTTACTCAGAGCACAGAAATGGCACAAAAGAGTTGGGTGAGCTGTGAGATCAAGTTGTTGTTTGTTGTGCCCGGAGATGAGCTGTGTCTAATATGCTGCCTACCTTCTTCTTCTAAGGATAGAGATTTCACAGCCTCTCAGGCTCCTCAGGAAATCCTTTCCAGTCCCTAATTAGCCTTGCCTTCCTGCAATTTAAACCCTCCAACAGTTGTCCTGTCTTGTAAGGATAATTTCTCCTTGCAGCAACCTTTTGTATGTTTGAAGAATGGTGTCCTTCAAGGTTTCCCTCAGCCTTCCATTTCCTGAACTGAAACACAATACTGTGCAGGCTTGTCTAGAGAAATACAACTTTTTTTTTTTTTTTCTGAAGTAATTTCTGGGCTCTCTCCAGGTTTACGAGCAACAAGTGTTCTTTGTTCTTTACAGAAAGAGAACGTATTCTCCAGACAGCAAAGATTCTCCCAGTGATAAGAAGTCTAAAACAGAAGCTGCTCAGAAGCCTGAAAGTGGCACTACAGAAGAAAAAGTGAAAGAGGAGAAACAAGAGGATCCTGCTGAGCCCTCAGGTGCCAAAAGTGGAGAACAGGCAGAGCAAGACGAGCCCAGTTTACTCCTGGAATCCGAAGATGAGCTGCTGGTGGATGAGGAGGAGGCAGCAGCACTGTTAGAAAGTGGCAGCTCAGCAGGAGAGGATGCAGATGTTGCCAATTTAGCCGACGTGGCTACTGAAGAAAAAAAGGACACCCCTGATGATGTCACAGTAAAAACTGAGGGGAACGTTGTGGCTACTCCAGCAGCCAAGAAAAAGCTTAAAAAGGTAAATCATACACTGAGGTACTGAGTGGGGGAAGCCCTGTCTAACTTAGGCAGAGCTTTTGCTGTGGGTCTTTAACACCTGTCCGAGGAGAAATGGGTGTTAGAGCTCCTGTGAAGAAGGTGGAAGATCCCACCACATGCAACTTGTCATTGAATCAGTTCTGAATCCCTGGTTCTGTTCAGACAGAAACCTTTCCCTTGTGAGGCTCTACCCTGTCACCTCCTTGGGGTTGCTTGTCTTTCTCTTCACCCCTTTTTTTGTTTAACACTGAGCAGCCAGGAACTGTTTTCTCCTGAGCAGTTTCCCAAGACCCTGGTTGTAGTTACCCTTGAGCACAGAGCACAAAATAATGTACTGGGGACTTGAAGCTAATCTAGACTTAGGCAGGGCTGTGTGTACCAAGCCCAGGAGATGGGCCAGGCCATCTGTGGTGAGCCAGGGCCCCTTTCCTGTTGGAGAAAGAAAAGACTTGCTTTCAGGGTGTCTTATCACAGGCTACTTGCTGTGATTTCCCTGTTTCTCACCAGATAATCCCACCATCTCATGACTTTTATGTCCTACAAGCTGCTTTGTTAATCATGCTCACTTGTGTGGAGGAGTGTGCAAAGTTTTAGTAACTATTGACTTGGAATGTTGTTTGGCAAGAAAGTAAGGCCTGTTCCTTGTTCATCAATGGAGTGTGTGTGGATTTCAGTTTTGAGGGCTTTTTTTTTGTCAGGAAGCCAATGAATTACGTGGTGCCAGGAGTAATGCTGGCAGTGCAAATGGCATTAGTGTTCCTTGTTTCTTAGTATGAGGGTGCCCCCTGTGATAAACAGCCTCAAACCCAGACTTGCTTCCTTGTAAACCTGCATTCACAAAGTGCTGGTTCAGTCCTCCTCACGATTGCTGTTCAGCATGTGTAATAATGATATCTCCATATCAGAGGAATGTCTCCAAAAATTCATCTTAATGAACCTGAATTTTAAGAGGCCTCCATAATTCTGGGTGGTTTGTGGGGTTTGGGTTGGGTTTTGTTTCCTTTTGCTTTTTTATTGTGGACACACTCTAAGCTAGTTGAAAAAGAGCTTTTAATTAATTTTTTTAAAATGAACCTTCATAGCATTGGTGGGCACAGAATAGTTCTGGTAAGGTTTTACCTTCTATTCTGGCATGAATTTGAGGATCTTGTGGGACTGTCTCGAATAGAAACAAAACTTTGCATTCCAAAATGACTTTCACTTAAAATATTCATGTTCAAAGGAATTTCAGCTTGAGAATTTCAGTATCTTTTCACTCTGTTCTTAAGTTGAAATCACATGTTGATATGATGAAACAGTGGCCCCTTATGGTGCCAAATAAATAATGATTGTGAAGTGGGTCCTTGCTCGTGGGGTACACAAGGAGCTTGTTACACCTCTGCACCTTTGAGTAGGAGTTGAATGAGGGAGGCAGGTCTCGAAGGAAGAGCCTGAGCAGTTTTCCAGGGAATTTGGAGAAAGTATTTCTCTTCTTGAAGAGGGTTTGAGGGGAACACAAACACAAGCTGACCTAAGGACCCCGTTCTCCCAACAGCGCTATGTGGGCGGCTTCCCCCGGAGCATGGAGGGCTTTGTGACCCTGGATGAGGTGGGGGACGAGGAGGACTCGGATCACCAGAAACTCCGCAAGTCCGGCCTGGCAGGGAAGGCAGGAGGCAAGAACGAGGACAGCTTGGCAGAGATCAAGGTGGACAAGATTGAGGAGCCAGAGCAGGAGAACGAGATGTTGGAGAACGGAACGAAACCCGAAGACAGCGTGAAGACTGAACCTGCTGAAGCTTCCGATGCCACAACAGCCCAGGATGCTGAGAAAAACCCCCAGGAAAACACAGACCCCCAGGATGAGCAGGAAACCAAGAGCGTGCAAGAGAAACCTCTAGTTCCAGATGAATTCAGGATTGGGCCATACCAGCCAAACGTTCCTGTTGGTAAGGCTGCTTCCATTGCTTTTCCAGTACTCTGTGCGTTGCAGTAGCATTTCTCATTTCATCTGACTTTTGGTTTTGGCAACACATTGCCCCGTAGCCTTTCATTTCAGGGCTTCCCTTTCTTCCCTGTTCTTCACTCCTCCCCTAACCTGAGTATTTGCTTTCTTTTTTTCCCTTATTTTCATACAGTTCTCCATAACACTTTCCTTAGGCAGAAATTAAGTTGAAAGAGGTGTATTTTAGCAACACAAATTCAATTACTAGCTCAAAGCACAACAGTGGTAACAGTTCAGAGTCATACTAAATACTCCAAAACTGATCTCAGAACACTGTGAGTTCTTTTGAAGGAACCAATAAAATGGACCCTTAATCTGAAAGGTTGCTTTTAAATTAAAAGATACAAAAAAGCCTGCACATATTTAGTTATTAATAGGCCCTGGCTTGACTAAACTAAAAGAAGGACTTTTAAAGATAAAGCAGCTTTTTAATGTAAAGTGAATTATGGTTTTAAGATTTAGCTGAAATGACATATGACATTAAAAGAAATGATGTAGAGTAGATCTCTTAGTTTATTTTGTGGTGTTTACTCCTCTAGGTGTGAATTATGTGGTACCCAAAACAGGGTTTTATTGCAAATTGTGTTCCCTGTTCTACACAAATGAAGATGTTGCAAAAAAGACCCATTGCAGCAGCCTTCCTCATTATCAAAAGTTGAAGGTAAGGCAAAAACTTGTTCATTTTAACTGGCGTGATTCTTTCTGGGGAATAGAATTCAACAAGACCGGACTGAGGACAAAAAATACCTTTCAGGCAGTGAAAATTGGCTTATTCTCTATCTTTTAACTCCAGGTTAGACCTCTCAAAACTTCATCTTGTGAAAATAATATGCAGAATACACAGCTTAGAGTTGGGCTTCAGCATTTTTTTCCTGTAAATTTGCATTAAAGAGGGAATTCCAGTTGGAGTAAAGATCAGGCTTAGAAGTAGCATTGCAGAATAAATACGGATGGCTCAGATCCCTTCCAGTTGTCCCTTCAAGATTGTTTCTAACCAATCAGCAAAGCTTAAGATGAAGTTTTTATGTGTTTAAAATCCCCAAACATTTGCAACTTCTGATTTTGTGAGCACTTTTTCAGTTTTGTAACTGGCTGAGGTATCACATGATTGCATGGCATGAGTGATAATGCTGCTGCTGTATCCTCGTATGTGAGCTGCTTTAACTGTCACCTGCAGGAAAGGGCAGTGCTAAACCAAATTCTGATAGGCATGCAGTGCTGATGGATTTGTGTCAGAAATGCATTTATGGCAGTCCATCCCTGAGCTGAGAGCAAACCCCAAGGACTCCACAGAGAAGGAAGAGGTGGCACCTCAGACTCCAAACATTTGCCTTCTCCTTGCAATAACGGGAAACCCTAAATAAATACAGGGCCCAGGAGGGCAGATGGCACAAAAAAGCAAACAACGTTATCGAGGAGTAGATCTGATAATCAGTTCCCATGCAGGGTCCTGTAGAAAGAAATCCCACCTCATCCATCACCATAGTGTTTTTTTCTTTTTTCTTTTTTTTTTTTTCCATTGAGGTACCAGATTATGGGACATTAAAGCCTTGATGTAAAAGGGGGAGGGGGGATAATGCCCATTTATTAACTTTATTGCTTAAATGAAACATGATTTGCTTTGCTTTTTCCATGGCACAGATAACTAGCAAGTTGTGAGTGACTGTGTGACCTTGGTGGGGTTTGGAATTGGGGAGGGAAGGGGGGAAATGCAGCTTCTGTCTCACAGTGGCACTTCTGGAGCTGGGAGTCTCCTTCCCTTGGAGAGCAGGAAAAAATTAATAGGTGAATTGATGTTGCTACCAAATGTCATCCAAGGGGTAACAAATTCCTCAAGCTTCCACAACAGCCCTTCTCCAGGGAGGGGAGGTGTTTTGTCCCTGCCTTTGTAGGTGGCAGATTCCAGCCAGGTAAGTGGCACAGTCGCTGTCACAAGTCCGAGGCAGAATGGAAAGGAATTCCCTTGGCTTGCCAAGAGGAGCTCAGACTCCACTTCAGGGTAGGGAGAAGTGCCAGCTTGTTAGTTGTGACCTTTGCAATTGATGTTCACAGATGTTAAACTTGTAAATTGGATTTATGTTTCTATTCTTGATGTTGTCACTGTGAAAAACTCTCTAAATATATCCCAAATATAATTTCTTTTCACAGAAAATTCTGGATAAAATGGCAGAAGACTACAGGCAAAAGAAAGAAGCTTAAGAAGGAAGGATGTAAGGAAAACGTGGCTTTGTTTTTAATGTTAATCTTTTTTAAAAGCAGTACAAGTAGTAGATGGAAATACTGTATTCTTTTTTGTTTTAGTGAGATACAGTAGGCATTATAGGTCTGTTCATGTGTTAAATGTTGTAGCAAAAAGCATATGCAGTTAAGTTAATGACAACAATTTGTTCTTAATGTGAGAATGGCGACAAGTTTTTGTTTTGACACTTCAAGCTATTACAGAAAAAAAAATCCTGCACTCTCATGGAAAGCTCATCTATGAGAAGAAAACCTTGTTCAAATGAGATTTACTACCTTCAAGCTTAAGAAATTGTCTTTCAATTCCATTCTGAATAAAAAATGAAAACTAACACTGTATTTTTATTTTATCTAGAACATTCCATATTTTGGTCTGAGCCTAGCAGCTATTTAATTTTGAGTGTAAGGCTGTCATTGCATTTCACTTTGGAAAAGTCTTTAAATGTAAGTTGCATTTTTAAATGTTGAATTGCAATTTCTTTTAATGTCACTGCTGTTATCTATAGCAAATAGGAAAATTAGTGATTAGCCAGCTTTACAACTTTGTGACTTTTTTTTCTAAGCTCTTGCTAGACTTTCCTATTCAGCTATTCCGTGTATTTTTAGTGAGAAGTAAATGCCCATTCTCTCCAACCAGTATTATTTCCTTGAGCTCTTCCTGCTTTTACTTGAATCTCGTTGCTGTTGTACATCTCTGGTATCTCAAAAGCAGCATTGGAGTCCCGAAGTGGACAAAGGTATCTTTGTATTCTCCATGTGGAATTTTTCATACCCGCATTTTAACACCGTTTTTTGTTAAAACCTGGTTTTGTCAAGACTCTTTAGAACTGTGCTCTTAATGTACCTGCACATGTGAGATGTGAACAGGAATTTGCATGTGTAACCTGTGTTTATCTGTAGTTTTTGTTATTTACTGCTTATTTGTGACTTCAGGTTACTAAAGTGATTCCCAATAAACAAAGCTAGGCCACAGTGGTTTGTTATAGATGTTTGGCATGTTAACCAGTGTCTGCTGAACTCTTGATCTGTGTCATGTCACCACACTGAAACTCCAGCTCTTGAAAAATGTGCATGTTTTAACACCTGTGATTCAGCAGCTTCCTGCAGAACTTTTCTTTCTCTTCCCCAAACCCTCTTGCCTTCCCCAACAGATTAAAATATCACTTGTTAAAACCTGGTAAGTATATTCTGCTGACAGTTTTATTTCTGGAGTTTGGGGTGTTTTCATCAAAGCTGAAGTTCAAGCCACATTCACATGGATAAAACTGGCTGGGGCCAGTTCTTCCAGCCTGAGCCTCCACCAGCGAGGATTTGGGGCTTGAAAGGGTTTTGGATGCAGGAGGCTGAGTCTGGATGAAGTTCCACACAACCTGTGTCTGATGAACTACAGGAAGTCAAGCCTTGATAACTTATGTTCCCAGCTGTGTTGCATCCCCTAACAAAGAGGGTGCAATCCCTAGTAAAACTCCAGCTATCTCCTGCTGCAATGGCAGCAGTTTATCTGGGGCCTCTGGGGAGTGGTGAAGTGCTAGCAAGGAGCTACTGGTGCAGATTTTATTTAAATAACATATCCAGATTCTAAAATCTTGCCATGCAGTGACTCATTCTTGCTCTTGAACAGGGGTAAGTTACTGCTCTGTACACGACACTCATTAGTGTGCGAGATTTTGTTTGGGTTTGTGTGAAATGGATTAAATGTCAGGCAGTGACATAACCTTACAGCTACGCTGTAGCACAAGTTCTAAGTCACAAGGCCACTTCTGGTGGCATTTGTCACTCATCTGTCACCAAGAGGCTGCTGAGTCCCTCAGCCCGGCCAGGCCTTGGCTGCAGTGCAGTCACTTCCTCCTCCCTGAGGGCAGCAGTTAACTATTTTGGAGGTCTTCACCTCCCCCAGGCATTTTAAGTTCCCTTACAGTTGAAATGAATACATTGAAATACTAAATTTAATTTTTAAAATAGCCTTTTCTTAGCTAATACCTGCATCTTAAACAGCTCTGCACCTTGTCTTCAGCCTAACCTGCTTCACTGCAGGAGGGTGGTACATCATGTTTAGTGTCTAAACATAAAGCACTCCCAGGTGTAAAGTGGTTGTGGCATAGTCCAACTTCAGAGCCCAGAAATCCCTGGCTCTGGTAGCTGCAACTCTTAGTACTTGACGCAGGTACTTCACAGCCCTGGTCCCCTGTGTGTAACTCACTTGTACCTGTGCACCAAGGTGCTTTTATACATCAGAAACTAAGTCAAACCCACTCTGCTTCTGCAAAGTGTCTTCTGTCTCCATGCAGAGGTCAGAGAGAAATCATCCCTTACCCTAATTCCTGAGAAAAAGGGTTCAGAAGAACTTGATCTTGAGGACAGATGCCAGACACAGATGTTGGTGCTATGGGCTGCTTATTATTTGAAATAACTGTATCGGCACTGTGAAGGGGTGAGGAAAATCCATGTATGTGAAATGTTGGGCTCTGCAATTTACCTGCCACCTTCCATCTGTGAATTCCAGCAGGATGCTTTTCCTGTGAAAATCAGTAGAAAGAAAAGCCTCTGTTAGAGATGACAAAAATCACATCCTGCTGGATTTGTAGAGTTGGAAGTTATTGTGAAAGTAAGAGTAGGAAGAACATAGTACTGATCTTGTTACTGATGATCCTTGTGGGGGTATTTTTGCAGTAAGTGTGTGACAGGCCATAGAGAAAGCCCTTAGGCCCTGGAGACAAGCTGGTGACCAATAAAATCAGTATAAACACATTATTCAAGGGAGAATTGCTCCCCAGAAAATCCTGTAGCTTTAGTTGTCCCTTACTGAAATTTAGGATGAAGGAAGCAAAGGGTTGAGCAGAGGAATGCTAATGAGATTGTTATCCTCAGATAGCCCTGTCCTGATTCCCAGGCAGCCTGAAGGGGTGGGTTTGATGGCAGAGGAGCCTCTCTAAGAGTTTGGCTGAGCTCAGAGTAGGGCTGAGCCTAAAAAGCTGCTCACATCTGGTAACCCCTTAACCACTGACGCTGTAGAGACTGATGCCTGTCCAGTGATTCCTGTCACTAACACACGCTTTGGGGCTTTGCAGTTGCACCTCGAGGTGTTTTGTGTTTCCCATGTTAAGCTGGGGCTCGTGTCCCGTGTCTGTGGGGCTGCTGTCCCGAGGGGGCTGGTGACTCCACACTTTACTCCCTGCTAACTTGGGTGGCTCAAAGGGCCTTTGACTCCCTTGGTGCTGGTTTCTTTGCCTCAGGGAGGTTGTGAAGCTCAGCCTGGAGCTCGCAGAGCACCGAGGGCAGGGGTGGGCAGGGTAGGGCACGAGAGGCACCCCCACCTTGTCCTGAGGGAAGGAGAGGCTAAAAACGGCTTTTTCAGCACGTTTGGTAAATGGGGTTGAAGCCTGGGCACGCAACGTGGGTCCCAGAAACCCCTCAGTGAGCACCGGGGGATGTTCGGGGATCCTTCAGTGAGCACCGGGGGTGCTGGGGACCCCATTTACGAGCACTGCGGGGCCGCTCTCCGAGCACGGGGGATGTTCGGGGATCCTTCAGTGAGCACCGGGGGTGCTGAGGACCCCATTTACGAGCACTGCGGGGCCGCTCTCCGAGCATGGGGGATGTTCGGGGATCCTTCAGTGAGCACCGGGGGTGCTGGGGACCCCCATTTACGAGCACTGCGGGCCGCTCTCCGAGCCCCGGGGATGCCGTGGAACACAAGATGGCGGCGGCCCCTCCGGACTGCTGTTCCCGGCGCGCCTCGCGCGCGCGGCGCGAAATGGCGGCCAGGAGCGGGGCGGGACCACAACTCCCGGCAGCCCCCGCGCGGGGGGCGGAGCGGCCGCCGTTCCCGCCGTTCCCGCCGCGCCTCGCGCCGCCCGCCCCGCCCCTCCCTGCCGGGCGCGCGCCGGT
>JAWWLV010000030.1:1413846-1429390 GCA_035041135.1 Platyrinchus mystaceus
CCCCTGTCCCATTCCCGCTCCCCCTGTCCCATGCCCGCTCCCCCGTTCCCATTCCCCGTCCCGCAGGGCCCCAGCACCGAGTGCCGACCAGGGGGCGTGGCCCGAGCAGCCCCACCCCCCAGAAGGCGGGGTCTGAACAAGCCCCGCCCCTGCCGGTGCTGGAACAGGGATGGGGCCGGTCCCGATCCCGATCCCGATCCCGATCCCGATCCCGATCCCGATCCCGATCCCGGGCCCGTCCCTGTCCCTGTCCCGGGCCCGCCCGCAGCAGCCCAGGCCTCCCCGCCCGCCGCCACGTCCCGCACCCCCAGGACCCGCCATCCCGCCTGGGACGCTCCCACTGCCCCTCCTTCCAGACCACGGCACGTACGGGCATAGAGATGTCACGTCTTTAATTTAAAAACCCCGAACACATCCACACACACAGACCCATTTCCCAGTGCTCGGTTCCCAGGGAACAGGGACAGCCCCTGCTCCGAGCCACCCTCCTGCTCAGGAACACCTTTCCCTCTCTTAATCTGACCCAGAAACAAGGAGCCCGAGCACCCTTTGGAGAAGGGCAGGGATACATTTCCACCCCACGGGTTCCAGCGAGGACTCTCATTTTCCCTATGGAGCAGGATGCCTGGGCTGCACAAACACAGCTTGTCCTGTTTGTCACCAGACACCCCGAGCCAGACGCCCCCTCCCAGCACACACCAGCACCTGACACCCCCCCCTATGAACAAAGAACACTTATTGCTTTGGGAAATAATTTTACCTCCCAGTCTCACCTCCTGCTCCATTCCAGCCCCCTTCCTAGTTCCAGAGAAGACTCTGTATGACTCTGCTTCCCACAGGAGGTCCCCACCTCCACCAAGTCCTTGGAGAGCGTTGGATGGAAAGGTGTGATCTGGTTCCAGTCCAAAATGCTGTGTATGAGTTCAAGTTCCGTGCAGGACACAGCTGGTCCAGGGAAGTCCCTCGCTTTGGTCTCCCCACCTGTATTCCTCTACAGCTCTGGGACTCCCACAGGAAGGACGGGGAAGATACCAACCCTAGAACCAGGTCCAACCACTTGAACAGATGCCTAATATATCCTACAAGCTATTTAATAGATAAAAAGCAACATTAATTTTGCTTTCTGTACACACTTATGCTCAAAGTTGGGAAATACCAGAACTAAGACTGCCTGCTCTGTCAGCCCCCATCCTGGAATAATCAATCCAGCCACCATCCTGGAATAATGAACCTTTGCAGGCTGGCACCAACTAACTTAAAATGCCCTTTTCACTGGTGCTTTTCCCATCCCAGGTGCCCAACAAACTCTGCTCAACTTTCCCACCTGCTCCTATAAGGTTTTCTACAGACAGGGTACAAATGTTAATGCTAATATGTAATTTAAAGAGTTACTCTGTTGGGTTTTTTTTCCATTTTTGACACACCACCACCCCACAGCAGCACTACTGCTGTACTTGGAATGTTCTCATCACATCTGGAATGTGTCTGGCTTGTGTGCAGGAGCACTAAGCCTCAAATCCCTGACAGAACCCCCAAATTCCAGTGCAGACCCCAGAAAAGCTTCTTTTCCTCCAAATTTGTTTGCCGCCCAACCTCCCCCTGCTGTGTGAACAGGACAGGGACGTGGAGGGGACACTTTGTAGTACCCACAGGGCCAGTCCCAGCCCACAGGGCCCCTCAGCAGAGCACGTGGACAACACTGCTCCACCAGGCACGGGGACACCTGAAGTCTAAGCTTTAAAGGCAGGTTTATCCCTGGCATTTCCCAAACTTTGGAGCACTTTGCTCCCTAGGTTTCAGGCAAGGCCATCTGTGCATCCTGTAGCGGGTTTTAGGAATGGGGCCACACCAGAGCCTTGCTCAGGTCTCACTGACACCTATTCCCAAGGTCAGAGGGGAGCAGTGCTGTGCTGTGGCTGCCCCAGCCCCCCACCCTGGAGGAACAGGTCATTCCATACCTGGCACACACCCGTGGCACCCACCAGAGAAACTGGTGCTCAGCTGGAATAACACTGGTCTCTGCTGCTCGTGGGTACAACCAGCCTCAACCTGCTCCTCAAGGCCTGACTTTGGAAAGGAGGATCAAGAAAAAAACAGGACACTACCACATGGATCTTTTTCTTTGCAATACTGATGTCTACAGTGAAACATTCGTAACTGCTCAGCAGAGTAAAAATGTGCTACATGAGAACTGTACCGGGAAAAGCAGGGCCCCTGGAGCAGCTGGAGAAGAGTGTGCAGATCCAAGTCAGAATGGAACAGCCAGCTTCAAAATATGCCATTGCAAACAGATGAGAAAATCAACACGGTTGTCTTTTCCTTACAGTTTTGCAGCCACTGCAATTGGTGCAGTTCACACTCCCATCTTCTTGGTCGTGTTGGTGTCCCAGCGAGCAGGATGGGCACGGCCCTCCCTTGGAGCAGCACAGGGTACAGTCCCTTGGACAGAGGGGGAGATGGGAGTGTGCTCAGGTGCTCACCTGCAGCAGGTACCTGTCCCTCCTGCCCTCAGCCCTGCACAGGACACTGGAGCTGACAGCCAGCACTGAGCACAGCACTGTCCACGGGATCCACTGCACTGCAGCTCCACAGAAAACATGGAAAGCCAAGGCACATGCCTGCTCTCCTGGGAAGCACACACAGTTTGGATGGCACACAAACCACCGATGCAGAGGGGTTCCAATCTAAGAGCATCTCCCGTGAATGAAGGTACAAAGTGCCACTGGTCCTTGGAACTGAATCTAATGTACAGGATATATTACAGCAAACAGCAGCTCTGCAGCTCGTGCTGGCCCTTCTCTGCACTATGTGCAGAAGGACTCCAATATCCACTCCTTACAATAGACTCCTTCCCTTTTTATACAAAGGAAAATAAAAACATAACTTAAAACAGCAATAAATAAAACCACGGAACGTGTGCATCCTGCTCAGCCCCCTTTGTGCATCCCAATCAGACTGGAGAGCTTCTCACAGTGCTCAAGTTTCAGGGATTCTGCTTTCTGTTTTAACCTCTCATCTCTGTAGAGCTTGGCTAAATTGGACAAGTCAGATTCTGAAAGATGAAAAAAAAAAAAAGGATGTATTAGGATCAAGCCATGGGCCTCCTTTTAAGAACTGTTTCTCAGTGCTTTGTTATCCTTGTGGCACTTGTTAATTCTAATTTTGCCGGGTATTGAATCCAGGGAGGTGAAGAGTTACCCGAGGGACTTGTCTGAAAGGCCTCTGTGCCCTTTCATTAACAATCTCAAATGTTCCTTGCATATTTGTTCCCCTTCTTATCAAAAGCAACATAAAACTGAAATAATCCCATTGTTTAAATTATTTCCCCCCAGTAATTCAGAGAAGTTTCTTTTGCTGATTAGCTAAGGAAGTCTTAATATAGCTTTCTCCCTGAAGAATAATTTAGCTGCAGGATTAGATGCACTGAGGAGAACAGCAGTAATTTACTTCTGAAAAGGTCAACCTTTCCGTAAGCACAGGCTACCTGATGACACTCAATTTTTCAAAGAGCTTTTATACACCTCACAAGCCCCTCATTTCACAAAATTATTCAGAGTGGAAAGAACTTCAATAGGTCCTTTCATGCCTTACGTCCTGTGTCCCTGTCCCACTGAAATTCAAAGCCATTTAACCCTCCACCCACTTACTGAAAAGCTTCACAAACTGTCAGGCATGAACAGTTCATTTTAGAGGAGGAACCCACTGACAGGTTTATAACCCAAATTCCACTCAGGCAGTGCTGGGCATACAGCCTTGACAAACCTCCAGCAAAACCAGACTTGGGTAATTGTCTCTGAGTCCAGAGTCCCTGGAATTGTGCAGTGGAGAATCTCAATTTCCACTTATCCAATTGGGAAAAATTATTCCCTGCACTTTTGACAGGGTTTATTCCATCACATCTTCTCCTTGTGGGTTTCAATCTTCTACAGAGTTGTTCCTCTGAACTTTTCTCTTTAAGGACATCCTAAAATATTGAATTCTGGCTACGTTTAGATTGGATATTGGGAAGAAATTCTTGGCTGTGAGGGTGGGGAGGCCCTGGCGCAGGCTGCCCAGAGAAGCTGTGGCTGCCCCTGGATCCCTGGAAGTGTCCAAGGCCAGGTTGGACAGGGCTTGGAGCAACCTGGGCTAGTGGAAGGTGTCCCTGCCCATGGCAGGGGGTAGAACTGGATAAGCTTTAAGGTCTCTTCCAAGCCAAACCATCCCATGATTCTATGACACATATTCTGATTCTCTGTTTTCAGTTGCCTCTTTGTGACCTGGAGCTCTTTGGAGCCTCACTTTACAACTGTGCTATCCAGCTGAAACATTCCTGTAAAAACCTGGGATGTGCTTTTTGTACTTAACTGTGCCAGAGGTTTCAGAAGACCCAAACCCAGAGCACACACAACTTTCACATGCTGCTCTGCTGAGAAGGGGAGTCCTGTTTGGTGCAGCACTATAAAAGCAACTGGCTGCACAAGATACCAACCTGTTACTTTTAAAGTTTTCCTTCAGGTTGTTGAATACCAAGTAGCACTTTCCAAGTCATAAAATCAAGGACTTTAAAACCAAACTGTTTCTGAGTAACTCATCTCTGTCCATTTTGCTGGTGCTAAAGAGAAATGCACCCTCAGTAAACACAACAAATGTACTATTAATAGACATTCAACTGACAAAAAACTGATCACCCTAAGTCAAACACTTCAACAAGGATTAAGAGACCAATGCTGTGGAGCAACAGCTGCCTAAGAACTGCCTCAACATCTCCAGAGCTTTTCCCCAGCAGTCCACACTGTATTCACAGTTTATTTTTACAAAGTGAGCCCAACCTCAGCTGTGCCCCTTACCTGCTCACTGGTCTGGATGGAATCACTCTGAAAATGCTTAGTTTTGATTACAGTGGTGTCCTCAGGCTACTGCTAATTGTGGACACTGTAAATATATTTGCAGATGGGTGACTAATACAATCTCTAAGTGTACAGAGCTCTGGAGGAGCAGGGCTTGGCAGGCACTTGGCATTCCCTGCTGGGTCATCTTCCCCTCTCTGACAACTGGTCCCTCTTAGACTCCCAAACCCTGTCCTTATTTTGGGGCTTGGCTCTCCTTAGCTCCAGGTCTACATGAAAGAGACAACTTTCAGTTGCACAACATCAATTAAAAAGGATTTTTGTGCAAGAAAAGCTCTCTCCCTATAGCAAGCCTACATTTATTAGTATTAACAGCCACATTACACTTAGAGGCTGCTCCTGCCAGCCACAAATGCTCAAAGGTCACAAGTCAAGCACACAAAAAACTTTAGGATTTTTGTGGTCTTGTATTATGGGTTCTTTTCCTTTTTAACTTCAGAGCCTATGTCTATTTCTCTTTAACGCAGGATTGGTAACTTTAAAGTTTTAAACCAAAACAAGCCTTCCCACGGAAAACCTGGAAAGAGTTTGGAGTCAGCAATGCTATTGTTACCTCTCCTGTAGGGTTAAACAAGTCTTGTTTAGACAAACTGTGTTTCCATAACTATGCAACTGGTAAAGAAACTGAAAACAAGTGCAAAGGCACTTTTCAGCAGTATGCTGAGGACTGTTTTACACAGAGCAATTTGGAAAGCTCCACCAATGTATGAAAGCAGTTTGCTATTGAACATTCTCACAGACACAACTTGTTCCAGTTTCTTTTATACACAGCAGCAATTTGTGTTTACTCATGTAAAGGTGACGAATTTTTTAGCTGAAAAAAAGTCTGTCACAACATCCCGACATCAGCTACTCCTTGTAATTTTGTTTTTGTTATTGCCCAAAGAAGCAGGGATTTGATGTTTTCAATGAACCAGATTAGCAGTAATTAATAGGTAAGTAATGCAATATGGGGGTGAAATGCCTTAAAATATAGGGTTCACATGCCATTATTCACATCACTGAGTGACTCATGGCAGATTGAGAATAACGATTTTGAATGCTCACATCTGTGTTCTCCCTTCCTGCACTCAGTTCTTGTTTTTAAAAGACTTGACTGTGGTGAGAAACATGATCTCAAACTCATCTAAAGATAGAAAATGCAAATAACACATAAACTGAGCACGGAAGCACAGCTCTGGAAACTGATAGCAGGAACAGAGCCCACTCAAGCGAGCCAAGAGCACCTGGACAGGCTACGGGCTCTCCTGGGGAAGTTTTAAGGAAAAAGTCAGAGAAACTTCTCCTGGAGCCAGTCTGCTCCAGCAAAAGAAACATGGAATAGGTGATGTCTCAAGATCTTTTCTAGCCTAACAATCTGTCAGGGCTAGATAAACGTGGTGGGTTCTGTGTTGACAACACCATCACTAAAGGTTATTCGAGCATAAAAACTGAGTGGAAAAAAATGTCTCAAATGGTGAAATCTACTTTCCACTCATCTCTCAGCATCACTTAGAGTGTATTTTGACAGATGTCCAGAAAAGCGAATTCAGTGTTAAGAGCAGATGTGAGACACCTCAAAGCAGTGCAGGGTTGAGATGTTGTGACCTTTGGAAACTGAGGCTAAAACCGGCAGCACTTTGTGAGGTGCAGCCACCACCCAGCCCCTGGAGGGTCCTGGGCACACACCTGGGACAGAAATAACTTACTTTGCTGTTTCTCCTTCCAGCAGCTGGTCTGAATATAGTCTATGTAATCCTTTTCAACTGTCTTCTCGAGCTCTTGGAGTTCTGCTCCTTGGTAATTCTTCTCAAAGTTTCTATCGACATAGTAAGGCACCTGCAAGTTCTCTGTTTCTCTGATAATGACGTGGCCGATGGACCTGTGGACACACAGATAAACCAGATGTTTGAGCAGTTCAACCCTAAAGAAATCAAGAGCTGTTTCTCCACACTGGCATTTCCAGAGGACAGTATTTAGAGCCATGTTCTTACAGTTCATTTCTGCAGGATTATGGCTCCCTCAACCATCCAGAAAGGAAATTACAAGTCTTGGGCACAGCAAGCTGTGCATTACAGAGTCCACCCCCCTGCTAAAACCACAGGAAAATATCTAATGTTTGGAAATATCTACAAAGAACTGACACTGTTCCTTCTGAATACTGTGTTTTTTCCCAACAGCTCACTCAAGACACTTCCAAAATGTCAGAGCAAATTTTAACTGTGAAGTCTCCATACACTTCCTTCTGTTTGCTGGGGATTCCTGGCAAACTCAGTCCAGAAATCCATGGGGACTGATAACAAAGGTAGAGATTATAAAGACTTGGAGCACAATGCAATTAGCTCTGGATTTTCCTATTTTCTGGATCCTTTAGTAGAACTAAAAATTAGCAGGGGAGATTCTAATTACACTTTTCTTCAGGGTTTTATAATCATCAGTAAGCAAAGTGGAGAAGAATTAGCCCCTCTGAGACAGCCACTGGATCAAACTCCACTCTTAGACTGAATTCCCTTATTTGAGCAAAGATACCCAGGCATTTGCTAAAATCACTGCCCACAGACAGAGGCAGGCAACCAAAACACAAAGGTTACACTCTACTCAGTGGAATCCTGTTTGCCCCTTCTTCCTGGACTCCTCTTTTCCTTCTCTCTCACTGTCTCAGAGGTGTCCACTCTCTTTAAAGAAACGATTTCTTCTAGTTTTTAAGCTGGTTTTTAAGGCTATAATTTAGAGAAATGACCTAACTGTGTGCCAGGCTAAGGCCTGACTATCTCACATCAGCAGGAGAAGGGGAGGCAGTGAAGAAAAGCAGGAGAGATCAGCTGCTCTGGGGGCAGCGTGGGAGGTTCCACATGGGACTGGCAGATAGCAAAAACACTCCCTGGAAAAAAAAACCACCCAAAAAACAACCACCCTCCTGTTCTTGTCTGAGGGCCTCACACTGACATCTTGTGGCAAAACGATGAGGGGTGTTGGGCTACTCTGACAGCAGAGGGAGGGGACAGACCTAGACCTGAGCAGTTTTACTCCTAGAAGGGAGCAAGGGATGTGTTTGGAGCTCTCTGCTGGTTCCCCAAAACCTGCCAATCCTACCTCTGGCACAGTAAGAGCCAGTGAAGGTGAGCTCTTTCCCATGAGAGATTCCTTCCTCCTAGCACTGGTTTTTCCTCTGCCTCACAAACTCAGATTACAGCAGCTTTGGTGGTGGTCCTTGTGCTTCCAGAGCTGACCAGCTCCCCAGGGTCCTGCTCCTCTACAGAAATTAAACCAGGGCATTTCAAGGCTTAAATGATTTGTGGAGCTTCCAGTGGAATTCGTGCTCCAGAGCAGATTTGGATTCATACTGAAAACACAGACTTCACTATTTAACTGCTTTCCAGAGGAACCTCAGTGGTGGTCCACAGATTCTGGGGGCTGGGCAGACCAGAGGCTGATCTACACCCACATTTATTCTCCTGTATCACACTGCAAAGCCATTTCACACCAGCTGAGGAAGGTTTCTGGCCTGGTGCCTCTCTTTGTTCAGCAACAAAACTCACCAAGGTAACTCCACAGCTCAGGGGAACTCGTCAGGGCAGACTGTTGGTATTTCCCTATTTACAAACGGATAACACTTGCTAGAAAGAGCAGAACATTAATTTTGCTATCAAATCCAGCTTCCTTCTGCCTCCATACTGCAAACAGCAAGAGCAGAAAAATGTGGTTTTAAAGCACTTACGACTTGTAGAATAAGCTGTAGGGAGGATTGGTGGCCATCAGCTGGGTTATCACTGACACTACTATGATGATGAAAACTGGCATCAACTGGATAAATGCAGAATAGGAATTCTGAAAAGAACAAGAATTAGTAGTCAAGGAAAGATAGAGATGGAAAAAGAGACATCTGTTCACAGAAACCAGGCTATCTATCACAGATCAACAATGTAAACTGAAAAAAAGAGGAAGTACTTTGGGATTTCGAGAGGGATGACACTGTAATTTCAAAATAACCTTTATTAATAATCTCAGAAATCTCTTGAAAACCATTTTCTTTCAATTTTTTCCTCTACCCCTTCCTTCACAAGGCCATAGACACCCACAGCACTGTCAGTGCCCAGCTGATAATCCAACCTGCAGGAACACACCACATTTCCCATGTTCTATAGCTTTCCAGGCACTCTGAAGTTTGCTATACCCATTCTAAAGATCTCAACCTCTGCTCAAGCACTGGATTTAATGCCTGAGCAGTAAAGGGTTAAAAGACCACATGTGCTGTAACTTGGGACAGGATGCAAACACAACAAAAGAGTGGAAAAGTACCAGAGGGAAAACACAGATCTTTCTTCCTTCTGATTTCATTCTAAACTGGCTTCTAAAACGCTAGGAGGAGGAAAATACAACATGCAGCTATTGAGGCTTTGCCCTCTGCCCTGAGACAGCGGATTCCTGATGCAGGTGGAATTCATCTGCCCTGTGTTTGCTGTCAGCTATATCCGTTTCTTTTTTTCCAGAGGCTAGGAGACTCACAAGGGAAAACTCATCTTCCTTGGAGAATGATCCCTGAGTTAACAGACAGTCTCCAGGGGGAGATTCTGCCAAGGCAGGTGGCACATGTGTACGTGCACTGGCAGCAAAAGACACCCTGTCTCATCTGGAGGTCTGGGTAGAAATGTATCCCTGAGCCGTCCTGCCCGGGCTGGAAGAGGCCTGTGCAGCACCTGGGGGCTCATTTACTGAAGGCTTAAACACACCTTGAGGACCAACAGCAAAAGCCAGTGCTTCCATATCCATTACCAGGCCCCATCTGGACTAATTGTTGTTGGATTACCAAACATTAGAGCTTGAAAAAAGAAGCAGCAGCAAAGCCCTGGATGACAGAAACTGGAAGGCCTGTAATCCTATAAATACAAAGTATTTTTAAAGAAGTGATTATTAAAAGCCAATCTAGTCACATAAAAAACATCCCCTGTGGGTGCAGTGCTTGAGAATAAACACTGAGCACTCAGGCATGGAAAGGTCTGTCCTGGCTTCGGGTCTCCCTCAGCCTGGTGAGATATTTAAGCCCAGGAGATGCCAACTCCTGGCTACCTGTGGCCTGTTGTCTTCCTCCTCCTGCTCCTGTGTCCATGCCCTCTCAGTCCGGTGCCTCCGTGGGTAATAATGTGCATCTCTGGCTACATTTGAGAACATATGGATATTTCCTGTAAAAGAAAAGTCATGTTTCATGGCACTCACCTGTACTCCTCAGGTTCTGTTTAATTACCCAGGTTGATACTACACAGCCTGATTACATTTGTGAGACCTCACACTAAAAAGCACAGCCAACCTCTGATTTAAATGACCAAACAACATGTCATTCCAAAAAGCCTACCAGAGACATTGTAAAGCATGCCCCAAGTCCATCTTAATTTAAATCAAACTGCAGAGACATGTTCTGATTTTTATGATTGTATCTCATATTTTAATGCTGGTTTTGTCTCATTCACTTGTAAGGCTGTGGCAGGAAAATGAATTTGCTTCTCCAGGCTCAGGCCATGAATTACAGCCTCCCATAATTACTGAATGTGGTCTTCTACTCATTTCTATTTCCTCTGCCTTCAAGCCATTAATGGTTTCACTTAATTATTTTATCATAAGGAAAGAGATTTTTAAAAAATAGCTTTTCGAGTAAAAAAAGGAGAACAATTCAGGATTTTCTTTCTTGCACATGGAATGCAGTTGATTTATTTTTAAAAATTCTAAACTGAGGAAAGAATTGCATGTGCTGCTTCGATTTGAAGCTCCAACTCTGATTTTATCACCATATGAATATCTTAATAATAGCTTTGCTCTCCTCCTTTGAAATTCAGCATGTCTTTGTGTTAGAGAATTGGAAATCCATCTTATCATCACAACAGAAATGCAAATCTATTTTTAAGCCCTGGGAAAGATGTCACATGATTTTATACTCTTCCACTGTCCTTTTTTGAGTTTCCCAAAGAATTCTGCGAGAAACCTGGGCGAAGGTGACCTTTGCTGCTGTGTTAAACCTCTGTTCCATTGCTTGTTCAAGGATTTTCCACAGCATGTGTGCCATCAGAGCTCCAACAGTGATCCAAGCCAGGCTGTCTCCAAGGAGGAAAGTTTCTTTTTGGAAAAAAGACAGTATTTTATCAAGCTATGAATAAAGAAGCAAGTTTTGGAATAGAAGAATGGTTTTTACAGGGTGCCTAGAAAAGAGTTATCCCAAATTCCAAGTTTCTCCAAGAATTTCTACCAGTTTCTTTCCTTCCATGTGCATTTATTTTTTATGAGAAGGACATTGAACTTGTAGCCTCTCCCCCTTAGAACTGTGCCATGTGGAGTCTCCTTTGATTTTTATCACAGTTAACATTTTAACTTTAAATATTTTTCCACTGAATATCCACAGAGAAAAACTGCACAGTAAAAACAAAGCCATAAACCTGCCCACAAATGCCATACAAATGAGTTGACACCAACACCTCTAATTTGGATTTCCAGAGAGCCTGGTGACAGCAAGGTGTCAAAAAACAAACACCAGCACAAACTTCAGCAAGTCCTACTTAGTGCTACAACAGTTTAAAAATGTTCTCCTTTATATCAACTACCTCTTACTAGCAATTCTCTTGCTAAATAGAAACTGTGAGGACTTTTCCTATTTGGAAAATTGCTAAACTGGTAATTTTCCATAACTTAAAGCTTACATTAGGAAAATGTACATAAATTTAGATCCACACACTTTTTTGGTGAGGAAACCATTGTTTACTACCAACATCAACTACTATGAAATACCTGTTTCTTTCCTTATTCTTTGCCACTTGGCTCCAAATTCCCATTTTCTCCTTCGTGCCACTCTGCCTGATGAACCTGCCATGCCCAGTACCCAAATTCCTCCTGCAGCTCCTCACTTTCCTGTCCTCAGTTCCAAGCATCCCTGTCCCCCACACTTCCAAGCAGTCCCTTGCCACGAGGGCAGTGTTCCACAAAAGGCACACACAGGTGTAATTCCTTGCACAGCCAGGAATGGAAAACTTGCAGACTCTGGATGGAATTACACCATGCTGGGGTTGGTTCACTTTGCACATTTACTGATGCGAATTTGGGAACAATCTGAAGTCCCCTTGGCTGCAAGATGCACCACTCACACTAAGGTTATGGGGAGCTTGTAAGTAACTATCTGTATCTGTGGCTTCAGGCTGCAGTAAGTGGTGTGTATGTCACCTTATGTGACACCTGGGAGGGGAAAAGTTTAAGGGAATGTAAAAACAATTCCTTAGATGCTGCCAGGAACACCCTTGAGCTCACACCTTTCAGATTTACTTTTAATCCACACATCTTGTGGTATCTTTCTCTTTTTCCTACAAATACAAAAACCAAGGCTGGACTGAGACATGCCTGGAGCTACTACAGGTACAGCTCCACTGCTGTGTTACTGGATCCTGCACATCCAGGACAGTCTATCCTGGCAGGGAGCACAAGCTCCCAGGCTTGAATTTCATTCCAGCACACAGGAATGTGCCTCAAAGGCACAGGAGCTTCCCTGCTTAGAGGGGCACTGAGACCACAACTCCAGTAGCTGTGCCATGCTGGCCTGAAATGCTGGAAGGTGCCTCAAGTACAACCCAATCATGGAATGGTTAAGGTTGGAAAAGACCTCTGAGGTGACTGAGTCCAGCCATCACCTAAGACATCTCTGATCCCTTCCCATTCACACCTTATTTTACCTCCCACACCACTGCTGGCTTCAGATGATAGAGGGAATAAAAGAAAGGCAGAAAACAATTCCAGAAAGGTTTCTGCTCTTTTCAGATGTATAATCAACTCCATGAGCAGTCCCAAGGGAAACTGAACTTCCAGTATGGTTTACAAAGAATATGCTGGGCTGGAAGGGACCCACAAGGATCATCCAGTCCAACCCCTGGCCCTGCACAGGTCCATCTCCAACAGTCACCCCCTGTGTCCCAGAGGATCAGCCAAACCCTCCTGGAGCTCTGGCAGCCTTGTTGCTGTGCCCACTGCCCTGGGGAGCCTGGTCAGTGCCAACCACCCTCTGGGGGAAGAACCTTTTGCTGAGATCCAACCTGAGCCTGCCCTGACACAGCTCCAGCCATTCCCTCGGGTTTAGTGTCAGCACACTGCACTTCAAAACCACTGACCTGTAGGAAAATGCCCACCAAAAAACACATTGAATATTTCCTCTGGTGTAATGTCTGCTTCAAACTCTGTGTAGTAATTGTAGTGCCTGGCCTGGCCAGTGCTGACGTGCTCTTGGTCGCTCCCCAGTTCATCGTATCGCAGTCGCTTCTCAGGGTTGCTCAGAACTGCAAAAGCATTGCCTATTGCTGCAGAGGGAATTAAAACAAGCATTACATTTCCAGAGCTCTGACTTTTATAAGCAGTGCAGAAAAAAAAAAAAACCCAAACAAGCATAGAAAGTCATGCTTGACCAAAGATTGAGTTACTTTCGAAGGAACTGCCTTTGTAAAATAAGTGTTACAGTACTGGAATTACCTTCGATGGAAACTACTTCCTACTGCCACTGATGCCAAGAGAAGTGCTAAAGTACATGGAGAGAGCTGAAATACTCATAAAACTGAGGTCAGGCTACACTTCAGCCAAGAAACTGGGTGAGAATGCAACATTTTCTCAGCTTAAACCAAGCCCTGCTATAGAAGTGCTCCTCCATACACCACACACAGTCAACACAAAGTTAATAACTGGAGAGACTAATTAAAATGCAGAGCAACATCCCAAGTTTTTCCTGCTGGCAGAGGTACTCCTGAAGCTGTGCATCTACTTCACATCCAACCACCCAGGAGTATTTGTTTGGTTCATCTTCCTCTTTGATCTCTGACAGAACAAGTTCATTGTGAACTACAACCCAAACACAAACAAACAAAGTCCTTCAGAAGCTTTTTAACAGACTATGAATGAATCACTGGCTTTCCTCGTGCAGTGCTGCAACACAGCATGGAAAGGCCAAAGGATGTAAGAGTTTAGATGACAACAGTGTCAGTACAGGACTGCAATTTTTCTGAGAAGACCAGACACACCACATGGGATTAAATGTTATATGCTTGCTTAGATATAAATTCATTAAAAAGGAGCAGTTTGTGATTACACAACACTCATTTCCTGCATGGCCAGTGTTAGCTCCAAGCCTTGTTTTGAACCTTTCACAGAATCACAGAATGGTTTGGGTTGGAAGGGACCTGAAAGATCATCTTCCACCCCCTGCCACGGGGCAGGGACATCTTCCACTAGCCCAGGTTGCTCCAAGCCCTGTCCAACCTGGCCTTGGGCAGTTCCAGAGATCCAGGGGCAGCCACAGCTTCTCTGGGCAACCTGTGCCAGGGCCTCCCCACCCTCACAGGGAGCAATTTCTTCCCAATACCCCATCGGACCCGGCTCTCTGTCAGTGTGAACCCATTCCCCCTTGGCCTGTCACCTCGTGCCACCGCAAAATCTCTCACAAGTTCTCGGGATGAGAGCTGGGGTACATTTCCCTTGGTTTCAGATGGAGATGCTGCACTTTGCAGAGGAAAACGCAAACCCTGCCGAGCCGCAGGGGGGTTCTGTGTGGCCGCCCGTGTGTCCGTGGCACCCGCGGCCTCTGCGGGTGCGGCCGCTCGGCCCCTCACGGAGCCCCCCGGGCCCCTCACGGAGCCCCCCGGGCCCCTCACGGAGCCCCCCGGCCCCTCACGGAGCCTCCTCACCTTTGAAGGCCTCGGTGGCCCCGGGCGCGCGGTTCTTGTCGGGGTGGAACTTGAGGGCGAGCCTGCGGTACGCGCGCTTCAGCTCCTCCTCGCCGGCGTCCCGGCCCACGCCCAGGATCTCGTAGTAGTCCCGGCACCGCTTGATCCTGGCGGCCGACACATGGTTAATCCCGGGGCCCGCTCCCCCGGGCCCGCTCCCCGCCGCCCCCCGGCCCCGCTCACCGCCGCACCCCGTCCAGCTGCTCGGCCGTGTAGGTCATGTCTGCCCCGCTCCCCGCCGCCCCCCGGCCCCGCTCACCGCCGCACCCCGTCCAGCTGCTCGGCCGTGTAGGTCATGTCTGCCCGGCCCCCCTCACCGCCCGCCCGCCCGCGCCGCCATCTTGTGCGCGGGGGCTGCTGGGAGCGGCCCCGCCGGGAATGGCGCGGTGACGTCATGGCGGTGGTGACGTCATGGCGGTGGTGACGTCATGGCGGGCGCGGTGACGTCACGCGCGGCTCTGAGGGGAGCGGGGGTGACGTCAGAGCGGCCCCGGGGCGGGGGAGCCGTGAGGGACCGGGCATGGCGAGCGGGACAGCGGTGTGGGGGATGTCAGGGGATCACGGGATCATGGAGTCAGCCGGGCTGGAAAGCACCTCTGGGATCATCCAGTCCAACCCTCAGTCCACCACCACCGTGGTTCCCGGCCCATGGCACTGATGCCACATCCAGTCTAACCTTAAACACCTCCAGGGACGGAAAATCCACCGCTTCCCTGGGCAGCCCATTCCAATGCCTGATTACGCTCTCTGTAAAGAATTTCTTCCTAATATCTAACTTAAACCTCCCCTGGCAGAGCTTGAGACCGAGCCCTCTTGTCTTACTGATAGCTGCCTGGGAAAAGAGACCAACCCCAACCTGGCAAAAAACCTCCTGTCAGGGAGTTGTAGAGAGTGATGAGGTCTCCCCTGAGCCTCCTCTTCTCCAGGCTCAACAACCCCAGC
>JAWWLV010000030.1:1429490-1444104 GCA_035041135.1 Platyrinchus mystaceus
GCCCTGCTGCCCACGCTGGGGGATCAGCCCAGGGCACGGGGGGTTCTGGGCTGGGTCATGTCCAGCCTCTCCCCCACAGCCCATCAGACAGGACAGACATCACTGCCGCCAATGATCCAGGTAAGGTCTCTCCAGTAAAATGTACAAGAGCAGCATTGGCAGCACTTGAAGTTAGGGTTTAAAAGCCCATTCCCACTTGGGTGAGACAACAGCAACCACACAGTGAAAAATTCCAGCTCCCATGATCTGATGGTCAAATATCCTCATGTCCATAAGCATAGGGATGCTCCCTTTTTCTTCAAACACTTCTATATCCTACTGAATGTCAACACAAAAGAACTCAGAGGCTCATAGAGCGATTCCCCTGTGCAGAGTGGTGCAAAGCTCAGCCTGGTTTGTTGGAGCTGCATAGAGCACCTCTGTGAGAGGACACAGTGATGTGATCCAGGTAAAGCCCGAGGTGTCGAGGAGGTTCCTCCAGCCCTCCATTTATGCTGTGATTCATCGAATAAAACCCAGATGGGGGATCTGGAAGATGCATCCACGATCCTCCAAAATCTGAGCAGCATCTGAGCTAAAAAAGTCTGAGCTAAAACTTCACTCCACAACCTTGACCTGCTGCATGGCAGCACCTCTAACTAGGTCAGCCTGAAACAGAGACCGCTGTAAACAAACACCTGCCTTTAAGAGCAGGAAGGGGACAGCACAGAACTTCTCAGTAATTGAAGATATTCCTCATATCGGAGCTACTCTCTGGGGAAGGAAGTCTGAAATAAGTTACATTTCTCAGTTGACAGGTGAATGACAAGCATGTTATTCTGAGCCATTTGAACACAGAAAGCTGTAAAAATAGCACAAGTGAACTGAGATGAACACCGAGTGCTGTCCTTCCAGCGGCAGAGCAACCTGCAAAGCCCTCAGCAAATGTGCCGTAAAAGCATCACCAGGAGCCAGCAGATGCTCAGTAACACCACTGAACCACATTTCTCCACATATTTTTCTCTATAAGCTGGGGAATTTCCATTCTGCCTTTAATTAAACTATCCTTTTTGTTCACATACAAGTGATTTTGAAGTAGTATCTGTAGCTCTACCACATGCTTTCCCCCCTCCCCGAGCCTCCCTTACAACAGATGTTCCCACACAGAATAAATTACATTCCCACAAACCATCAACCACATACCATTACATTTGAACAGCATTTTTCATTGATCCCATTATCAATTTGGGGAGCAAAAAGCAAGTTTCCATTGCAAAGCACACAGCTCCAAATCAAGTTCCAGAGAACAAAAAGCAAAGGGGTCAAGAGGAGAGGTGCGTTTCCAGCACAGAACAACCAGGCAAACAGAGGCAACAGCTTATATTTGGAGGAAAACAAACTGAAGTTGAGAGAAAGGCTGTGCAGCCTCAACACCACAGAGGAAACCGTCAGCTTTCAGCAATATCAGTGTCCTGCTCCTGAAGTTTCTCTGCCACTGGTCTTTGTATTCAAGTCCTCCATATGAAGAGGTGAGTGCAGGAGGCTTTCAGGGCAGCCCCAGCAGGGCCAGGGCTCTCTGGTCCCTCCTCTCTGTACCACACATGTACAGGCTCCAGCCCAGCCCTGTGCACGGCACCCCCACCAGAGAGCTGGCCTGGAACACCTTCTCACACAGGCAGTGCCTTTGGAACATCAAGTTTTTTCCTGCAGGTTTTCCATGTCTTAAATCCCGGGTTCACAGCAAGCAGGAGCACATCAGGCTTTTGTTTAGAGGCTCAAAGGAATCAAAAGACAATCACATACCATGATTTAAGAGTCAAATAAAGATTTTGCTGTTGGTTTAAGCACAGGTCATATTTTTGAGAAACACCAGTTTGCCAATATTTTTTATGGTCCATATTTCCCCATCACTCCTGCCTCCACAGCAGCAGTTACAATCTCTAGGAGCAAGAAGAACACAAAGCTCTATTGAGTAGGGGCTGAATAAAAGCGACATTGAAGCACCACAAAATCAGCCTCTCCGATATCTGGAGATGTTGTGCTGTCTCTCAAGCCAAGTGTGATGAATCAAGCACACAGAAACCCTGCTCTGTCTGAACACAGAGAGGCAAAGAAGTTTATAATGGAGTGTCCCCACCATGGTATAATGAAATTTTGCTTTTTTGCACAGTCATTTTTGAACAGTCATTTTTCTTCTGAATACCCAACTCATGGCAATTCTTCTTTAGAAATCGCCCGACTGGGACTGCCAACCCTCATGAAAGAAGCGTGTGTGCTTCCCTGACTGAGGGTCTTTGGCAGTTTAAGACAATCCAACTGTTGGCTGCCACATCCCATCCTACTGCTGCATTTCTAAAGCTCAACACTTCATTTCAGCATGCCCGTCCAAAGGAGAGCTATTCGCTCTGGCAGGTTGGTTTCTCTGCCAGATTAGCATACAAACTTCCCAGCAAACTATTTGCTGAACATCAGAGCGAAGCAGAGACGTGGCAGAATCTGAGATGACTTCAGAGTGCTGCAGACAGGGCTGTAAATTCACAGCAATGCAACGTTTACTGCACCTAGGGGAAGGCTCTGTCAAACTACTGGAAAACACTCACAACGCTCTTAAAATTTGAAATTTAAGAAGAGCTATGTCAACTAATTGATCGAGTTGTAAATGACATTACAATGAGGTATTCTAAACTGTCAGTAATTATCAGGTGTTCTATAGCATGAGTTCTAAAATTGCATGTACCAGTTGAGATGAATGGCTGCATGACTAAGAAACGTAATTCTGAAAGTACCTGAAAGAACTCATCTTCAATAACTTCTGGGTGATATCTGACAAACACCTTCAAACTGCCTGTCTGTACAGAGGATGAGGTACTGCTGGCCAGTTATTTGACACGTACCCATAACACACTGCATTTTGCAGCCGAGATGAAGATCAGCTCTTTTCAAGCCCACAGAGCACTTGGAAATCATACGTTTCCAAAACTTCTAAATAAAATACTGCACCTCAAGTGAACAAAAATTTCCTTTAAATGAAATGTAAAGTAAATAGTTTCTCCATGTCTTCAACAAAGCAGCTGACATAGTAAGTGGTCAGACTTGATTTAGAAAGAAGAACACTTGTGCTTGAGAGCAAAATAGCAATTGAATTCCTGCTGCATTTGTTCGTTCTTACCATTCAATATCATCAAGTCCCTTTACATAAGCACTACTGGCACAGACATCAAAGGAGACAAAACCATCGCAAATAATGTAATCAGCATAACGAGCAATCTCTTGAAAAAGTTAAAAATACCCTGGGAATGAAGACAGCCCCGAGAACACAGACCGGCTCACAGACACCTTCACAATGCCAGCAGACCAATTCAAAGGCAGTTTTCTGCTGCAGCATCGAGGCTGATGTTCAGAGTCTACAGCCATGGCCCAGAGACGGCTTCAGGGACCCCAAAGGGCAGGACAGAGCCCAAGCAGCTGCTGGCATTTAGATGAATGAGCTTAAATTTCCCCCCAGTGACAAATGCATCAGCGAGCAGTGCGCAGCCCCAGCCGTTCCCAGCACGGAGCTAATGGTGCCAAGTGCAACAGCTGGACAGACTCATCTGGAAGGGGCTCCCATGCACTGATCGGTTTTTGAATCTCCAGTCTCACTGGTATTAATGATGACATCAGCACATGGCAGGATGACTTGATGTGAGCAGCTCCAGTGCCGGCACAGTCTGCAGCAGAGCACTCCAGAGCAGAGGGGGCTTCCCAAACTGGGGGGACCTCGGGGGATGCAAGAGAGCCACCAGGAGCCCACAGCTCATGGGACAGCAGCTGACAGGACCCAGGCAGGGCCAGGAGCAACAGCAGCCAAGCATCTCCACATATCTACCCTTAGGGAGCACTAGTGGTCAGGAACACCATCAACAGGGTGAGAAACGGTGCTGGGAAAGGGGGATAACTCCTGGGTTTCCACTGGGCTCAATACTGAGACCAGTCCTGCTTAAAATCTTTGCCCGTGACCTGGATGAGGGGATCAAGTGCACTCTCAGTCAG
Organism: Platyrinchus mystaceus; assembly: GCA_035041135.1. Taxonomy (NCBI): domain Eukaryota; kingdom Metazoa; phylum Chordata; class Aves; order Passeriformes; family Tyrannidae; genus Platyrinchus; species Platyrinchus mystaceus. The sequence goes on from JAWWLV010000030.1 coordinate 1,433,502, forward strand.
TTTGCAGGTGACACTAACTTGAATGGGAGTGTTGATCTGCTGGAGGGCAGGAAGGCTCTACAGATGGATCTGGACAGGCTGGATCCATGGGCTGAGGCCAGTGGTGTGAGGGACAACAAGGCCAAGTGATTAGTCCTGCCTTTGGGTCACAACCAGCCCCTGCAGCTCCAGGATGGCACAGAGTGCCTGGGAAGTGCCCATTGGGAAAGGCCCTGGGGGTGCTGGGGCTGGGGCTGGACATGAGCCCAGGTGAGCCCAGGGGGACAAGAGGCCAATGGCCCCTGGGCTGTGCCAGCCACGGTGTGACAGCAGGACCAGGGCAGGGACTGTCCCTGTGCTGGCCCTGCTGAGGCCCCTCCAGGGCTGTGTCCAGTTCTGGGCCCCTCACAGCAAGGAAGGCATTTCCCAGTTGCCTTCATCATTGCTAATGCTGATGCTGGTTTCCCCTCATCCCACCTGCAGGGACACCTTCCACTAGCCCAGGTTGCTCCAAGCCCTGTCCAACCTGGCCTTGGACACTTCCAGGGATCTGAGGGCAGCCACAGCTTCTCTGGGCAACCTGTGCCAGGACCTCACCCTCTGTGTAAGATTCTCAAGGGTCTGTGGAAAAAAGGAGGTCAAAGGAAGAAAAACTTGAACAGTGGCGAGATCCCATGGGACCTCAGGGGTCTGCAGAGATGTGTTAAAGCTTGATACTCACCAAAAACCTCCTTGTGGTGCTCCATGTGTGGAGTCCCAGGTCTCTGGGATCTGCAGCTCTGGGTTCACCTAATTGGGAATCACCTGGGACTTTGTGCTTAAGCAAATTCACCAGTCTGGTGGAGGTTAGGTGAGCAATGGCATTTCACTTTTCATGAATGTTACCAGAAAAGCTTTATTTACTAAAAAACAACTTATCAAACTCCCTGGTGCAGATGTTAAAGGTAGAAAGTGTGTTGGCTCTTAGCAGGAGTTGTGAAAACATTGCATGTATTTTGCTGAACACTTCCTTGCCAGCTGCAAGGCACAGCTACCTCTCACACTGCACACGCCAGCAAACATCTCTTATCCATCCTATTAGATTAAATCAGGCTCAATTACGATGTTTCACTGAACTGTGCAGGGGAATGTGTGCAGCAATACCCATTCTGAGTGCTTGGCTAGGTCCTTTTTCCCCTAATGTCACAGTTTACCTTCAGGGTTGATGGATGATGTTGCTCCTGTTAGGAGAGGCAGTATCTCACTGTGCTGCTGCTGCACAGACAAGGTTTTCCCAAGGTCTGCGTTGGTGGAACTGGTGCAGCTTCCAAGCAGGAGTCACAGTGAAGATGGGCAGAGAGAGTGCAGGGTTAGTGCTTCAGTACCTTACTCTGCTGAATGAGGCAGCTGAGACCTCCAGAAATACCAAACAGGGCATCATTTCTGTGATGTGGATGCTGGGGATGGACATCCCCACCCTTCTCATGTGAGTATTGTGCTGAAGGTGGTTAGTGAGTATGGCTGGGGCTGAACCAGCTCAGGCTGCCCTGGGGAACCCAACGAAGGGCTGTCCTTGGGGTGCCTTTGTGTGGTAAGATACACAAGATACCCCCAAAAAAGCCAAGGCAGTGGAAAGAATCCAAAAGGTTTATTCTGAAGTCGAGAATGCTAAAAACTCCCAAAGAGAACCTGCAGCAGCTGCGAAAGTGCTGGGCCTGAGAAAGCCTCCTGTTCCCTTCCAGGCCTCTTATCTTCTCTGTCCTCCCACAAGCCCTCCCCAAAGCAAAGGCCTGTAACTCTGTGAGGGTTTATTTTTCCTCAGACTAGAGAGAGAGACTGCAGCTTTCTCTGGAATGCAGAAGGGAAAGAAACATCCACCTATCTTTGAAAAAAAGGGTTTCTTCTTAGGCAGAAAGTCTCCTTAAGTGAAACATCTAATTAAGCTCTAATGTCCTCAAAGTGAAGTCTTCCGGAAAAAGGGTTTTTACCCCTACAGCCTTGGGGGTGCACTGGTGGTTCCTGGGGCTGTGGTGAGCTGGGGGCTCTGAGTGGATGGGGATGCTGCTCTTCTGGTCTATCATCAGGAAGCTCTGGGAAAGCAGTGGTGGAGATGATGGAAGCTCTCCCAAGCACACTTGTGCTGCCAGACTCCAGGAGCTGAAGTAGCTCAGCATTTTGCTTGGGGCCACTGGGTTTTACACTCAGCTAAACCCCTGTCTACGCAGAGACTTCAAGTGTTTAAGCATGTGGTAAGATAGTGATCTGCCTGCCTGAAGCTCAGGTTTTAATAATAAAGTCTTCAAGACAGCAAATTGTATTTCAGCAGCACCTTTAGTTCAAGGCTCTCCAAATGCTGAACAGTCATGGATTAACGTAGCCTCACAACGACCCTGTGAGGTAGGTGAGTGTGATCATCCCCACCACTGTGGGGACAACGAGGGCACCAGGGGTAAGGGGCTTGGAGTATCATATTGGGATTTGACCTAGAACTTGGCCATTTAAGTCTCCTCAGGTCTTCAGATCAGGCTTTCCTGAGCACACAGGTTTGACTTGACATGGGGCTACGCTGCTTAACGAGCCCGTGATTGCCTGGCACAGACTGTAAAGGCCATTAGCAAAGTAGGTGGTGCCTTGGTGCTTCTTGCTGCTGGATTTATTCAGAGTGTTTGAAGGCATCCCAAAAATAGAGTTAGATATCAACCACTGAGCATGGCAGGCTGTAACTGGGGAAAGCCCTTAGGCCCCAGCTGGGGAAGCTACGTAGGACACTACAGTAAATGTGTTGATCAGAAAGGACATAATAATTTATATATAAAGTCCACCCTCGCTCTTTCCACAAAGGAAAAAAAAAGAAAAAGAACCTAGAAAGTCACTGCTGGTTGTCTCATGTCAGCTTCGTTCTCTGGGCTCTTCATAGCACCTGGCAAAAGAACAAGACATGGTGCCTGTTTGGGCTGCCAGAGGGAGTTCAAAGCAATGTGTCCTCCCAAACTCAATCCCAGCTTTAAAACAACTGAAAATGATGTGAAATCCTCGTGTGGGATGGATGTGAGGGCACTGAAGGGAACGTGCTTCAACCACCTGTGGAGCTGGAGTGGGTGAGCTTGGGCTGGAGGGCGAGACCTTGACTTCTCAAAGGCTGTTGACCTCTTCATTTAATGACAAACCACTCCAGCTTTGTTGGCCGGCCCTAGGCCATGTCACCTGTATACATGAGGTGTATTTGACACCTCGAGTTCAGGCAGCTCAGGTAAACCTGAGATGGGCACCCAAACATTTCACTGGGCTCACTGGAACCAGTTTGGACCTTTATGAGTTTGATGGCAGCTGGTTTTTTGTTATATTTCTGAAGGAATAAGGGAGCTAAGAAATACCTCAAAGGCATGCTCTTATCCAGCCACAGAAATGATCCCCAGCTAACGCCCCAAAAAGCAAGGCTGATACCTTTTCTGATGGTGGGTAACTCATGCTGTTGTTCATATTGATGTTCTTCATGGAGATCAGAGTGATGCTGTTGTCCTTCTGGCTTGTGTCTGCTGAGCAGCTGTCAGGGAGAGAAGGTGGTATTAACTGCTCTGGGGAACGAGAGAGGGAATCAGAGAATCACAGAGTCATTTAGGTTGGGAAAAACCTCCAAGATCATCGAGTCCAACTTTGCCTGATCCCCACCTTGTCAGACAGCCCAGAGCACTGAGTGCCACGTCCAGTCACTCATTGGACACCTCCAAGGACAAAGTTTCTTTGCACACAGCTAGAGACAAACAGGCAAGGCTGAGTCTGGCACACAGCACCAGGGTTGGTTTCCCCTGCCTGTTGAGCTGCTGTCCTGATTCAGACCCATCCTTGGTGCCAAATTCTCAGATCTCTGGGCAAACAAGCTGTGTGTACCCTACAGAAGGCACCACTATCTCCTGTGTCACTACTTGTAGGCAGAGTCAGGGAGCAGTTTGGTTCTGGTCCCCAGTGAATGGATTTCCTGCCAGCTCTGCAGCCTCACCAGAACAGGAACAAAAGAGAGCACTGCTGAGAGCCCTGTCCTAGGCCCTTAAGGTTATTTGTCATACAGAGGGAGCCCTGGATATTGTTCCATCTGATCCTGCTGCTCAAGTATTGTCAGTGTCTCTCTTAAGAGTGAGTTACAAGCCTTAGGAACATGGAATTCCTTTTTCTTCGTAACCTGAGGGATGGGATACACATTTAGTGCCAGTGGAGACTACATGACTTTGGGGATTAGGGTGCCCCAGGGCTCTGTCCTTTGCTCTGGCAGTGGCTTCAGATCACTTGGATCATGATCATTAAGGGTATTTGGGAACCTCTGATGTTTATGTAAATTTGGCACCTAAATATTTAGGGACTTTGCTTTGTGTCCCTTGCCCCTTTTCAAAGCAGGGTTTATTACTTTGGTAGGAAACTATCAGATGGAAAAGTAAGAGCAACATGCTGTGGTCCCTTCCAGCTCTTGTTTCCTGTTTCTCACCTTCAGCCTCTCTTCTGGGGTGGCAGTGATGGACCATGGGGTTCTGACAGACCATTCTCCCCTTGATGCTTCTCCTTCAAAGGTCTCTGAACTGGAGCCCCCTTATCCTACTCTCTGTGGGTTAACAGTAATAATAAGCATCTTGGAAGATACCTGAGACTGCTTTGAGATTCAGAAACTCAAGTTTAGAACTCAAGTCTGTATGTAGGCAAAGAAAGACAAGCAAACTACTTTGGGAAGGTGATGAGTCTTTGCAGATCTCAGGGCAGCTTTGAAAAGAGGCCCCAAAATATTGACCGTCTACCTTTGTCTCTATCAGCTATCAAAGATGTCTCAAAGATGTTTTGAGATGCTTCCTTCCACCTGATATAGCCAAAGCAGATTCTTTTCCTTGCTAAAATTAGCTCTGGAATAAAATAGGCACTTTAAATTGGACATAGACAGCATGAGCAGCCTTACCTCTCTGATACCATGGAGCTTCCTGGTTTCTGTTTGTCTGGAGGGAGAAAAGCTGGAGTTGGTGACATACAGGTGAGGAAACATCACAGCTAAGCCATAGAATAAGTCAGCTCTATTCTGAATTATGTTGTACAGGGATATAAATGAAATCTGAATGAGATAAGAGACACCATGGGGGAAACTTGAGAGTTGATTAGGGAAAATCTTTCAGTTAATGGGACGTACAGGCAGGACCCGATGGCCTTGCTGTCTGTTCAGTCACTTTGGACTTTAGGAAGGTATCTGTCTTACTGTAGAGCAGCCTTGCCCTCTGGTGGGCACTGCTTAGTGGAAACTGGGATTCTTAGGGAAAAGGAGTGTCAAACTCCATGACTTTTGCTGGAAGAGCTGCCACATCTGGGAATCTGCACACTGAGCTGCAGCAAACTTGAGACTTGTCCTTGTGCAGATGGGGCTGGGCTGGGGCTCTAGACGGGAGGTCACACTGCGTTCCTGACTGCTGAATCTGTGTTCCAGTTTGGTTTCAAAACCTTTTCAAATGCATCTTTTAGGAATTGCCAAATCCAACATGGAAACTGGTGACCTGTGGATTAGGGAAAGACAGACCCCCTTGGGCAAATACCTTCCTCCTTGGAGCGGTTACACTTGAACCTCAGGCTGACCACACTGACCAGGATGATCACCACCACAACCAGGATAACGATGAAGCTGATGACACCTGGGCATGGAGCAAAAACTGTCTAAGATTGATAGAACAACATCCTGGATCCTGGGGTAGCAGAGAGACATTGACTGTCATCAAAACTTGGGTAGGAAATCAATATTTTCATTAACGTGAGCATGGCAGAGAAGTGAATAGTCACTAGAGTGAATGACTATCCTCTTGTGTTTTAACTTCAAAGGGCTGCTGCTGAATACTTAATTGATGAATACTTGATTGATAAGGCAGTGCCAGGAGGGCAGAAGTCAGCTGATTACAGTGGGGATTGATAGGAGTCAGTATGTTCCTACTACAGTTGGGAAATCTTATCCTAAAGGTGTGTAAAGTGAGATAAAAAGCAAAGTACCAGGGAGAAACAAGCTAAAGGCTGTGGGTGATGTCATCTGTCTCATAAACTCTGGCCAAGTGCAGATTGGATTCTGACACCAGGCCTCAATAAATCAAACCATTCTTTGCATGGGAATCTTGTCCTGCTAAGACTGGTCCCGGACTTAGTATCATGGAATGGTTTGGGTTGGAAGGGACCTTAAAGATCATCCAGCCCCATCCCTGCCATGGGCAGGGACACCTTCCACTAGCCCAGGTTGCTCCAAGCCCTGTCCAACCTGGCCTTGGACACTTCCAGGGACCCAGGGGCAGCTACAGCTTCTCTGGGCAACCTGTGCCAGGGCCTCATGAAGCTGAGTGTCCAAAGCAATGTGTCCTGGCAAAACAGACCCCCCTCCTCCCCCCAGGCTTTACAAGAACTTACCGAAAGCTGCCACTGTCAGTGGTGATTCATGGTCTGTTGGGGTGGGCTCAGAGGAGTTCAGTGTGGGGGTGACAGGCTCTGAGGTGCCTACAGAGGAAAAAAAGGCAGCTTTACGTAAAAGACTTTCTTCCAAGGTTGGGAAGAGGATTCCCAGCAATCCTAGAGGATTAATTCACACTTGTACTTTATTGAACAGACTGAGGTTGGATTCTGGCCAGGCCCATCAATACTAACAGCAAAGTGACCAAGACCTGTGTGAAACCATTGTCTTAGTGAGGCCCCTTTTATGGACAAGCTGAGAACACTATAGGGTCCTGCTGAGACCCCAGGGAGGAAGCTGAGCATGGCAGGTGAAGATCTGCCCTGGCAGTCTGATTGAGGGTGGAGTTTGTCTTTTCTCCCTCCTTTTCCAACCTTTTCCTGTAATGGCACCTTTCCTGCTGTGACCACACCTGCTGTTCCCAGGGTGCCCCAAAATGCTGCTTTTGCAGAGCTTTACAGACATTTCAAGGGCTAGATGGGATGGCCAGCACCCCTCAGGGACTTGTGGGCTGTTCTCCTGCTGCCTTGAGGACAGAGGTGCGATGGCTGTTGGCTGAGTAAAGGGCTGTAAAATCCATAGCAGGGATCACCTCTCTGGGAGGAGGAAACACCTTGAGTCACTGGTGTCGTGGTTCTCTCCCTTCTCATGGGCTCTTGATCTGCAGAGAGAAACACAGAATGTGAGTCTTATTCTTGAGTGTCATCTAATAACCAAAGGAGCGCTTGTCTGAGCAAGGACTCCAGCTCTGAGTGGGATAAACTGTCTTGTATGAAGCTGTTTGGTTTGTGACAGCTGCTCCAGTGCCTGTACAAGGGAATTTAAAGCCAGTCCTTGTGTTTCACTTGTACAGAGAAAAAACATCCTTTGCTGCCTCCAGGCTGAGTGTTGAATGGCCTGAGCGTCTGCATCAACCTCAATGAACAGTTGCAGGCCCCGTCAGGAGACTAGAAATGATACTTTGGAGTTTCTGAAGATCATCTGGAGGTCAAGTAGGATCTTCTTCCCTCCTTCCCCATCCCCACCTTCCCAGCAGCAGCATTGGCCAAAAGTGTGTGGTGCCTGGGGGTGTGTGCACAGCTCCTGGCACTGCCCTGGGGTTCCTGTCACACACAGAACGCCTTTGCTTTGGAATCTGATTTTGCCAAAAGTCAGAAGAAAAAGGGGAAAAGGCATGAAATAGCAAATCTAAGTGGGTCAGAAGCCATGTGGAGCACAACAGTCTGGAGAAACAGGGACTCCTGCTGGACAATTTTTTCACAGGTCATCAAATTCTTTGTTTTATTCTGAAATTGTTCTTCTAGCCATGGGCAGAAGTTGCAGTTTGCTGAGCCTGGCACAGACACCCCATCCCTGGGAGATGTTGGGTCTCACACAACAGGAGATCTGGCTTTTGGAAGCATCAGCAGCCATACAGCAAAGATGTGTGGAGCTCCTCAGCAATAAATCAGGGCTGTAATGAGGAGCAAGCTGCTCTGAGGCAAAGGGCTCCCGCCTTAGGAGGGCACAGCCATCTGGGTGGGCATCTGGGTGGGCATAGCTGACCATGGGTTTCTAATCTTGCTTGTGTTAGAGATCTGAGAGGCACTTGGAGAGGCAGAGCAGGTTCTGTCTTGACCATTGCAGATTTTTGAGGCTGAATCATTAATGGGAAGTCAGTTCAGTTGTCAGATTCCAGTCTTCCCAGTCTCTGGGATTCTGCCCTTATTCTGAGAAAACTTTTACTAAATTCTTTAATTTGTGCTGACAGGTTGTGTTAAACTGTCAAAAGCAAAATTATATTTATTTAAAAGGATGATAAAAGGGCTCCCTTTTCCTGCACGTAGATCCATCGTTCAGCTGCTCAAGTTCATCCCAGCAGACCATTTGATCCTGTGTTTTATCACTGCTTGTAAGGATAGCAGATGTGATTCTGGGTGCAAATGGTGGCTCAACCCCAAAAGATTAGTGCTCAGATAACCTGTGCCATGAGAGCCAAGCAAGCTGATTGCCATGACCTTATCTAAGTTATTGTTACTCTCTAAAAGGACAAAGTACCTTGAGGTGGTGGTGAAGTAGCTGCTGTGCTTCTGTTTCCATTAGAGTTATCATCTAGATAAAGAAAACATGGAAAAGGAGAATTAACTCTTGAAGCTGCTACTAATTCTGCTATGGGGAGCTGTTGGGTGTCCAGGGGGTAAAAACCTTTGCTTGCATGAGACTTTTTCTCCAAACAAACATCAAGATGCCCACCTAGCAAGGGGAGCAGCCAGTTCAGAGCGTACCTGAGAGGCGAGCTCAGACAGGTCTGGGAGGCTGGAGCTCCTCTGGGAAGCTTTATTTGATAAAGCATGACCTGGCTTTTCTGATACAGGCTTGTCCTGGCTGTATCCAGCCATGTGCTTTTAGGGAGCTGGATCGAGCTGCTCTTTCAGCAAAGACTCCAAGAAATTCAATATTTGCTGAATTATTGAATAATCAGCATGGTGTGGACTTAGCCCAGTGTCTCTGATGCCCCCAGTCTTTCTTGGATGAGGAGGGAGGCACAAACAGGTCCCACAGGAGCCAAAGGTTGAGTTTTCCATCCTTACCTTGCACAGTCGAGGCTGGCAGTGTGGTTGGAGTGTTGGAGGTGCTGGAGGGTTTGGCTGTAGTAGTTTGGCCCACAGAGGTGACACTGGGGCCGGTGGGTGTTGTTGGTTTTAGTGCCGGCTCTGCAGGGGAAGGGAAGTGTTACCTCAAAGAGCCCCGCTCAGCAGCAGCTTGGAGGAGGGCACAGCTATCACAGAGAGCCCTCAGGCTCCTTGGTTAGGAATAATCTGCTAGGGAAAGCACAGGCATGGAAACAGCTTTCATCCTGCTCAGAGTCAAGGAGCTCTTGTACTTTGGGATTAACTTCTGCTTTTTTTTGGGGGGGGGGTGCTGAACTTGCAGAGCTCAGCAAACACATGGGGAAAGTCACGTTTTTTGTCGCTGCTTTTTTGCCTGCTTTGAGAAACGAAGGTATTTTTGTCACTGGACACTCGAACTGCCTGGAGCTGCCTGGCACCCACGTGGTCATTTGCATGTTATCTCAAATGCCAACTTTTATGTTTCATTTCACCCAGAGTTTCCAAGAACAAATAATTCCACTTTTGAAGTGGTCTGGAGGCCCCATCATCTGCCCCAACCTGCTATTCCAAGCTGCACAGCAAGAGCATGGTCTAGAGCAAGATGTGGGGGGAAAACCTTTCAATAATCCCTCTGCAAGGACCACCAGCTGGGAATTTATAGGCAAGTTCCTTTGTCTAGACTTCTCTTGGCTTTTCAATAAAATGAGAAAAGGGTGAAAATTGTTTTAAGGTTAGTGTGTGCGTGTTTTTTTCCTTTTATCCAAATGCTTCACCAAAATATTAGAATTTAGGATTAAGTTTCTTCTAAGTTTCTTTTTTTTTCTTTTTCTGCAATGCTTGGAAGCATAACCAGATATTTTTAGACCTTTTTCCTTGGGTATTTTTGGGGTCCCTTTGGAGGAGTAACTATGCTTGGATTTTTTTTTTTTCCCCAAACATCTCAGGAAGAGATCTGTCTCCTAAGATCCAAGTGGACTAACATATGTGGATCTGGAGTTGCAGAGATAATTCCTTGTGTAATTGGTTTTGTGTACATGGCATAGAAACACAGAAAGGTGGGTTGGAAGAGATCTTAAAGGTCAGCCAGGCCGGACAGGCCTTGGAGCAACCTGGGCTAGTGGAAGGTGTCCCTGCCCATGGCAGGGGGTGGAATGAGATGGGCTTCAAGGTCCTTTCCAACCCAAACCATTCTATGATTCTACTCTACAACCATCTCATTCTCCCTATTCAGTTTAATTATTTTTTTTCCCTGTTCTTGCTCACACCTGTGCCTTGATCCCTCTGGGGTGAGTTGGCTGGATCAGAAGCCCTTACACCACAAAATTTTCTTCCTCCCACCACTGTCCTCGTCTAACCAGCCACTGCACAGGCTCATTTCCTGCTGGATGGCTGAGCTGGGCTGAGGGTCAGATCAGTTACAAACTGGGATGTCCTGAGTTGCTCTGCTCACAGAGTCACAGCATGTGCTGAGCTGGAAGGGACCCACGAGGGTCATCCAGTCCAACCCCTGGTCCTGCACAGGCCCATCTCCAACAGTCACCCCCTGTGCCCCAGAGGATCATCCAAACCCTCCTGGAGCTCTGGCAGCCTTGGGGCTGTGCCCACT
>JAWWLV010000030.1:1451812-1471194 GCA_035041135.1 Platyrinchus mystaceus
ACACTTCCAGGGATCCAGGGGCAGCCACAGCTTCTCTGGGCAACCTGTGCCAGGACCTCCCCACCCTCACAGGGAAGAATTCCCTCCCAATATCCCATCTAACCCTGCCCTCTGGCAGTTTGAAGCCATTCCCCCTTGTCCATCTCCTCCAAGGACACCTGTTGTTGACTCACCTATTGTAAATGGGACATAATTGCTGGAAGCTGCTCCGGTGAGATTTGCAGAGTCATCGGAGGGGGTTCATGTTACTCGAAGGGAGCAGTTTGTTGTGTGAACAAACATTTCTCTGAACCACTTCCTGCTTTCTCTTCCTTGTTCACCACCATGATGGGGTTGGGCTGGTCCCTCCTCTGGCCAAGGAATTGGCTTTAGGGTGCACTGGATGGCCTGGTTTAAGGATGTATCTGGAATCTGGATGCCTGTCCTTTAGCTGCACCCCATCTTGATTATATCCAAAATATATCTCAATATACATGTCTGGGTTGGATACACCATGTTTCTCATGGCATTATCCACCCACAGGCTGTGACACAGATAAGGAGAGCAGTGGATGGAACAACAGTGGGAAAATCCTGCTGAGTTTTCAACAGCTTTGAGGAGGAATTTTTCAGTGGAAATCTTTTGTCTGGAAAATGCCTGCCATTGTGATGGAAACAGTCCATAGGGAGAGGTTTGTTTGGACAAATATTCTGCTAAATGTTTCTGGGGGGAGGAAAAACAAATTGGAAATGTTCCAATCCTTCCCACTTCAGCTATTTCAAAATAACAGTATCTGAACCTCCCTTTAGAAATAATCATGAGAGCTTAGAAGTTTAATTTAGGAAATGATAAATTAATAAATTACTGAACTTGCATAAAGTAAAAGCAAGAAAGGCCTGTGTGGATAAAGGCAGTGCCCAGCCAAAGCTAATTGTGTCTCTCCTCAAGGTGACCTCCATCTCCCCAGGTGGAGGGAGACCTCTCAGCTCTTCTGTCTTGTTCCAGAGCCCCTAACTGCCTTTTCCAGGTGCCTGTGTGCCCAGGAACCAGCAGCACCACAGACCCCGACTGCCCCTCGCTAAGCTGCTGCCTTGCCTTGTGCTGAAGCTTCCCCCAGGTACTGCACCACCTTGGGCACTTGATGAAAACCACTAATTAAATAAAAAAAGCCTTTTCAGAGGTGTTGGATCAGCACAGAAAAGTGAGGCACGACACACAGTGGGGGGTGGGTTTGAGGGAGGCTGGAGAGGTGACGATGCACCAGCAGTGCCCTGACCAGCGACAGGACGGTCCCTCCCCCTGATTTTGGGCAGCCTTTGAGAGGACCAAGTGATGCCTTCAGGACTGAAGGATGGAGGGTGACATCCCATCCACCTGATGCTGCAGCAGTCAGGTCTACCTGGCAGGTGGCTCTCTGGGCAGTGCTCCTGGGAATCCTGCTTCGTGCAGGGGCTGGATCTTGGCATGGGGCAGCCAAGCCAGAGAAGGGGTCTGACACCTTCCTGCCCTCCCTGTCCCACAAAAACCCTGCCAAGTGGTTTTAAGAGGAAAAGGAGCATTCTAGGTGGGCATTAGGGAAGGCCACAGTATGGCCAAGGGGCCTCAAAGCCTCTGGATCTGATCCTTGAGGCTGATCCCAGGCACACATCCCCCACTGAAGCCAGTGTTGCCCTCTAATGAAGAGACACATTTTCTTACTTCTTGGAACTACACCGACGAACTGAATTGGTTTCTATATTCTATGGAATTGGAAGATCTTTAAGGCCCCCTCCAACAGAAACCATTCCATGATTCTCTGCCTTTTAAAAATCCCATTATTACCAGCACAGTGGCTGTAACCTGAGGCAACTTCTATGGTTTAATGGCAAAACCTTTGAATTGGAGACACATTATTTCATATTCCTTTGAATGTATTCCAGCTTCCAGCTACTACAGCTGTCAGCAGTGCAAGAGGTGCCTGATGATGCAGGAAAAAACAACCTGTCACCCTTTGGAGCAGGAAACTGGCTCCTTCATCCCACACCTCAACTCACACGGGAAAGAGAAATTAGAGCAGAATTACCCTAAAAGAGCAGAGTTATTATAGCATGTTCTTGCACATGGGGTTTGTATTTATATCAATGAGAGAAAAAAATGGAAAATAGTCAAGGAAAAAGTATTTTTGAGGAAAATAATGTCCCATACCTTTAAATGTTCCACCTTTACTCTTATTTGACAAAAGCCACTTACTAAAGATGCCTCAGCTCAAATACTCCTTTGGTTAACCAGGAAACAAGTTCTTATATTCCAGCACCACCAAGCAAACCCTGCAAACCTGGCATGGCTGCATTTTTCCCAACAACCTGTCTCCTTCCACCCTGGAACCGAGTGGCTGAGCTTTCCAATGGCAGCTCCAAAGCTCTGGCTGGTTCCCCCTGGGAAGCCAAGCTCCCCAAATCCCCCCATCCAGCACCACCTCCCACTCCCGGGAGTGTGGAGCAGCTCACCTGGGAGCAGCAGCAGGAAGAGCCAGAGGAGCAGCTGGATGGACGGGAGCAGCATCTCGGCGGTGCCTGCGGCTCTGGAGCCCCGCGGAGGCTCTGGCCATGCCGGGAAGGAGCACAGGGTGAGGACTTGCCTGCCTGGGCTGACTCTCACAGAGCTTCCTGTCAAAGAATAGAAGGAAATGGGCTGAATCCACAGGGGAACTGTGTTTTTCAGCCCATTATGGTCGGGGAGGATGTGAGACATCGCTCAGGCGGCAAAGGAAACCTCGCCGTGGCTTTGGTGGGGGATTCGGCTGCTCTGCTGGGGGACAGCGGAGTCCCGGCCCTGCTTTGGGCCTCAGGAGCTTTCTTATGGTGCTTGGGTTTTTGGGGAGATGCTTTATTTGTGGTAGGATGTGTCCCCCAGCTCCAACCCACCCCACAGCAGCTGTGAGGGCTGTAGGCTGTGTGGGATAAGAGCTGCAGGAGGAGCTGCTGCTCCCCCCCACCTGAGAGGGGATTTCTTAGTACCTCCATGAGGGATTTGGGAATAATTGCTCCTTGTGGGGCCAGGGTAACTCAGCAGCTGGATCTGCCCTGTACCCTGTGCCTCCCTGTGCAGCTCCAGCCTGTCTGGCACCGGGATGTGCCACCTTTGGGATGCAGTTCTCCAGGTAGCAGCGGCATCCTTTCCCACAGGATGCACAGCACATGGCAGGCTGTGACTTACCCCTTCCCCACCTCCTTGAGAAGGGGAGGAACTGGAACATCGGGCCAGTTCTGGCCCCCATCCAGCCTGAGGGGTTCAGACCGTTTCTTGGCCCCAGCCTTGTGATGTGGTGGTCTATGCAGGTCCTGCCTGTCCATCCCTCCCCTGCTGCCATAGTTTGAACTCCAGAGGGAACAATTTGATTTGAATGGGTGTTTGGGGGAGGAGAAGGGTTGTAGTGTCCCCACATGGGAAAGGTTGACTGTCTTGGAGGGTCCATATGGGTGTTCATTACGCAAACCAAAGGAATGTGTCTCCTGCTCTGGGGACTGGTCCAACCCCCTCCCACAGCCCCCCAAAAGCCACAGAGTTTCATCTGAGGGCAACAGAGCTGCTCCTTCACAGCACTGAGCACATCAAGGGGCGACTTCTGCTGCTGGCAAAGTCCTCTCTTCCCACAGCTGGGAGATGGTGGCAGGACTGGAAGGAGAGATCCCCTGTGCACTGGGCAGCTCCTCATGTTTCTGGAGGTCTTCAAACCCCTCCAGCCCCCCAGGCAAACCACCAGCCCCCTGGCAGTGGCCTCTACAGCAGCCTTTGCTGGGACAAAACCCCTGCCAGCAGCTCCCCCCATTACTCTGTCCCTTGCACAGATGTGACGCTCAGAGATTATGCTGTAGATTAAGGTTTTACTGAATCCTGAAATGAGTGCAAATTCCCAGAAGCTCTCACATGCAGTTAAATCTCTGCTGGATGCTCGGCTGGATGGTGGAAAAGGCATTTCCCACCCCATCCTCCCCACGTGCAGGAAGGACAGAGCCCAAATATTCACCCCAGCTTGCCTGTTGAGAGCCTGAAGGTAAGAGCAGCAGTGTTTTGGGAAGGGAGGATGGGGAGACATGCTTTGTTTTGCCTAAAACTCCAGGGGATCCATGTTTTCCGCTTGGAGATGTGCTCAGGGTCATTCCCAGTGGCAAAGGGTTTGACACACGGCATCCCTGGGCCAGGGGGATGGTGCCCACCTGAGTGCAGGGGTGATGTACCAGCCTGGAGGGCATCCCTGGAGGGTAACCATGGAGGGCATCCCTGGAGGATATCCTTGGAGGGTATTCCTGAAGGACATCCCTAGAGGGTATCCTTGGAGGGTATTCCTGAAGGACATCCCTAGAGGGTATCCTTGGAGGGTATTCCTGAAGGACATCCCTAGAGGGTATCCTTGGAGGGTATTCCTGGAGGACATCCCTAGAGGGTATCCTTGGAGGGTATTCCTGGAGGACATCCCTAGAGGGTAACCCTGCCAGCCTTGTGGCACAGCTGCTGCGCAAGGGGACAGATGTGCCAGCCCTGCCCTGGCACTGGTCACAGAATCACAGAATCACAGAATCATTGGAGAAAACCTCCAGCATCATCAAGTCCAACCTTGATGGTCCAAAGGGTGCAGAGCTTCCCCAGGGACTCCCACCTCTGGCCACAGCCGTGCTGTGAGTGCTCCTCCCGCAGCAGTGGGACAGAGGAAATCAGCCCTGGGGCTGCTCCCTCCCTTGGACGAGGGTCCTTCCAGCCAGGATCCCTGTGTGGATTCACTGTCCCGGGCTGTGCAGAGTTCACCTGCAGAGGGGGCTTTTTTACCCCTATTTCTTCCCCACATGACATTTTCAGGCCGAGCCGGTGGTTTCAGGGAGGTTTCCTGTCTTTGCTGCAGCTGAA
Source organism: Platyrinchus mystaceus (assembly GCA_035041135.1). Taxonomy (NCBI): domain Eukaryota; kingdom Metazoa; phylum Chordata; class Aves; order Passeriformes; family Tyrannidae; genus Platyrinchus; species Platyrinchus mystaceus. Next base: position 1,456,673 of record JAWWLV010000030.1, read on the forward strand.
GGGGGGGTGGGCACTTGTCCCCAAACAAAGGGCCCTTGTCCTGCGCTGGGTGAGAGGAGGGTCCGGGAGTGAGGAGGGGGCGGCAGCGCTGATGTGGCACCGGGCTGGGAATGGGAGCAGCTCCTGCCCCGGGGTGAGCAGGCTCTTCCTCGTGTGCCCCGGGCATCCCGGGGGGGGTGTGGGGCCGAGGAGTGACGTGGCAGCTTCCGAGGTGAGTGTGGCTGCACCTACCCCGGAGATCATCCCGGAGCTGTTCCTGCTGCTCCTGCCGTCCTCTTCCCAGCCCCGCCGCTGGAGACGATGATTCCCAGGCAGCAGGAAAGCCGAGGTACCCCTGAGGGGCTGGGAGGGCTCTCCGTCCCTCCTCTCCCCCCACTGCCCCTGCTCCCACCCGTGATGGCTCTCACGGAATTTTGCCACCGTGGCGAGGGACGACTGATGGGGTTGGGTGTCCCAGGGTGGTCCCCGTGGGACCGTTTGGTCCTGGATTAGCGCCGTGGGTCTGGGAGTGAAGAGGGGAGGGTGAAGGGGTGTAGTGGGGTGGAAAAGCCCCACGCCAGAGGTGTCCAGGTGACGGGGACAGAGGGCATTTCCTCCCTGGCTGAACGTGCCCAGGGAAGCGTCCTACAACCCCAGAGACAGCCACCAAAATTGATCCTGTCCCATGAGCCCGAGGGAGGGAGCACTTATGGGATCATCCACTTCCCTGGCAGCTGCAAGTGCAGGCAGGAGCTGCGGTCTCGAGGGCAGGAGATAAGGACAGGAACAGTCTCTGCTCAGTGGTCACCCTGTTCCACCTCGGGCTTCCCTGTGCCAGGTCAGCCCACTGAGCCATGAACAGCTCCATGCCTGGCAGCCAGCTGAGACACCCCGAGCCCCAGGACGCGGCCGCCATCACTGCCGTGTCCGTCGCCAGGATGGTGACGAAGAAGGCGGACGCGCTGCCCATGATCTCGGTCATCGTGGTCATCTTCGTGCTCCTGGCCGTGCTCATCATCCTCGTGGTGCACTACGGCCCCCAGCTCCGCACCGTGCAGATCACCCTGTACCACGAGCCCCTGCCACAGGACCTGGACAACAGCGTGCACCTCATGCACTGGAAGCAGCTGGACGCCCAGAGGAAGTGGGATGTGCCTGGCATGGATCTGGCTGGAGTGAGCTGCCAGTGCTCCTGCAAGCACCACCTTCCCGGCGGGAGTGCTGAGCCCAACGTCATCGAGGTCACCTACCTGTGACACGGCCCTGGGACACCTGAGACTGTGTCCCACTGGAAAAGTAGAGACTGGATGTCATTGTATCCCCAGACTCACCAGTTCCCAGGCACAGGCTGTACCTCCCTAGGTCTGTGTCTGGCCCCAGGGAGGCTCAGCCAGGAAGTTCAGTGTCACTGCAGTGACCCATCACTGCCTGGGAGTGGCCAGGAGAGCTGTCTTGGTCCTTGCTCCAGCTGGGGAGCTCTGGGGCTCTGCTCAGCCTCTTGGCAGGAGCTGGAAGTTACATCATCTGGAATAGTTTTCCTGATGAAAGATGTTTCCACATTCACAGCGTCCTCATTGCACCATTTGTATGGCACAGAGAAGCCTCCAGCCCGTCTTTTCCTCTGTGCCACAGCCCTTTTTCCTCTGTCAGAGGGCTGAAACACCATCCTTCCCCCTGGCAGCCCTGACAGTGGGCTCAGCCCCTTGGACAAACAGCCAGCGGAGAGGAGAAGAGGCAGCTCCTCAACCCATGGTGGCAGAACCGGTGACAGGGGACAATGTGTCCTTTCCCCAGTGGAGGTGTGTGAGAGAAGAGTGGTGACACAGCAGAGGCAAGAGAGGTGATAATGGCACATCACAGCTGGCTGAACATCTGCAGGTGTTGGCACTGGAGAAGGGCAGAGACTGCAGCATCTCTGTGCACAGGGATGGGGAGACCCGAGGTCACCCTCACTGTGGTCATCCTCACTGTCCCCAGGGTGTCACATCAACATCCTCCTCCCCATGGCTGACTGTGCCAACCCCACCATCACTCCCTCCTTGGCTGGCACGTGCCTGGCTGCTTCCAACCACCCGAGTCCCCATGCCCTGAGCAGAGCTGCCCTTGGCCCAGGGACAGCAGCCAAAGAGGTGCCTCCAGCAGCAGAAGGACCCAAGGACCCCCCCACCCTGCCCAGGGCTCAACAGGTACCACAGTCTGATACCACTGAGGGCCTTCAGGGCTCAGGAGGTTTCACCTCTCTGTCTGGTCCCTCTGTGCCACCTCACTGGGCATCTCTTTGGCCTCAGTTTCTCCTCACTTGATGGCAGCTGGACATCAAGGCCTGTCTTCAGTGCAGGGCTCAGCAGACACTCCCTGGGGAGGCAGCACAGCCCCTGGGATCACCCACAAGGATTTGTGCTGCTGAACAGTCTCAGAAGTAAAAACATGGTTCTCACCTCTCCCCCTCCCACAAAAGCCAGGTTCATGTCCACTCTTCACTGCATCCCCAGCACAGATCCCTCTGTGCACAGGTGAACAAGAAATGGGGCTTTACCTGGTCCTTCAGGCACTGGGAGTATTTCTGACATGGCAGATGCTCCAGCATCCCTCCTCTCACTTATTTCCAGCTCTTTTCTCACTTACTTTAAAGCTGGGTAGTGATTGGACTTGCTGGAAACTTTTTGTCTCAACAATAAACATAATTTATACTACCTTTGAGGGGGGTATTTTCTGTTTTGATTTTTTTTTCCTTTTTGTTTTCCAGAGCTGATGGTGCATTATCAGCTTTCCTACTCCTGAGGTACAGGAGATAAGAGCTGTCATTTCCATTGAAAATCGGAGTCCCACCCCCCTTCACATGTCAACACAGGGCTTAGTTTGTAAGGTTTACATCCCTAATTAGCACCCTTGAAGGGTTAATCACCTTCCAAGGATTTCTCCTAATTAAGACATTCTCCCCTGTGAGGGTGGGGAGGCCCTGGCACAGGTTGCCCAGAGAAGCTGTGGCTGCCCCCGGATCCCTGGAAGTGTCCAAGGCCAGGTTGGACGGGGCTTGGAGCAACCTGGGCTAGTGGAAGGTGTCCCTGCCCACGGCAGGGGGTGGCACTGGATGGGCTTTAAGGTCCCTTCCACCCCAACTGTTCCATAACCTCTTCAAATAACATCTGTAGGTTGTGGTCACCCACACAAAGGGTCTGAGAGCTGAAGAACCCACCTACAACCAGGATCTGCACTGTGGCCCCCAGACAGGCTGCACCCACCTCTCAGGGACACTTGCAGGTGTCACCCACCCAGGGTGAAGCAGGGGAGTTGTCACCCAGTTTTTGTGGTTGTGCCATTTGGGATCAGGAGCAGCTGGAATCAAGACAAAACCTTTAATCAGAAAAACGGGAGCTTTCATGGCAGCTCCCACTGAAGGACAAGCACAGCAGGGAACCAGTGTGTTTAGAAAGAAAAGATTAAAACAGTCTAAATATTAATAAAGAGAGAGATAAAATGGGTAATTATTGCTGGCACTCATTGATTTGCAGCCGCTGGGGACTCGTAAAGGTCTGATTTATGTCACATTGTGCCATGGCCCAGATCCATCACTTAGGGGAACTCAGTGCTGTGCTTGTTGTTCAGGTATTTCAGGCTGTCAAACTAAAAGCAAATAAAACTGGTGGTGCTGATGGGGCTCCAGTGGCCTCACATTTGTCCTGTGCTCTGATCCTTCCACCCTAGCAGCTGCCAGCAGCCTCTTCTACACGAACATCTCTGGAAAGATGTAGCACTAAAGTTCCAGCCCTCAAAATTTCTTCCATGTATTTCATTTGCAAATAGATATTTAGATATAATCTTCTGGAATACAGGAAAGAAATTACTGTAAGGCTTAGAATAGCAAATTAAATCATACAAGCAAGTGACAATATGCTGCCAGATTTCTCCTCCAGAAGGACATCAAGGGTTAGATCTCAACTCTGCTACTCATTGCTTTCTCCTGCACAATAAAACATCATTTTTACAGATTCTCCTTGTTTCTCTTTGTCCGGCTCTCAGCTCATAGAATTTGCTCTTTCCAGCACAGGGCTTTATAAAATACATCAGGGTCTGTGAGCAGCAGAGCTGTGCAAGACATTACCATAACATTATTCCTCTCTATTCAAACACCCAGCCTGTCCCAATTTACTTCACTTAAAACTTTCTTTCCCTCCTTAATAATAATCCTTTTATGAACACAGAGCAACAATAACTCCCCTTATCATCCCCTCTGCACAGGGCATCTCCTGGAGCACCCCAAGCAGCAGCTGCAGAGGCTTTGCTTTGCTCAAAGCCAGGTTTGTGCCTTGGAAAGCTTTTGGGAGCTGCTGCACCATTATTAACTCTGCCCTGATCGGGGACTGCCTGCACCCCCTTTTATTTTCCTTCTAATTAGGGTGTTGCACCTTCATAACCTGATGGCTCCCCGGAGGGTTTAGTGGGGGTCACAGCGGGAGGGGGGTGTCGGAGGTGACTCTGCTCATGATGCCGCAGGGTTGCTTAAAATTGTGCAAAGTTGAGGGCAGCACCAAAAAATTGTGCAAAACCGAGGGAGGCACCCAGAGCATCCGCAGAGGCTGGAGGGGAGGGAGCTGCAGCATCGCTCGGTGCCCTCCCGGAGGGAGCCGGCCGAGCCCCCCGGGCCCGGGTGGTCGCTGCCCCTCTGTTGGGGGGCTCAGCACCCGCTGCCCCTCTGTTGGGGGGCTCAGCACCCGCTGCCCCTCGGGCTGTGCCGGGCCCGGCCGGGCGGCGCGGGGAGCCCAGCGCGGAGCAGCAGTGGGCTCCAGTGGCGGAGGAAGCCAACTGCACACGGCAGGAATCGCCAGCCCTGGGGGGATGACGCGTCTGGTTTGGGGCTCCCTGGTGTGAAAGAGGCAAAGCTGGAGGGGCCTGTGAGGAAATACAGAGAAGCTTTCACCGTGAGGAAGGGTGAGCAGCTCAGCCCAAAAGGCACCTGGCTGAGGGAGGCTGGACCAGGTGGCATGTGGAGGTCACCGTCAGCCAGTGTCACCTTCTGATTTCACGGACAGGATGAGCACAGGGAGAGCCAGCCCCCCCTGAGAGAAGGTCCCTCCATCTCCTGCGGGTCTGGGTATTTACTGTTTGGTGTGAGGGGGAATCATCTCCTTCGTGTGGAGAAAGGACCCTGCCAGATTTGAGGATGGGGAAGGTTCTGGGCCACCTTGTGCAGCTGTACCTGTACCCAGCTCCTCACACACCTATTGCAGAGAGAGGGAATGTTTGAAGGCACCCACAGGGATCATCGAGTCCAATCCCTGGCCCTGCACAGGACACCCAACAACCTCACCACGTGCTGAGAGTGTTGTCCAAATGCTCCTTAAGCTCTGGCAGGTTTGGGGCTGTGACCACTGCCCTGGGGAGCCTGTTCCAGTTGAGGGAAAACCCCAAGATCCTCGTGCAGGGCACAGCTGGTGAGAAGCAGCCATGCCTTTCCTTGCTCCACCTCGATTTCCAGCTGCTCTCTCCTGCTGAAGATGCTGCTCTGATGTGGAGCTGAGCCTGGAAGAGCCCATCCCTCCTCAGGGTCCCTCCTGTGTCTGGGCCTCTGTGACACTTGGACACCCTCTCTCACCCCGTGTCTGCTCTAGAGCCTGGAGAGACCTGAGCCACAGAGGAGCCAGGTTTTCACCCCAGAAATGGCATTTATAGCTGCTCTGGGCACTAACAGCATCAGTCAGGGGCTGAAGAACAGTGCTGCAGTAATTGAATGTAACTGATGCACTTTCTGAGCTTTGAATGACAATAAAACCCGAGGGGGGAAATTTTATGTGCATAGGCACCACATTGTCCATGGAGGTCCTGAAGCACCTGCATGGTGGGAACCTGCTGGGTGTGAACAGGAAACTGGAGGAGATGTGGGTTGTTTTTAGCACCAGATCTTATTTTCCTGCCTGTGTTCCTGGCAAGTCTCACTTGACCCCGTTTTTCTTTTTTCTTTGCAGCATTACTTTGTCCATCTCCCTCCACTGCTGGTTTGCAGCCCAGTGATGCTTTTGCAGCCCTGCAGCATCTTCCTGCCAGCTGAGAACGTTCCAATGGCTGGGGGTCACAGGCCTGCTCTGTAGGGATTTATTCCTGAGTCTAGTCATAATTAATGCAGTAGCTCCTCTCCTGGGCTGTCCAGATCTGTCACCAGTGCTGTGTCTGTACAGCCAGACTGGGCACAGTGCTGGGGAGTCACAGCTCTTGTGACAGCGACTTCTCCTCCCAGCCTTTCCTGTGGTGGCTGAGCAAACTGGTGCTCAAAATCCCACCTGGTCCTTGCCTTTGGGGAGAAAAAGGAGTAGTTTGGGGCTGCAGCAACCTGAAGGGGAACCCTCCAACTGTGGTGTGGGGATGGGGTCAGCACATGGGTGCTGGTGTTGGGGGGATTCACCTCCTGTTACATCAGTGCACACAGGGCACTCAGTGAGGTTGGCGTGTTCTCCAGGTGGATTGGGAGGTGATGGGAGAAGGACACACTGTGCAGGGCTCCTCAGGGAACCCCCCCAGTTCTGGGGTGGAACATAACATCGCAGTTCCCTCATGGTGTTTCAGTGTGGTTCTCCTGCTCCTCTCCATCCCTGAAAAGGAAAAGCGTGAAAAACAATAAAGGAGGTGGAAAGGTAAGCCTTGCCCCAGAAGGAAGTAGCCTTCCCACCCCCCACACCCCAAAGCAGGGCACGGGCTGGGAGACATCCGCTGCTCCATCTGCAGCTCCGGGAGCAGGGAGCATCCCTCCGGAGAGCCCGGGGCTGACTGTGCTTGGCTCGGGAGGAAGCAACAGCACAAAGCAGGGAAATGACTTGGCAAAGGTCACCTGGAGCTGGGATGGAGCTCAGGAATAGCACCGGGTCTCCTGCCACCCCCCTGAACTGTCCCTTCCTCCCGGAGTGCTGAGCGGTGGCACAAACCCGGCCGGGCTGGTGGCACTGGGGGGGGTTTGGTTTTACTGCTCCTTGGGGCATTAAAATTTACCATAATAAAGAAAAACGATGAAAGCAGGGATGCAGGTGATGAGGAACCTCAGCTGGGAAAATCAAAGCAGTGAGGGGAGCTGGGAGGGATGGGAATAGGATGGTGATACAGGGGGTGCCTATCGAGGCTGGAAAAGCAGAAGGAGAGGGCAAGGTGGGCACAGGGCACCAATGGCAGCCACAGGGCTGCTGGAGGGTGCCTGGAAGATGTGGGGGCCACAAAGATAATGCGGCTGTTGAGACTTCAACCACACCATGAGGATGCTCTGCAGTCCATAACAGCCAAGGGAAATTCCACATGACCTTCCCTGTACCAAATGCCCTCGATCACCTTGAGCCAAAGTAAACCCAGTTTGGGGTATTGGGGCTCTGCAGCCCCTGCTTAGGAGGAATAATTGGAACAAGTTTAGGCTGTGCACAGCTGGCCAGATGTGGTGTATGGGTGGAACAGCTGTGCAGCCTCGCACTGGCTACTCCAAGGGGGGCTGGGGGTAAGGGGCTGAAATAAGGCCAAGAAGGGATTTGATGGTGTAGGATCAGTGCTGGGTGAGCAGTGACACTGGGGAAATCCGTGCTGAGCCAGGCTGGGATGGAGCATGTGCCAAGACAGGACTGGCCAGGACAGATGGATGCAGGGGATGGGAGAGGCCTGACAGGACACAGCTCGTGTCTGCCAGCACCTCCCTCCTTCCCTCGTGCCCTCCTGTCTGTTTGTTGTGGCCACGCTTCCAGTGATTCATCAGCTCATTTTGGTGTGTCCAGCTGAAACTGCAGCTGTGACATCATCAAAAGCTCCGTACTGGGAAAGGTGATGTGGGCCCTCAAAGGGCAGAGCAAGGAGCAGGGATTGCACTCTGGATTTGGACTAAATGAGAGCAAATCTGAGTCACAAATGGAACAGCGTGGGGAGCAAGGCTTTGGGGCAATGCAGGAGCATTGTCCATCACAGCTGCTCCTTGCAGAGCTCTTCCCAAAGCACGGGGTTTGTGGGAGGTCAGGGACTGTCTGCAGGAATCACACGTCCAGTGATGTGTGTTTTGCAGGCGGCAGAGGCAGGTGATGGTCCCTGCAGGTTGGGAATGGAGGCCACTTCCACACCCCTCTCCCAGCTGGTCCATGTGCTGCCCCACGAGCCCCCACCCCGCCCCACCATTGTACCAGCCGGGTCCTCCCTTTTCCTGTAGGTGTGGTTTCCATAGGAAGGACGGCTGGTCCAGCTCTCAGCTCCCAGCTGGCCGGACGCTGTGCCGGTGGCGGCTCCTCCGCTCCGGGCTGAGCGTTCCAGCCTGGGGAGCACCTTGGTCCCCACTGCCCGCCGGTGATGGCAGGGAGGGGGAAAACCACCAGACTGGCTTGTGATTTCTTCTCCTTTCCAACCGCTGAGCGGTGTCTGTGGGACTTGGGGATGGGAGAGGATGCCGAGGACTCGCGGTCGCTGTGAGGACTCTGTGGCCATGCGGCGGTGGGCGGGCAGGGCCCTGGCAGTGCCCCGGGACAGGGGGACACTGGGCTTTGCCAGCAGCATCCTCCTGCTGGGCCGCTCCGCCCTGCAGCTCCCGGCGCTCTGGTGGTACCTGTTCCTCTGCGCCGATGCCCAGGAGGTCGCCACGTTCACGGTGCAGTACCAGGTGTTTGAGGAGGTGCCACCAGGGACGGTCATTGGGACACTGGCTGAGCACTTCGAGGGGGGTGAGAGCGGCGACACAGCGGAGACCTTCCAGCTGATGGAGACCCCCGGGAGGTTCCCGCTGCGCTTGGGGAGCGGGGATGGGGCACTCAGCACGGCTGGGCGGGTGGACAGGGAGCAGCTGTGCCGGCAAAGTGATCCCTGCTGGGTCTCGTTCGATGTGCTGGCTGCCCAAAACCTGGCGCTGATCCACGTGGAGGTTCAAGTGCTGGATGTCAACGACAATGCGCCGCGGTTCCCCACGCCCGAGCTGGAGCTGGAGATGTCGGAGAGCGCGTCCCTGCGGACACGGATCCCGCTGGATCGAGCCCTGGATGCTGATGCTGGCCCCAACGCCCACTGCTCCTATGCTCTCTCCCCCAATGAGCACTTTGTTCTGGAGGTCATCTTCAGCTCCGATGGGATGAGCCATGCGGAGCTCGTCGTGGTTAAAGAAGTGGACCGGGAGCTGCACTCCTCATTTGACCTCGTGCTGACGGCCACTGACCACGGGGAGCCACCAAAATCAGGTACTGCTTTAATTAAAGTCATTGTCCTCGACTCCAACGACAACAGCCCCATCTTTGCAGAGAGCTCCTTGACAGTGGAGGTTCGGGAGGATGCTCTGCCCGGGACCCTCCTTGTGACGGTCACGGCCACTGACCCCGACCAGGGTCCCAACGGGGAGATCGAGTACAGCCTGAGCAAACACGCGCCCCCCGAGGTGCTGAGCACCTTCAGCATTGACGCCCGCACGGGCAGCATCATCCTGAAGCACCCTCTGGACTACGAGGAAACCCACACCTACGAGCTGGATGTGCAGGCCCGGGACCTGGGTGCCAACCCCATCCCAGCACACTGCAAGGTCCTGGTCAAAGTCCTGGATGTCAATGACAACGCTCCCGACGTCCACGTCACCTGGGCCGCGCGGGTGCCCGTGCTCTCAGAAGCCCTTCCCAAGGACAGCTTCGTGGCTCTGGTGACAGCCAGAGACCCTGACTCAGGAAGCAACGGGCAAGTGCTTTGCTCCCTCAGCCAAGGGGACGAGCACTTCAGGCTGAAGAGGACCAACAGCCACAGCTATGTGCTGATGACCAATGCCGCTCTGGACAGGGAGCTGCGTGCCGAGTACAACCTGACGTTGGTGGTGCGGGACCTGGGGGACCTGTCCCTGGCCGTGCTCAAACACCTCACCATCTGCATCAGTGACGTCAACGACAATGCCCCGGCCTTCGAGAGGGCCACCTACGAGGCTGCTGTTGCTGAGAACAGTGAAGCACCTGCTTTCCTGCTCACCGTCCGTGCCACTGACCCCGACCTGGGCTTCAATGGGAAAATCACCTACAGCATCCCAGACTCCTCTGCTTTGGGTTTGGTCTCAGTCGACCCCACCACTGGGGATGTTTTTGCCCTCCAAGCTTTCGATTACGAGCAGGTGAGGAGCCTGGAGTTCCTGGTGACTGCAGAGGATGGAGGTCACCCCAAGCTGGCATCCAACATCTCCATCAGGCTGACCGTGCTCGACCGCAACGACAACGCACCCATCATCACCATGCCAGCGCTGGTGGGAGGTGCAGCCATGCTCTCTGTCCTGGTCAATGTGGAGACAGGGTGCTTCTGGGTGGTCCCTGGGAACAGGAGCACCCAAGGGGCTGCAGCGGTGACCAACGCAACACTCGTGTCGTGTGCTGGTACTCCCTTCCTCTTCACCATCGTGGCCAGGGACGTGGACTCTGGCAGCAACGGGGCTCTCCGGTATGATCTGGTGGGGGGGGATGATGCTGGGTTCTTCATCCTGGACCCTCTCTCCGGGCAGGTCTTCCTCAATGCCAGCAACGCCAGCAGCCTGGCCGGCAGCGAGCGGGAGCTGCTGGTGCGGGTGAGCGACGAGGGGGACATCCCCCTGCACACCCTGGCCCGGCTCCGCTTGGTTTTCCGGCATCACGGAGCGTTTTCCAAAATCTCAGCCCAGGACCCTGGGTGGCTGAGCCTCTCTGTGGTGGTGGTGATCTGCCTGGCTGCTCTCCTGGGCGGGTGCCTTCTCCTCCTGGCTCTGACCCTGTCTCTGCGGAAGAAGGAGAAGAAGGATGGCATGGCCTACAACTGCAGGGAGGCAGAGGATGCCCGCAGGCAGCAGCAGCTCAAGAAGCCACACAGGCAGATCCAGAAGACTGACATCCACCTCATCCCTCTGCTCCGGGGCCGCCCCCGGGAGGTTGAGCCTCCCCAGCCCTGCCAGGAGGATCCACCTAGCACAGCCCCCCCTGTGCCAGGGGGCTGCCCACAGCCTCCCCTCCATCTCACCCCCACTCTCTACAGGACCCTGAGAAATCAGAGGACCCAAAAAGGCTCAGAGGAGCAGCAGGGGACCTTAGAGCTGCCCATCCTGCAGCGCCGTCCCTGCCAGCCCCACAGACCCAAACATTTGGGGAAAGAGCCTGCAAGCCCCCTGGATGCACCAACGCACGGCAAGAGCCTGGTGAAGCCACCCATGGGACAGCCCCAACTGCCACCTGAGCAGCCCGTGGGTGCTGGAGGGCCTGTGCAGCCCCAGCCCCACCAGCAGATCCTCCGGAGCCTGGTCCGGCTGTCGCTGGTGGCTCTGGCAGAGCAGAGCCCCACCGGGGAGTTCGCCATGGAGTCGCCCCCAGTGCAGGTAAGAGCTGCCCTTGCATTCCCAGAGCTGTGCACCCCTCCAGTCCTTCCTTTCATGGGTCTTGCCCACCCTAGGGTGGTGGGAATGTGCAACCTGATGGTCATTGGTTGGTCTCCTTCCCCAGCCCTGGGCAGGGGTGCTGGGTCGGATGAACATCCCCCCCACCACGGGCAGGGTCCCCCCACGCTCACCAGAACACCTTGGGAGCTGGGAGGAAGAGTGGCTGTCACAGGGAGAAGGGGACAATCCCGTGCTCCCCTTTCCAGGGGAGCGTGTGGGCAGGGAAAGGCAGGCAGATGGCGCAGGGGGGCCAGGTGGGCTCCCGGCCGCTTGTTTTTCCCCCTGCCCGGGGCTGCCGAACCATCTGCAGGAGGAGGAAACGCTATAAAAAGGCCGGGGGGTCCGAGGGGACGTCCTGGCAGGAAGCAGCTTGAGTGGCCACCGCCGGGGCTCAACAGGCTTTTCCTGCCTTACAGCAAATCTCCCAGCTGCTCTCCCTGCTGCACCAGGGCCAGTTCCAGCCCAAAACAAACTACAGGGGAAACAAGTACACGGCCAAGAACGGCAGCAGGTAAGGCTGGATCCTGGCCCTTCCCTCTCCCACGGCCCCTCCCCTCCTGTCTCTGCTGCCTCTGCTTCAGCCTCACCAGCCCCAACAGCCTCCGAGGGCAGCACTGGGGCAGCACAGCCTCATGCCCTGAGATTGGGCAGGTAGCTCCTCCCTTCAGGGGATGGCTGTGCTCCTGTTGGTAGTCTGCTACTCTTTGCCTCCTTCCTGGGCCACCTTTGGCAGTTCCTTCCCTTCTCACCTGAGCTCCTCCATGGCCATGAACCGTCATCCCATCCTCGCCAGGGGAATGCCAGTGGGTTCCAGGACACTCAGGAGCACAGAGGGTCCCAACTCTGGAGGCAGCAGCACAAGGATGAGTTTTCCCATGGCTCTGGGCACTTTCTTAGAGATGCTGTTGACTGTTGACATGAATTTGGGGCACCTCTCCCTGTGCCAGGAGGCAAGAGAGGGAGACAATGCCAGCAGGTTTGGAAGGACTGAGATATCCCAGCTGTGTGCCAAAGATGTTCCCAGAGTCAAACTTCATGGTGTTCCCATTAAATTATGCTGCTGACATCTCCGGGTGAACACTCCTGAAGATGCCAGATGTCCTCCCATCCACACCTGCCCAAGCCACAGGCAGACACAACTTTCTCCACCTTTCTCATCTGCATCTTCTGAGGATGGAGGGGGAGGGACAGTGGTTCTGGTCTTGCTGGGTCAGGTAGCTTGCTGGGCTGTGATGTTCCTCACCTGGTCCTGCAGGTGGGAAGCTCCTCTGAATTTATAGGGAGGAGCCAGCTCCCTGTTTGCTAAGGATATGCCCTGGAACTGTTCATGACCAGGTTGGACAGGGCTTGGAGCAACCTGGTCTAGCGGAAAGTGTCTCTGCCCACGACAGAAGGTGGAGCATGATGAGCTATAAGGTCGCTTCCAACCCAAACCATTCTGTGATTCTGTGATCTCCTTGAAGAAGGACAAAACCCCTCTTGGGCAAGAAATGTATAGCAGCCCCTTGTGTAACCCAAAAAACCCCAAACAACCCCCAAATGAATGTTTTAGTGGGGACTGAAATCCCTATGCCTTCTGTTCTGAGAGAGATGCACTGAGGGGATGCCCACACCCCCTCCATGGGCTGTCATTTCACGGGGGATGGACACAAACACCTTCGAGGGGCTGTGGTGGGGACTGAAGTGCTCAGGTGCTGTGTCCCCTGGCAGGGCTGCAGGGCTGGACACTGACTGCCAGAGCACGAAGGACAGCGGGCACGGCGAGAGCGAGGCCGAGGATCGCGACTCCGACAGCGGCTTCGAGCTCTCGGTGCCGCAGCTGGTGGGAGAGGAGCTGGAGACCCTCCTGGAGCCGCAGGCAGGTGAGGTGGCCTCGCCACTGGGAGCACGCTGGGGCTGGTGGGGGTTACAGCAGTGGGGTCTCCTCAAATAACCCCATTCAGGAGGTAAGATGGGCTGGTCTGGGGACATCTCATCTCCTGGAGTGGCTCTGACAGTGGCAGATGCTTGGGACAGCATGGCTGGACCATCTCAGGCTTTCAGTACCAGGCAGTGCACAGCAAAAAGGTACTTGCTTCATGTTGGATTTTTTCCTGTGTTTATAGAAGGTCATCTTTCCCATGGAGGTATCTGCTGTTGTTTAGCTGATGTGTGAGGTTGAGCTCTGTTGTTGTGTAGGGGTGAAGTCCAGTTTAACATTGCACCTGGTGATCTGCTTCCCACCACCCTGACCCAAGCCTATCCTTTTCATGGTCTCCCAGTACATGCAGAGTGAGAAAGGGGGGGAGTTGTCCTTGTCAAGCCCCATCAGGCTCTTCTTTTCTATCAGGCTGAACTAATCCAGTCTCATCTCCGGTGACCAACCTGCTGCTAATTTTAGTGCTATCTTTACTGAGATGTGGTGACCAGAACTGTGTCCAGTGTTCAGGAGACACTGGGGGTATAAGGAGGTTTTCTGGTTTGTTTTTCATTCCTGTACTGCCCAAGCTCCACACTGAGCTCCACACAGACTGTTCCGAGTGACTCCCAAATCCCTCCTCTGCATGGTGGAAGAGTCATCACTACATGACATGTTGTTTCCTGGGACAATTGTCCAACAGTTGGTGACACAGAAATCCACCAGCCACGTGTTACTCACAGGTCTCAGCATTATTAGCTCCTTCACAACCCTTTTGTGTGTTTCAGTAGAGTCAACACCAACACCGTCCCCTTCTCCACTGTCGTGGTCTGACCTGGCCCCTGCCCCTCCTGGCAGTCTCTGCCCACATTCTTCACATGTTGTGGGTTTACTTTGGGCCAATTTCCTCTCACCCCCCACACAATTGCTATAAGTTCTCTCTTCTCTCTCCTCTGGCTGCCAGCTTTGACCTTGGAAGCTGCATTATCTCTCTGCCTGGAATCCTTTCTGCAGCATTTCTCATCCAGGCAGTCTTCCTGTAGAGTTTTTCCTCCACTCTGTTACATGTCTCAACCAGGAGGGGCTCCAGTGCCACACCTGCCCCCGGCCCAGGGCTGGGGGGTGGATGGAAGCCTGGCCCACCTGGCTCTGCCACCTCCCCCTGCACGGCTCCTAATTTCTTCTGCCTCGTGGCTCTTATCTCTTGTGTCCCCACAGCTTCTCTTCTGTTTTCTTAAATATGTAATTGGCAGAGGTGTTACTAAAACTTTTGATTGGCTTTGCTCC
>JAWWLV010000030.1:1535678-1546846 GCA_035041135.1 Platyrinchus mystaceus
GCTGATCCTCTGGGGCACAGGGGGTGACTGTTGGGGCTGGGCCTGTGCAGGGCCAGGGGTTGGACTGGATGATCCTCATGGGTCTCTTCCAGCTCAGCACATTCTGTGATCTGTGAAATTGTGCTGAAACAAAACCTCAGCCAGTTCTGGCTGCTCAATTAAACAGTTTGTTGTGCAGCCTTGGAAGAGGAAAATGCTGAAAAAAGGACTTTGGGAAACATTTGTGTTGTGGGAAGAAAACATTTCATGAGAGATTTTCCAAAGCTCCCTGCAATTCCCATGCACAGCCATATGTGTTACCCTCAAATTTGGGGGATGGCTGGTGGCTGTGGGTGGCTGTGCTGTGACAATGACAAGGATGTGTCTGGGGTCACAGGGTGGGATATGTTTTAGGTAATTCCGCTGTAGTCCTGGTGTGGGAGCAAGGAGCAGTTTTTCCCCTCCTAGAGACTTGAGCACATCTCTTATGTCCTCTCCTCTTCCTCAGTGTGGGCATTTAACAGCAAAACTGCTGCCCTGTTGATGGGAGGAGTGCTGCTTTACTCTGCCATGGGAATGGTCCATCGTGTCCCACTGCTGGGACTGGAGTGGCGATGTTGGCCATGCACCAGGACTCCCAGTGTTTATTCCATTGTTCCTCACGGTTTTCTGTTACACTGGTTTTGCTGGGGCTGAGATCCACAATGCCACCATGGTGGCAGCTCTGCCAGGGTCTCTGAGGACTGTTTTGGGACTCTGAACATCCCGACTCCATTGCCCATCCCTCTGCTCGCTGAGACACTTGGATATTACTTTTGTGGTGTCTCTGCCCTTGACGATGCCCTGGTTCCTGGGGTGGGTGTAGGGCTCACCTTGCAGAAGCCAAAGTCGTGGCTGTGGGTGTCCCAGAGCAGGACATGCCATAGGACATGTTATGGGAGAGGACAGGGTTATTACTTTGCTGGGTCCTGCACTTGGGTCACAAAAAAACCCCCATGGAACAAGGGAGAGGAGGAGAGGGAACGGCCTCCAGCTGTGCCAGGGGAGGCTCAGGCTGGACATCAGGAGGAATTTCTCCATGCACAGGGTGCTCAGGTTGGACATGAGGAGGAATTTGTCCCTGGAAAGGGTGGTCAGGCACTGGCAGGGGCTGCCCAGGGACGTTTGGAGTCCCCATCCCTGGAGGTGTCCAAGGAAGGACTGGCTGTGGCACTCAGTGCTCTGGGCTGGGGGACAAGGTGGGGATGGGGCACAGGGTGGACTTGGTGACCTTGGAGGTCTTTTCCAACCTCAATGATTCTGTGATTCCACAATTTCCATCCTCCCCTGTGGCTCCACGCAGCCACCACCCAGCCTTACAGAGGCTCTATAAGCACCAGTGTGTTGCTGAGTAGCTTAAACAACTCTTGATGTGTGTGAGTGAGGCCCCACCCAGCACAGGGAGGGTACAAGCAAGTGGAAATCGGGGCTTATGTTTGCCACTGATAAATGTATTAGTCTTTAGAGCGGAATTTAAACTACAACCCTTTTCCAGGCACCTCAGTGCTCTGTTATTTTGCAGGCCTTGTAAGGGAATGTGATTTTGCCTTTTAACTGGAGTGTATCTTATGCTAAGCAGTGAGATTAAGCGTAGGGATCCAAAAGAAGTTGCTGAATGGCAGAATTGCCTTTATAAATAACATTAATAATTTATCCGATCCAGGGGTTTTTTGGGTAAATGAAATACCTGCCTCTGTATAAAGCCCACTGAATAGGAACACATCTCTGCTTTTATGAGGCTGGGATTAAAGAAGGGAAATGCTAAGGGGCTTATCTTTGCTTCAATTTGCAGCCCTTCCGGCTAATGGCAAACTCATTTAAGGAGCTCCTGTGTTTGTGCCAGCTCGGGCTTTGTTCTCGGTGCTGGGGCTTGGCTGCATTTCTCACCACAGCACTGGAGGGGAAGCAGTTTGTTTTCTTGACCTCAGATTACCAGACAAAAGCGAGCAAGAATGATTTTCCTTGGAGTCCTCCCTATTATGGGTTGCTTAAAGCATCTGTTCGGCGGCCTCGGAGCCACTGCCGGGCCGGGGACCCCACGTGTGAGAGAGGCCAGGGCTGGTGGCTGAGAAGGGAGGAGAGGAAAGAGCATCTCCCACCTTGCTGCTGGGATGGCTGAGTCCTCCTGCAAACAGCCCTGAAATGGCAAAACTCATCCTCCCCAAAGCCCACGAGCTGTCACTTTGCAGCTTTTCTTTTATGCCGGTAAAAATCAATTGCTTCAAAGTTCACTGAAGGTGAAGGCAACATTTGCTTTCCATTCAGAGCTAAGCGGGCCCTGTTCAAGAGCAAATGCTCTCGAAAGGGAGAAGAGCGAAAATCAGCAGAAAAACTCTCTGAATAATTTGGACTAGGAAAGGAAAAAGCAATTTGCTCTCAGTTATTCCACAGACAAAAGTATGAATAAAAAAAATCATGAGCTATTTACCCTGCCTGGACTGTTTGCACAAGGTTTGTGCCATCCCAGTTTTGCTTCACTGACCCCCAAAGACCTTTATCACCAGATCCTCGAGGCATTTCAAGAAATCATGAGGTCTGGGGGATTTTTTTTTTTTTTTTTTTTGCATGCTGGATCAGCAGGGACCAAAAGCAGAGAAAACAAAAGGGGTCCTGAATCTGAACCACACTGCTGCTTGTGTGTGCACTGACCTGGGTCAGGGGCTTGGGCTCTGGCCGACCATCTCCACCAGCACAGAAATTTTATCCCAAATACTATTATAGGCTCTGGTGCTTTGCATTCAGATGATGAGGCTGTGGCAAAGGCACGGTGGGAATTAACAATCTGCTTTAGAAAAACCTGGGACTTGTGTTTAGCTGTGTATTTTAAAGGTGGGTTTCTGTCACATCTGCTGCAGGTGGTGGCACTGCCCAAGACAGCCAGAACTGTGCTGCTGATGAGGAGAGGAAAAGAAAGGAGGAAGAAGATCTCATAAGCTTTATCAAAACCCACCAAAAAGTCAGGAGATTTGGGGATTATGCCGTGTAATTACATTACCTGAAGAAAAAAGTTGCCTGAGAATTCCCTGTCTTGTGTTGCCAGCGCTTTTCAGCCATTAGTAACACACAACTTCACATTGTCTTTTCCCGAGGCACAGATGGGCTAATTTTCAGCTACCTGATAATTACACATTGTTTGAAACTATATCAAAAGCTTCCCTTCCTGCAATTCTCCAGCAGCCATTCTTACAGCTCCCAAAGTCCCTTGTTTGGGCCTGGCAAGAGTCCCCATCCATGAGCCCATCGGTCCATCTGGAGGGCCAGGAGTGGGGTGGCAAAGCCTCCAGGTTCACACTCAGGTTTCACAGGCTCTTTGTAGAGATTTGCACCATTTCCAAACCAGGTGGAGTGACTGAAGTTCCACCAAAAGTGTCTTCTCTGCTTTGAGTATCTGAGGTTAGTGTGGGATAATGCTGTGTCAAGATGGTTCTACTTAAATACACATGGGGGTGTTGATGTCATGGAGAAATGAAGGACAAACTGACATTGGATGCTGGAAATCAGCATAACAAGGGTTTAGTCTCAGTTTTCCTTGGGCAAGGAGCTGTCCTTGGGCAAAGTTGTGAATTGTCAAACTGGAGAAAGGCAACCTGTTGGAAGAGGGGAATGTTGACATCCCCTCCTCTAGAGCCATGGTGGAGACTGCAGAAACCTCCTTCTCCCTTGGTCCCTCCTCTTTAAGAGTGCTTTCTGTGCCAGTTGAGCTGTGACTGGTTTTAGAGGGTGTCCCTCTTTCCCCTGTCCCTCTTTTCCCCTTCCAGGGGGAAAATGAGAAAGACTTCCCCATTCATGTTTTCTGCTTCCCTATCATCAAGTGCCCCTGTTGCCTTATCAAATAAGGAAATTAAATTAGATTGACACAACTGGCTCTAGACCAACCCATGTCCTTTGATTTTATTCATCCTTTTACAAGTTGCTCATTTAAGACTTTCTTCCAGCATCTTTTAGGGAATTGAGATTAGATGATTATTCAGGATTTTTTAACTCTAAGTATCCTCTTCAAAGGGAGGTGCTTCTCTCATCTCAAGGGACCCTTGTCAGTTTGGAAGATAACCACCAGGAGTTCAGTGTTCTTGGGTGCATTTCATCACATCCTCTCATTTTGGATACATTTGACATTTTCAAATGGCTTTAAACTCCTTTCCTTACACTGTCCTTCTCCTTCAAAGTCTGCTTCATTAAGCTTCATTCACAATTAACAATTTTAGAAAGAATGGAGCAACAGAGATTGGGCAGCTTCCTGCTCTGAACGCTCAGTCCGTTCTCTCTACACCCCTACACATCTTGCTGTTCTCCTTTTGCATCTAATTTATTTGCAGACCCTCCTGGTTGCCTCCCAAACCCTGTGTGCACATCTCAGCTGCTCTCACGCTGTGAACCTGGATTATTCCTCTCTTGTCCCCCCCAGGCATGTGCCAGTTTCCACTCTCCATACCATTTCTTTCCAGCTTCCAGGCCCTGCTGCTGTAATGCCACCTAATTATACTTCTTATCTGCTTTCACAGGGAAGCAGTTTGTTGTTGTGCACCATCTTTGGTCTCTTCTGGGAACTGCCAGTTCTCAGATGTTTCCTCATTGCATATTTCCATCCAGGAGAGCTCCTCCACCGCGTCCCTGATCGCTGTCAGATGCTCATTATTTTGTTATTTCTGTTCTTCCATCTTACTCTGCTGGTGGGAAGAGACACTCAGGTTATGCAGAGCTTCTCCTATTCCCAAATCTCTGGGGATGCAAGTTAAGGACTAGTCTGATAACACCGCAGAACTAAAGGGTCTGAAAGCTCCTGGAATCCTCCTGGGTGGGACTGACTGGGCATCGCTGTGGAGAAGTGTTCCTGGGGGAAAGAGATCCAGAACTGGATCCAGTCAGGTGTCAAGAGGACAAGGAATAACTGCCATAAACCAAAACACAAGAACTTGCACCTCAACACGAGGAAGAACTTCCCATTAAGGATGGCAGAGTATGGGAACAGCTGCCCAGGGAGGACATGGAGCCTCCCACTTGGAGACATTCCAAGCCCACCTGGCCATGTTCCTGTATCAGCAGCTTTGAGTGACCCTGCCTGCAAAGGAGGTTGGACTGGGTGATCTCCAGTGGTCCCTTCCAAGCCTGACAATTCTGTGATTCTGTGAATTGACCCCTTGGACTGTGTGGGACTATATTTGGAAAGTGGGGCTCTGCAGCAGGACTCCCCCAGCATCTCCTAGAGTTGTTTCTGATGTTCTCTGTGCATATGGAGATGGGATGATAAACAAGGTCTGCTCGTGCCTTGGCTCTTCATGCAACATTTGCACCCTCAGCTCAAGAGGACCAAAGTGTTCCCCACCTCCATATCCCTGGTTTTGGGGGTCCTGCCTGGATGGTCCCTGCAGTGGCACCGCTCACATGCCCGACATTATCAGGCTGGCCCGAATATCTTCTCATGTCTCCTGTGACTACCTGCAGTCAGGAGCCATTGGAAAATCAGCCCCCACAGGGGGGAATTCCAGATGCCCTCAGGGGTGTTCCATGCTCGGATCCCAAATATTTCCAAGTGCAATTTCCTTTCAGGTTTTACAAATGCTCTTCGCTCACTCGCCCGCCTCAAGTAATGAAGCAGTGAGATAAAAGACAGGGCCACAGCAGGTTGTTAAAAAATTACTTGCAAATTAATGTGAGGACAAAGTGTACGAGTTAATATCGTATAAAGACCCTTGAAATCGGCATCCACGCGTTGCACCCTCCGAGCACTGACATTCCCAGGCACAACTACACTGGTAAACCAAGCCCAAGGGGCTTGATTAACAGGAAATTTTCAGAATGCCAATTAGAGCAAAGTTTACCGAACAAATTGTTTGCACTTGTACCCTAGAACCATCATGAATTTTAATTCAGCTTGGATTTATGTGGCTGAAACAATAATTAAAGATACATGAACGCCTCACTTTCAGGAGACACCCCCAGGGCTGTGCTGGAGTTTTGGGTGGGGAAGGGGGTGAAGAGCCTGTTTGGGCAGGGTCTGATCTCACCTGGGGGTGCAGGAAGCTTTTCCCTGTGGAAATAAGCAGTTTCCTGTGTACTGTGCTCACAGATTTGTGTAGTGTTTAATCTTTCATTCCTTTTTCCTCTCTTTTTCCTTCTTCATTTATGTAACCTGACAAAGAATGATGCATGGGATGTTTCCTCAGTGGCTTTTCCTTTCCTGCCTTCCACTTTTGGAGGCTGTGGGATGTTAGATCATCTCCTGGGTCCCCCAAGATTGGAGCCTGCAGCCCAGGAGGGCACATGAGGACCCTTTTTCTCCTTATCTCTGCTCCTACTCAGCCAGTCCCAGGTTTGGGTGTGGTGGAAAGGCCTGGAATGCCACCACAACACAGGCAGCAGCTTTGCTGGAAGAAAAGGTGAAGCTACCACACAACATCAGTGAGAAGTCACAACGAAGCAGAGCGATGTATATGTATGTCTTCATCTGAATTCCTCTCCCCCTCTCCTTGTGCTGGTAAATAAGTTACACGTATTTTTAGAAGAAGTTATTTTCTGTCACTGCACTCTTAAATGTCAAGCTCCTGGAGAGGAGTCTTCAAGCAAGTTTAAGGTCAGTCAGGCTTCAAGGAAGAAAAATGCAGGTGGGGAAGAGCAACAGCGGTCGGGCTGTGGTCCTGCCTAAACCCTGGCTGAGATCCAGCCTAAACCCTGGCTATGGTCTAAATGGTGGGCGAGCAGGAGCATCCCATATGGAAGTGGCACCTGGGGGCATTGCTCTGCCTCTACCTCAGTTATGGAAAAACTAAAGACTTGGACAAAAAAAAAAAGGTGGATGAAAATTCTGTGTTGCGTTAGTTGAGGAGCACTGATGAATAATGCATCCACCCAAAGTTCAGTTTACAAATGATTAATTAACCTTAAGAGCAGTTCTCCTCATTGGTAACATCCGTTGTCCTAAACTGGTCATTTGGGGTTCAAACTGGAAAAGGGAAATTTAAGTGAGATTTAGGAAGAAGTTCCTCCCTGTGAGGGTGGGGAGGCCCTGGCACAGGTTGCCCAGAGAAGCTGTGGCTGCCCCTGGATCCCTGGAAGTGTCCAAGGCCAGGTTGGACAGGGCTTGGAGCAACCTGGGCTAGTGGAAGGTGTCTCTGCCCATGGAATGAAATGAGCTTTCAAATCCTTCCAACCCAAAGCATTCTGAGTCCCAGTGATTCCACACAAACAGCTGTGGGCCTGGATGCTGATGCTCTTCACGGACCCTCTGGCTTCAACCCAGCCCATGCAAAGCCTGATGTCACCACCAAGCTGGTTGACCCCCAAGTTTTCCCATCTATCTGCTCACCTCCCACATCTCTTGGCTTCCAAATCCACGCAAAATCCCTCCTGAGCTGCTGGAGTTGGGAGCAGAGGGATGATGGTGACCATCCAAGAGGAAGCAGCACCCGCTGTGTCTGCTCTGCCTGGTGCTTCTGCAGCTCAGGCATCTCCTGGGGCTACAGCTTTAATACAACATAGTTATACATTTTTATGAGTTTTTTTAGAAGCATGAAAACGATTTACAACATTTCATATTGCTTTTTTTTAATCCTTTAAAATTAAAACAAATCTTTTCCCCGCTCTGCCCAATTTTAGGGCCTCTCTTTTGTTCAGCTCTTGCAGAAAAATATGGATGGAAAAAACTCCTAAAATCCCCAACCACTGGAAAAAAAATTGGTATTTTTCCAAGTTAAGTACTATAACAGAGCGAACATACATGTTTAATTTGAAAATGTTGATTCCAAATGGATTTTTGTTTAAAAAAAAGCTTTCCTCAAGCAAGTCAATATTTGTAATCAAATTGAAATTTCCTCTGGGAATTATTTATTTTCATGAGGTCTAATTTTTTGCAAGGAAAAATTCTGCTCAGGAAGGTTTTAAGTCGCTTTAAACCAGCTTTAGGAATCTGGGCAATGGGAGGGGGCTGGGAATTCCCACTCAGGCTCCAGCCCATTTGCCTTTGATGAGGGTGAGCTGATGAAAGAGTTTAAAGTGACTCTTCCTTCTTTGAAGAGGGAAAAGGGTGAGCAGAAAGGAGTGGGAGAAATTGGAAAGGAGGAAGGATTCATGACCAATTCCCCTCTGCTCCTCCTCTTGTATTTCTGGAAAACGCAGCAGCGTGGCCTGGCATTCACCTTGGCAAGGCTGGACATGGAAGTGAGGGGGCAGAGTTTGGGGTTCCTGCAGGGCCAGAGGGGGTATGCAGCACTCTGGGGAGGTGTGTGGCTCACCTGTCCTCACCTGAGACCTGCTGCAGGGTGAGCTGGGTGGTGCCCTTGAGTTCATCTGCCCTGAATAGACAAGACAATGGTGGCAGGTCCATGTCCACCACAGCCTGAGGGATCCTCTCTGCACTCCCTGACCTGCTGGTGACTTTTTGGAGGAACAGTAACACGCCTGGGGGTCCTGCAGCCCCTCCATGGCATCACAGAGCAGCCCCCGAGGAGGAACAGGCACCTCATCGTGCTGTGAGTGCATTAACAGGGCTCAAAACCTCAAGAGAAGAGGACACAGGGCTCCTCCAGCACTGTAAGAAAACCCTTCGGAGAAAATCGTCACGGCACAACCTAAAGATGGTTTTCCTGCTGAATTTGTGTCCATTTTAGAGCAACAGTTGGGGTTAATGATGTGAATAATTTACATTATTATGCCTTTTATTTTTGTATTATGATGAATTGCCTACCTTTATGGTTCTTTTTATTGTGATGCTCTGGGAACACACCAGAGTGGTAGGAAAACAACAACAACAGAGCACTGTCAGTGTGGAGCACAGAGCCAGCACACCCTGTGTACAGACACTCACAGGAGCACAGCACCATGGCAGATTATCGGCTCCAAGGCATCTGCTAACGTGCAGCTTTATTGGAAATGAAAACAATGTAATTCAAGAGTTATTTTCTCTCTAAGAGAGAGCCAGGCGACAACCCCCAGATATCCCATAAAACACCCAACAGGCACTCGCTGCTCATCAGCCTGTACCCCCAGACTGGGGAGGTGTGAGTGACCCCTTCCAAAGGAGGAGGATTTTCCTCCTTGTCCCCATACTGTGCCCTAAAGGGAGTGATGGAGATCCACTGACTCTGCTTTCACTGTAGTTGGAGGTTGGTTGGAATAAGGAGACTCCTCACTGTGGTGGCCCCAGGCAGAGCTCCTGAGGCATCTTGGGTGGCTCCTAATGCCACCCCTCGAAGCTTCAGAGACATGCCCTGATTATTCTCCAGCTCGAAGTATTCATTATTTTCAGAGTATTAATGGTTTAGGGTGAACTGATCACCAAAACTCCTTATTCACAGTTATCTCCCATGATTTCATTGCTCTGCCCTGGGCTCTGATACATCCAGGGAAAGGCCCTGCTGAGAACATTTAGGGACTGGGAGGGAAATTATCAGAGTAATTGGAGTGATTAATTTAGAGTTGTTGAAGACCTCTTTAAAAGATGCTCTAAATGTGTTCCAAAAAACCACACTGATTACAAAAACAACGAGGAAATGCACCTTGATGAGCTGAGAGGTGGAAGAAGCAATAAAACCAAATAAAAAAATCTATAGAATAAATGGGATAAGAGCAGCTGACAGCAACAACCATCAGTCAGAAATCAAGGGATGCAAACAGGCCCTGACAATAACCTGTGTCATGAAAAGAGCCCTAATGGAGATGGGGAGGTGGTTCCCAGCACAGCGTTTGGGATTTCAGGAAGTCCTGTGAGGAGGGAACAGAGCAGGGCTGGTTATTTGAATTGGAGAATTCCTGTCATGTTTTGGACAATACTGAACTGTTTATGGAACATACTTGCCCTCTCTCAGATAAGGATTTTTAAATAAATCTGAAATCCAACACTTGGAAACCATCCTCTTTAGATGGAGAGGCAGAAACACTTCTGATCTTGGCTTCTGATCTATCTATTTCAGCACTTCTATCACTCTTAAGAACATGGAAAGAAGATCTTGTAGGGTTTTCCTGGCATCCAGAGGACTGACTTCTCTGGCAGGACTCAAAGCTGATGTGTTCAGCACACTCAGGTTGGACTTATTGCCCACAGACTGTTGGTTTGGAAAAACCCCAGTGTTTCCCAGGGCAGGAAACACGCTCTGTGCATCCAAGACCATTGTGGGTGCTGGAAGACACCTTCACAGATGCTGAAAATTCCTAATCCCAATCCCTCCTCCAGGTGCCTGGGAGCTTTGGCTGCATGTCCACGACCTGCCAGGTACCTCAGATGGCTGTGGTGGCACAGATCCCTGCTAGGAGCTGAGGGCTCTGTCCACAACATTGCGTTTTCCTGCTGCTTTCAAATAGTTCTGCTCCACCTGCGGATTGGACTCAGATTCTTCAGCCTGGAAGCCAGAGGTGCTGGGAAAGGCTCTGTGTCAGACCTTGAGCTGGGGGTCAGGGCTCCTGTTTGCCACCCTTGGTGGTAAAGATCACCCTCCACACACCCAAGGGAAGCCTTTGGCTGCAGTTGGCATTGGCACAGAAATTGAGGAGACATTTACTTGCAGGAGGAGATGCAAACACAGGAACTGCCAATTGGCCAAAATCCAATAAAACCTGACCCCTGATGAACTGCAGCCTTAATACTTTCAAACAACCCTGCACTCAATATTGGCAATGCTTTAGTTTACCTTTGGGACAGGAGGGCTGAAGGAGCAACAAAACCTGAAGCTCCTGGAGATGTTTCATTCCCATAATTTTGTGACTGATTCCCACCAGCAAACCCCACTGGGTCCCTGAGCCTGGACCTTTCCCTGAGGGAAAGCACAAAACCCCAGAGCTGGAGGTTATTTGAGCACCTGAACTTCCTCGATTAGAGAAAATACAGAATGAGAAAGAACAGGATATTCTCCCCCGGCAGGAAGGTCCTTTCTCTCAGGTTGGTTTTCAATCCTGCAACACCCCTGGGTACCCACACAGCCCCACTGGCTGCTAGAGAAAGCCCCTTTCTTACCTTTGGAGCAGACTTTGGTGGAAGGAGGAGAAATTCAGTTTTACTCCAGTGATATGAGAGGACCAGTCTTCTCCTTATCCCATGGGAAAAAATCCCTTTGTGCTCTTCAGTAGCAGCAGCACTGGGCAGTGGGGAGGGAATTGTTCCCTGTGAGGGTGGGGAGGCCCTGGCACAGGTTGCCCAGAGAAGCTGTGGCTGCCCCTGGATC